>CM061133.1:111692483-112142496 GCA_030789695.1 Scilla litardierei | reverse complement strand
AGCCATTAAGAAAAGCACTTTTTACCTCCATTTGTTTCAATTTGAGCCCTTTATAACTTACAAAAGCGAGCAAGATTCTGATGGACCCTAACCTAGCAACTGGAGCAAAAGTTTCATCCACATCAATTTCTTCAATTTGAGTATATCATTTAGCTACCAATCTTGCCTTGTTTCTAATAACATTACCAGATTCATCTTGTTTATTTTTAAATACCCATTTTGTGCCAACTACAGGATAATTAGTAGGTCTTGGTACTAATTTCCAAACATTATTCCTAACAAATTGATTCAATTCATCTTAAATGGCCACAACCTAACTTTCCTCTTCTAAATCAATTTCTATATTCTTAGGCTCTATTTCAGAAATAAAATCCCCATAAATACTTAGAGCACAAAGATTTTTGAAAGAGGAACGAGTACGTATGCATGTCGTAGGCTCACCGATAATCAAGTTCGATGGGTGGTTTGGATTAAATCTCGGCTCTCCTCTGTTAACTACTTCTTCCTAAATTTCTTGTGTGCCAATATCCTCTTGGCTTTTAGGTTGCTCCTCGTTGTTCCTTGGACTGCTTTCTTGTTCTAGAATTTCTCCTCCTTCATTTTCCCTGCAATCCAAAGACCCTTTTTCAGATTCATCAAATTTAACATGAATAGATTCAATAATAGTTAAGGTGCGCTTATTATATATAATGTATGCTCTGCTCCTCATTGAATATCCCACGAACACTCCCACATCTGATTTGGATTCAAATGTGCCAAGTTGATTTCCAGTATTTTGTATATAGCACCTGCATCCAAAAACTTTAATGTAGGAAATGTTTGGAGTGTTGCCATTCTATAGTTCGTAAGAAGATTTGTTCATTAATGGTCTAATCACTACTCTATTGCACATATATCAAGCAGTACTAATGGTCTCAGACCAAAAAGACATAGGCAAGCTATATTCATTTATCATACTCCTAGCCATCTCTTTTAATGTTCGATTCTTTCTTTTGACCACTCCATTTTGTTGGGGTGTTCTAGGAGAAGGGAATTCATCTAAGATTCCTTTTTCAAGACAATAGTTTTCAAAAATTGCATTTTCAAACTCACCACCATGATCGCTTCTAATTTTTATAATGGACGTATTTTTCTCATTAGAAACTTGTATGCAAAAATTCTGAAAATTTTCAAATGAGTCTGATTTTTTGGCTAGGAAGTAAACCCACGTGTACCTAGAGTACTCATCAACCAATACCAAACAAAACATTTACCTCCTAGGCTAGCAATATATGTGGGTCCAAATAAATCCATGTGCACTAACTCCAATATGCGTATGATGGTAACTTCTTTAATGCTAGAAAATTTAGATCTAGTTTGCTTACCTTTTGTGTATGCCACACACAAGTTACCATTCTTGTACATCTGATGCCATAGTCCTCTTACCAGATTTTTATTTTCAAGCTTCTTTAGCTATCCCATGCTTGCATGTGCTAATGTTCTGTGCCATATCGTGACCTTTTCTTCCCTGACAAGCAAGCATTTAGAAACAGTTAATTCTTCAATTATAATAGTATAAACATTGTTCTTTATTTTTTTTGTAATTATAACATCACTTGTGGAGCTATCAATAATTCTACAAAATTTTGAATCATATTCTACTTTCATACCTTTGTCGCACAACTGACTAATAGAAATAAGGTTGTGTTAGATTTTCTACCCATAGGACATCTGTAAGCTGAAAGGTGTCGTTACCTACAACACGTTTACCAATTACCTTGCATTTTCATTGTCCCCTAAAGTAACACTTCCTCCTTCATGCTTTACAAGGCTAAGGAAATTTTTGCTATCACCTATCATGTGTCTTGAGAAGCCAGAGTCTAAGTACCACTCACACCGTTGTCCCTTACCCATGACATGTACCTACACATAAGAAGAACATAATACGTATGACCTAGAAATCTAAATAGGTCCAATGGTGTTAGTCATTGTACCTTTTGGAACCTGAATTTGTTTTAATTTAATATTCTTGTTCCTGTACTTACAATTGTAATAAGCATGACCAATACCCCCACACGTATAGCATGTAGGAAAAACACTTCTTCCAATTCATGTTTATTTTTGCTTCTTTTTATTAACTCTTGGCTTTTCATCAATTCTATTTCCATAGCCTAAACCACGCATATTGTTTCCATGTATCTGATTTCTAAGAATAATGTCTAACGATTGCTTTCCAACTCCAAAGTTTTTAATGGTTAGCTCAAGATCAGATACTTTAGATTTTAAATACTTGTTCTCATTAACAAATATGGTACATTTACTGATAAAAGCCTTTTTATTCTCTTCCTCATTCTTTTTAAAATTTCCAATCGTATTTTCTAGTTCTATAACTTTTCTTTATGCATTTTATTTTATTTTATAAATGTAGGACATTTTTGGCATTCAACTTTTTCATGCAAGCTAACTTTTCCTTTTTCAACAAATCAATGGTAGCTTTATATGCATCAATTTTAGCTTTCAGTTTATCAACTTCTAGTGACATGTTGAAATTATCTTGCTGCAGTTCGTAGTTAGCATCTCTAACGGATTCTACAGTAGATTTTAAGCCATCAATTTCATTTCGCATTTGTTCACAAATATTTTAGAAGCTCAACTTTAGTACAAGATTTTACCTCATTGAGCTCTCCCATCAAACAAAGAGAGGAGTGAGCAGTCTCCTCCTGAGTTTCATCCTTGCTATCCTCATCACATGTTACTGCCAAAGATTTTCCTTTCTTCTCTGCAGAGTTATTCTTTCCTTGTGGGCAATTCTTCATAAAGTGTCCATGCTTCCTTCATTCAGAACAAAGTACTTGATCAGTAGTATTCTGCTTAGAAGAATTTTTTGCATGATTAAATTTATTAGAACGATTGAACCTTTTTGTCATTTCATCTCTTCCCTGCCTAGTCTTGATGTATCTTCTGAATCCTCTGACCATCAATGCTTGCTCCTTGTCAAGTTCATCATCATCATCTTCTTCAGCTTGAAAACCTAGTGCCTTAGGAGTCTTGGCCTCAGATTTCTCTCTTGATTCGATGATCTTTATTGCAAGCTCATGGGACATCAGGTTTCCAATCAGTTCCTAAATGCTTATCTTTGCAAGATCTTTAGATTCTTCGATAGCTGTGAATTTGGGACGGAATGAGCTTGGCAGTGCCCTCAAGATCTTCCTAACTTGCTCCAGACTTGAGTATGGTTACCCAAGAGCGGTGGAATTATAAACAATGTATGTGAACCTTGCAAACATCTCTTTGATGGATTCTGTAGGAAGCATGCGGAAGCTTTCATATTCAGTACTCAGCAAGGCCAGTCTGGACTCCTTTACCTACGATGTTCCCTCATGTGTTACCTCCAGAGTGTGCTAGATTTCCTATGCAGTTAAACATTGGGAGATTCGATTAAATTCAAAGCTGCCCTCGCCTCAACCTTTCCCTCTACGACCCGTCCACGAACTCAACAGCAACTCCGGCCATCCTCTACCCACACCACCTTTACGACAGCCACACCTTTCCATACACTGTAGCCTGCCGTTCTTTCCCTCTTCGATTGTCGCACGGCCTCCTAACTTTGGCCACCTCCCTACAACAGACCGGCCACCCTCCTCCAGCCTTCAACCTCCACGGCAAGCTCTCCTCTCTTCCACCACCTCCACGCAAAACGCGCAGGCACTCCTTCCACTCAAAACCCGAGAGCCCACATACTCCAGGCCGCAAACACCACTGTCAGGCACCCTAGCCATCTTCAACCCGCCGTCCTCCCCTCTGCCTGTTGCAGTCCAAGCCCCCGGCCACCAACAGATCCGCCGCGCGCTGCTCCCATTGTCGCAAGCCTCCTCGCTGCCACTGCTCCTTGCCATTCACCCTTCCTGTCGCAAGACGTTGCCGCGACTCTCTCTGGTTGCTACCCTCGCTTTTAACAATCGCCTCTTCACTGTGCTAATCGCAGCCAAGGCGACCCCGATGAGCTTCCTTACTGCGCTACCCGCAGTCGAGGAATCGAAGCCGTAACGCGAACCGTTGCTGCTTCCAGATCCAATGTCAGACTTGTGCATATTCGTCGTAGTAGGTCGGTGACCTTACTGATAGTAACCCACATGTTACATCATTGAAAACCTAAGTAAAAAATCGACAACATAATCACTAAATTTACTTTACACTCCTTTAAACTGTTGTGGTAACTTAGGCAGTCGATTGGACTTTTTGACTGTGCACATTGGATAGATTCAACGTAGAGAACCGCAGAATAAATATGACGTAAGAACAACTTGTTTTGAAACCTTTAGGATAGCCACGCTCAATCTAGAAACATACCATATAGGTCCTCTAAAGATGCGTCCTGACAACGTCCCCATTTAAATTGTTACAACAAACCATAACCGACGCACTGCCCGTGATGTGACGCTCCCTACAGACACACTCCTCATCACTTCAGGCAAGTGTGCTCACTTACATTGTTACGGCCATGTTTAGGCCATTACTTTCCTTACTTTGAAAAATGTGAACAAGAGACCTAGACATGAAATGATAGTGTCTAGGACACCCTCATGACAACATAGACTTGACAACAAAGTCTTGGCATAATTTTCTATAACCGTAATGTTAATTTCATGTCCTGCGCATGAGTGTGTGTGGACCCATATTAAGTAAATTGACGATGCCTTGTAATGACATGAAACTCTTGAACTGCTTGGACACATTTGATTGTTTTGCACAACCTGCGGGTAATAGGGCACTATTCAAGATATAGAGAGTGATCCCTTGTACGGATACACAACCTACGGGTAATAGGATACTCTCCACGATAGAGAGAGTGATCCCTTGTACGGATACATAACCTGCAGGTAATAGGGCACTCTCCAAGATAGAGAGGGTGATCCCTGGTACGGATAACCTGCGGATAATATGGCACTCTCCAAGATAGAGAGAGTGATCCCTTATACGGACTTGTCTTGTGCACTTGGGTTGGGGTAGGGTTGAGCGGTCGCACAATTTGGAGGGTTTGGCCGCCCTCAAACTGTAAGGCATGAACCCTTCGTGACACACACTTGTCTTGTCTAGTCTTGTCTCATGGCCGGTAGCACACGCTACAGCCATTGCCATGCTACGTTTACTTTTCTTGCACTGCCTTTACTTTCTTGCCATGCTATATAAATGTCATGCTGTTGCATCTTATAACCTACCATGTAAATAACATTTAAATACTTGCCTTTAAAATTCCATGCACCTTACAGTAGAGTCGTTCTTACCTTTCACTTGTAGACTTTGCCTGACGTAAAACTCCTTACTCTTGGGTGTTTGTACGTCTGGTACTGAGACAGAGTACCAGGACCAGGAGGACTTGGTTGAGGCACTTGACTTAGTAAGCCAGGAGTTGCTGTAGATGCTGAGTCACTTCTTGTGGAGGGCTAGAGGTTGTGCCGTTGCTGCTTTCCTTTTAGTTTTGCTTTAGTACCTTGTAGTAGGATTAGTACTTTGTTGTAGTTCCTTTGGCCATGCTAAGGCCTTGTCGTTTTATTCCTTGTATGAACATTTCTGGATGTGGCCTTTTTTTATGAATGTTATTTTTTATTGTTCTGAAATGCATGAAAGAATTCTGCGTGGTTGTATCACAGACGCTTAATGAACTTGAGCTTCACTGCTCCAGTTCATGCAGACCTTAGTCTCGCTCTCGCTTCCGTCATTTTGGGAAGCCGGGCGTAACATGTTTTAGTGGTGGCCCATGCCGGTCGTGAATTCGCAAACTTCAGAACAATAGAAATACTATCCTTAGCCAAAACGTTTAGAATTACCCTGTGCACAAAATTTACCCGAATTCCTCGTCTCAGCATGGTAGGGAGACCCAACACCAGGATTACATGAAGATTTAGTTAGACACCATGCTTGTTAGTTAGACACCCTTGCTGAGATTTAGTATTATCATCGTAGGAGTCACCTTAGTAGCTTCTCACCCAGCTCTGACCATATTAGATTTTAGAGTTTCATTTAGTCGTTTGCTCGGACCAATCAATTTCGGGCCTAAGAAAACGTAGTGATCATCGCATCCGTGCAAGTCGAACCGAAGGAGCCTGCCATAGTAAGAGATTTTGAAGACGTCCTTCCTGAAGACATTTCTGGATTGCTGCCCGATCAAGCTTGGAGTTCGATATTGATCTTATGCCTGGAGCTCAACCAATTCCGAAGGTGCCTTATCGTATGGCCCTGCAGAGCTGGAAGAGTGACGTAAGCAATTAGACGATCTGTTATAGAAAGGATTCATCCATTGCAACATCTCCCTGGGGTGCACATGTACAATTGGTCAAGAAAAAGGACGGATCGAGAAGAATGTGTGTGGATTATCGGGAGCCGGATAAAGTCACTGTAAGGAATAAGTACACGTTGCCTCGCATCGATGTTTTCTTCGATCGACCTGGTGGATCACGAGTTTTCTCGAGGTTGGATCTCAGGAGTGGATACTATCATGTGAGGATAAGAAATGAAGATGGTTTCAAGACAGCTTTTTGGATAAAGTATGGACACTGCGAGTTCATTGTCATGCCGCATGGTGCGACCAACAGCCCTACAGTATCCATGAATTGCATGAGTATCAAATTCTGCGAGTTTCTAGGTAAATTCGTAATGATATTCATAGATGATATGTTAGGTTATTCGAAGAGAGAAGAATAGTATACAGAGCATCTGCACATGCTATCTGTGACTGCCATCACCGTGACAACAAGCCGATGACTGTTGAACCTTTCTAGATCTACTCAGCGTGGACCACCCCAGGCTCTACAACATATGGTTTTAAACAAGTGAGGCAGAACCAGCCGAGGTGTCAGGCATTAATTATAACGACTGCAGTAGTTGGGACTGATGAACAAGAGATTTCAAGTAATGCTTGACCTTTCTCTTATATTACTTATGGTATATGTATAGTAGACCTTTGATATTGATTGTGATGATCATAGTGTTTATATAGATAGTGTGAGTGGACCTCTGTGTGTGGATCTCGGTGTTCTACCCATGTATGAGTATGCATACCCTTAGTATATTAGTATATTGTGGTTGTCTATTGCGTGGTATATGCATATGCGGTGATATACATGATATATATATGATAGTAATGTTATATTTATACATATATGTGTGGATAGCTATATCACTATAGAGATATCTGTGCTTATTAGAATTAGTGTTTGACTACCTACTAGGGGTATATGTATTTTGGATGTACTTATCAATGTTGGTAATTGTATGCTAATAAATTTATGTGCATGTTGGGAGTAATGTATATAATAATAGGTGTGCTTATAGTTGGGTGCACATATCTATTGTATTATCTATATATTAG
This sequence comes from Scilla litardierei, assembly GCA_030789695.1. Classification (NCBI taxonomy): domain Eukaryota; kingdom Viridiplantae; phylum Streptophyta; class Magnoliopsida; order Asparagales; family Asparagaceae; genus Scilla; species Scilla litardierei. Next base: position 112,135,148 of record CM061133.1, on the reverse strand, counting down.
TGCGTATGGACGTGTGCTCATGCGTGGATAGGTATGTACTTAATTATGGGTATCAATACATATTGTATAAATATGTGTGTATTACGTATGGTAGTAGAATTATAATATGGTATTGTGTTACTTGCCCTTACGAGATGATGTATGTGCATGTGTATATTGGGAGGTATATATGAGTGTAATATTGTATCTATGTATAGATGTTTGTATGTAGTAATATACTAACTGTATGTAAATTACTATGGTTGTGTATACTTGGGTGAACATATAGTTTGTATGTCCGAGTTTTTGTGTAGATATAAGGTAGGCGTGTAATAATGTAAGTACGGATATATATGTAATGTGTATGCGTGTATTTATAGGTATGTGACTATATGATATATGTGTAAGTGTATGAATATGAGTGTACATTGGTTTTATGATGAAGGTATGCATGGGGTGATCTTAACATCTAGGTCTGTCATCTTCAAGTTGGCCCTATTCAAGTAAGTCTGAGGACGAACATGATAATAAGGTGGGTAGATTGTAATAGTCTTAATGCATATAAGTAGGATTTGTCTATAAATTATGAATGGTGTAGTGCATTGTGTGCATAAACATGTGTAGTGATATATACTATGTAGTGTGTATGTAGTGTGTATTATGTTTTACGTAGGGTGTAAAGTGATTGTACTATTAAAGTGTTATTTGACTGAATATGATAGTACTTATGTATTAGTATTGAGTAGGGTGTTTATATGACATGAAGTACTATATGATTGAGAGTTATGATTGTATACATATGGTGGTGCATGGTGTATTAATATTAATGTGGGTGTGCAAGCGACGGCACATTTACAGCTAGTAAGAGGATGTGTGTGTACTAAAATATTTGCCTTAATTATAAATGTATTGTATGATGACTTTGTATTAAATTGTGTTGTGTTAGTTATGGTATATTAGTAATAATATTGATATGAATTAGTGGTGTATGTATGCGTATTATTATTATTAGCATGGTTGTAAATTAGTATTACTAATAGTGATACTACTATTGTTATTCATTATTTAGTGTTAGTAGCATATATATGAGCGTTTACGCATGATTGCGTAGTTGTTTTTTGGTAGTGTGTGTGCATGTAGTAGAGAGTATGGTGTGAGTATATCGAGAGAAGAAATACATGAGTGCCATCCTTATCTATTTTCCGTACACTAGTTGATAGAAATTCCGAGGGCGGAATTTTTCTTAAGGTGGGTAGGATATAACGACCTGTATTTTTTCAACGATGGAGTTAAGAACAATTTATGGATGTCTTTCATTGTTATACTATGATATGTATATATCTAGTTATTATACTTACATTTAGTTAGCATATTAAAGCCGTATTTATTATTTTTTTAAATTTTCAAATTCAATGTCTTTCATTATTATACTATGATTTGTATATATCTAGTTATTATACTTACATTTAGTTAGCATATTAAATCTGTATTTATTATTTTTTTTAAAATTTCAAATTCAAACATTTTAAATTCAAACCTTTTTTAAAACTTTCCTAGTTAAACCCTAATAAAGCCTATAACTAATTTATTATTTTTCTATAATTAAATCCCATGATTTCTCTCCCAATTAATATTTTCATTATTCAAACTTTTCCTAATTGCTGTAGCTTTAATCCACTTCCATTTTTAGATAGGAGACTTTTACACATACTAAATGAAAATAAAATCATATCATTAAGTACAATGATTTCTTGTCCATTCCATTTTTCCTCTCACTTTAAAACCTTTCCAATATTAACTGAATCCCATTAATCCCCATGATTATTTTTAATTCAAAACTTTCCCTTTTCCCTTAGCAATTAGCACCTACCAAAAGAGAATACTTCCTCTTCTTCTATTAGCAATTAACCTACTATATTTGTGCAAACCCAAACCACTTACTCAGCTGCACACTCATCTTCTCAAAAGAAACCTATCCTAAAATATTCTAATCAACCTCTTTCCCTATTTAAATGGGAGACTTTTGCCCATTTTAAATGACAATGAATCTCCACTCTAAATTGCAATAAAAGTTCCTGTTCTTTTCATCTTTCCCTAGCATTAAAACCCATTCTTTTGGCAAGTGTTTGAATCCCATAATCATTATATTAATTCTAAAATATCTCTTTTATTCCTAGCCTTATCACTTACCAAAGGAAAACATTTTACAATTAAACAATTGAAATTATTAATCCAACCGTACCCTATTCTTCCTCATCTGGTGCAACCTCCCCTCTCCTCTCCTTCATCCCGACGGCCCGACCCCAACTCTGGTCACCTACTGCAACTCACCGACGACCCAAGACAAGACCCCTAGACCTCTAAACCACCTCCCTCCATCTCCAGTCACCGCCCTCGCCTCAACCTTCCCCTCTCCGACCTGTCCACGAACTCGACAGCAACTCCGGCCATCCTCTGCCCACACAACCCTTACGGCAGCCACACCTTTCCCTACACCGTAGCATGCCATTCTTCCCCTCTTTGACTATCGCACGGCCTCCTAACTCCAGCCACCTCCTTACAACAGGCCAGCCACCCTCCTCCATCCTTTAACCTCCACGGCAAGCTCTCCTCTTTTCCTCCACATCCATGCAAAACGCCCAGGCCCTCTTTCCACTCAAAACCTAACACCCCCCCACACTCCAGGTTGCAAACACCCCTGTCCGGTGCCCTAGCCATCTTTGACCTACCGTCCACCCCACTCCCAGCTGTAGTCCAAGCCTTGGCCACCAACAGATCCACCGCGTGCTGGTGCCCTTTTCGCAAGCCTCTTCGCTGCCGCTGCTCCTTACCGTTCACCCTTGCTATTGCAAGCTGTTGCCGCGACTCTCTTCGGTCGCTACCCTTGCTTTTCACCATCACTGCTTCCCTGTGCTACCCGTAGCCTAGACGACACCGACGAGCCTCCTTACTGTGCTACCCGCAGTCGAGGAATCGAAGCCGTAACACGAACCGTTGCTGCTTCCAGATCCGACGTCAGACTTGTACGTGTTCGTCGTAGTAGGTCGGTGACCTTACTCGTAGTAACCCATATGTTACGTCATTGAAAACCTACGTAAAACCGACAATGTAATCACTAAATTTACCTTACGCTCATTTAAACTGTTCTGGTAACTTAGGTCGTCGATTGGACTTTTTGACTGTGCATATAGGATAGAATCGACGTAGAGAACTGTAGAATAAATATGACGTAAGAACAACATGTTTTGGAACTGTTAGGATAGCCACACTCAATCTAGAAACATACCATAATTGGTCCTCTAAAGATGCATCCTGACAACATCCCCATTTAAATTGTTACAGAATACCATAACCAACGCACTACCCATGATGAGACGCTCCCTATGGACACACTCCTTGCCACTTCATGCAAGTGTGCTCACTTACGTTGCTATGGCCATGTTTAGGCCATTACTTCCCTGACTTTGAAAAATGTGAGGAAGAGACCTAGACGTGAAATCATAGCGTATAGGACACCCTCACGACAGCTTAGACTTGACGGCAAAGTCTTGGCAGACTTTTCTATAACTGTAATGTTAATTGCATGTTCTGCGCGTGCGTGTGTGGACCCATATTATGTAAATTGACGATGCCTTGTAATGACATGAAACTCTTTAACTACTTGGACACATTTGATTGTTTTGCACAACCTGTGTGTAATAGGGCACTCTTCAAGATAGAGAGAGTGATCCCTTGTACGGATACACAACCTGCGGGTAATAGGACACTCTCCAAGATAGAGAGAGTGATCCCTTGTGCAGATACATAACCTGCGGGTAATTGGGCACTCTCCAAGATAGAGAGGGTGATCCCTTGTACGGATAACCTGCGGGTAATAAGGCACTCTCCAAGATAGAGAGAGTGATCACTTGTACGGACTTGTCTTGTGCACTTAGGATGGGGTAGGGTTGAGCGGTCACACGATTTGGAGGGTTTGGCCACCCTCAAACCGTAAGGCGTGAACCCTTTGTGACACACACTTGTCTTGTCTTGTCTCGTGGCCGGTAGCACACGCTACGGCCATTGCCATGCTACATTTACTTTTCTTGCATTGTCTTTACTTTCTTGCCATGCTATATAAATGTCATGCTGTTGCATCTTATAACCTGCCATGTAAACAATATTTAATTACATGTCTTTAAAATTCCATGCACCTTGCAGTAGAGGCATTATTACCTTTCACTTGTAGACTCTGCCTAACGTACAACTCCTTCCTCTTGGGTGTTTGTACGAAAGGTACCGAGACAGCGTACCAGGACCAGGAGGACTTGGTTGAGACGCTTGACTTAGTAAGCCAGGAGTTGCTATAGACGCTGAGTCACTTCTTGTGGAGGGCTAGAGGCTGTGCTGTTACTGCTTTCCTTTTAGTTTTGCTTTAGTACCTTGTAGTAGGATTAGTACTTCATTGTAGTTCCTTTGGCCATGCAGAGGCCTTCTCGTTTTATTCCTTGTATGAACATTTCTGGATGTGGCCTTTTTTATGAATGTTATTTTTTTATTGTTCTGAAATGCATGAAAGAATTCTGTGTGGTTGTATCACAGACGCTTAATGAACTCGAGCTTCACCGCTCCAATTCATGCGGACCTTAGTCTCGCTCTCGCTTCCGTCGTTTTGGGAAGCGGGGTGTGACAGGGTTTATATCCTTTTTAACTATGTTCCACACATCATAATCAATAGACACTAAATAGATTTTCATTCTTCCTTTCTAGTAAGCAAAGTCTACACCATTAAACTTGGGGGGTCTGGCAATGGACTGACCTTCAGCAAAGGCTGAATCAGAAATATTCATGGTTCTCTACCCTAGATCCTCTAACATGCTCCAATGCCACTTGTTGGATCGGGATCTAAGCCTAGAGGAGGGGGTGAGTAGGCTAATAAAATATTTTCGAAATTATACAGGCAATATTCAACACAACCAATTATGCACAGAGTAAAGTAAGTGCAAATAAAGACAATCGCAGAGTGCACGAGAGATTTACTCTGGTTTGGTCGCCCCCAAAGCAAATACTAGATTTAATAGTATCGAGGTACAAACTATAAAGATCTTCGAGCCCTAACTCAACGCTCACCAAGTATTGTACCACACTCACCAAAGTGCCAAACACTATAAATCTAGTAAATCTCTCTCTTGACTAGCCCAAACTAGTCAAGACCCCAAAAACCCCAAAAGTGATAGTCAAATACAATACACAGATCTACAAGACAATATCACAAACTTAAAAGAGATATATAGTTAAAAGCGCTCAGTTTGTGATAGTCTCGTAGTCTCTATCAATTAGCACGTCGTCAATTGTGGTCTGATGTAAGCGATGTCTCGATCTGAGCTCTGGATCTCAATCTGTAACTCCATAAAGTTGAATAGCAATCTGGTCTATGTGTATAGTAATTCCAGTGCAAATCAATTCTGAGGTGGGATGTGCACAAAGTAACTTCTTCAATCTTTGGTTTTACGCAATCCTCAACACCTTGGCAATCCTTATTACCTTAGCAATCCTAAACACCTCGGTAGTTTGGATGAATGAGTGTACCTGCAACAAAACAGAATGAGTGAGCACAAAAAAACCTTAATTCAAATGTGAAGTCAGAAATTTCAGCTTGGCATGGGAGTCCAAAAAATTCGACATGTTGGCATGGAAGCTTGCAACTTGGGTTTTGCTTCGGAGAAATTGTTGCGGCTTAGCATGTGAACTTGTGAAGGCTTGAGAAAATTGAAGTAGCCTTAGGACTTGATGCCTTGGAGATCCTAGCGGCTTGGTAGTCAATAATTGTGGCATGAACTTTTGATTTACATGGAGAAAGCCTTGCGGCCTGATAGTCAAGGATTACGGCTTGATTGATCTCAACTTTACGGCTTGGAGTTTGATTTGTATGAAGGAATCTCAGGGTGCGGCATGGAGATCATCTTAGGCATGAAAGTCAAAGATTACGGCTTGGCCTTTTGGTTGAAGAAAGAAAGATGAAGGTTGTGGCTTTGTTGTTTTTGCTTTAGATTTTCAGGTGGCCTTTTGTAGTTGAAGATGAACTCAGGTTGTGGCAGCAAGGGATTTGCATTGAATTGTTTTGGCCATAAGCATTTGGAAGCAAGGGTGCAGCTATAATATGGATTCTAGGGGTTTTAACTTGTTTTGGCCGCATGCTTCATCTATTTTGATGGTGGTTTATATATGTTGGATCTGGATCTAAACCTAGAGGGTGTGGGTGGTGAATAGGCTATTAAAAATTCCCGTACAACCCACGAACAATCACACGCAGTTATAACAGATGCAGAGTAAATAAATAATGAGCAATCACAAAATAAGCAGTAGATTTACCCTGGTTCGGTCGTCCCACTACGTCTAGCCCCCAAAGCAGATACTAGATTAATAATGTAACAGGTATGACCTTAATAGCTAGATAACCCACATCTCTACACCCACCAGGCTCTAAGTATCCCACTCACCGTGTTCAACAAAATTAATCCTAGTATAAGCTTTCTATTGACTAGTCCCAACTAGCCAAGTCCATCTTGTCTAGCACCCACTAGACAAGACCCCAAAACATCACAATGGTAAAGTTTCCGCTACAAAGATCGCTACTACTATACAAATATAATAATAAAGAGTTTAGAGAATCTCAGTTTGTGTAGCGGCAGTCATCTCTATCAATCAGCTCAGGTCAGATCGTATCTGACAGAATGTAGTCGCCAACGTCACGTCCTCCTCCTTGAAACTTTTGGCCTAGATCTTCTCCCCTTGTTGTAGCTTTTGCAATGCATGTATAGCTTATTTTTGAATTTGCACAAGGTATGGATGTATTCCATTTGAAGTTGAAGATTGAAGCAATGGTATGTATGCTTGCAAACTTACGACCTTGTGCTTGATGACTTGCGCAATATAGCTTGGAGATGGAGCAACTTGAGGATGTGGATCCTTGCTTTATGTTGCGGCCTTGATATTTGGAGATGGTTGCTTGCACAAGGATGAAAGACATGGGTTTTTGGCTTGCAATGGAGAGGATGCTTTGGCCTTGGTTGATGCTTGCGCAAAGGAGCTCTTAGAGAGAAAAAGTCGCGGTCAATGTGAAGGATGTTGGCTAGGGTTTTAGCTATGGAGCTTGGCTAGCAATGTCATGTGAAGAAGAAGCTTGCGAAATGGAGGAAGAAAGGATTTATGTAAGGTTTGCACAAGGATGATGGGAGGTTCATGGGTTGTGCAACTTTCATGTTATGGCCGAAATTTCTTTATGCTTTGGTTGCCCCCCCTCTCTCTCAAAATCTCTCTCTTTGAATATGGGTTTATATTGGAGAGGATGTGATATGATAGAATCAATTAGAATCCTATAATTGAAGGAGATTGGAAGGAATCCTAACTTGATTAGGATTTGAATGAATCAACATGGATATGGATTTTGAATATGGATGGCAATAGTATTTGAATTTGAGTAGCTATAGGGTTTGAATTGGACCTTATTTAATCATCTTGATTTGCATGAGATTATCCATATCTCTCCATCTTTGACTAAGTCTTCAATTTGCATGGCTTTAGGATTTTAATGTTGCACCAATTGATTTGAATCAATTCAAATATGGATTTGAATTGATTTCTTCCTTATCTTCTCATCTTTGATTTAGTCCAATTTGAGTAGACATTATCTCCATCTTTGAATTAGTCCACTTTGCTAATGCATGTCACATTCTCCATCACTTTTACTTAGTCTCTCTTTGAGTATTCGCGAGAGTGCCATTCCTGAAAATACTTAGTACACATATTAAATCGTTCACACATGTTTGTTATCATCAAATACGAAGACATCGATCGTTGTATCCAACTACACGTTGTATCCAACAATCTTCCACTTTTGATGATGACAAACCAATATAAGATTTGAGCAATAATGATTTATTTAATATCATCGTGACATGTGTGTATGAAGTGTGAAGATGGAGGATGTATGCAATATGCAACAAGTATGGCAATGATGTGCAACATACAAGCATGCAAACAATAGTGTTCAAGCCTTCAACATGTATGCATGCTCCTCTTTTATTCATGCTCCCCCTTCGAAAAAATATTCACATTAAACACATGCTTCATTCATTATTCATTAATGCTCCCCCTTAAACCAATATTCAAGTATGCAACATATAAGCACTAATGCATGCACACATCTTCTCAATTCTGTCTTCCCATTTTGTTATCATCAAAAGTGTATAATGAAGTCAAGTTTCATACCACATGCAAACTAAAAAGTATTATAAATTACAACTAGCACTTGCATGTAGACATTCATAGTATTCGGGAGAGTGCCATTCCTAAAAACACTTAGCACACACATTAAATCGTTCACACACGTTTGTTATCATCAAACACGAAGTCAATGATCATTGTATCCAACTACATGTTGTATCCAACAATCTCCCCCCTTCTGATGATGACCAACCAATATAAGATTTGAGCAATAATGATTCATTTAATACCATCGTGACATGTGTGTGTGAAGTGTGAAGATGGAGGATGTATGCAATATGCAACAAGTATGGCAATGATGTGCAACATACAAGCATGCAAACAATGGTGTTCAAGCCTTCAACATGTATGCATGCTCCCCCTCTATGTGTGCTCCCCTCTATTCTTGCTCCCCCTTGAAAAAATATTCACATTAAGCACATGCTTCATTCATTATTCATTAATGCTCCCCCATAAACCAATATTCATGTATGCAACACATAAGCATTAATGCATGCACAAATCTTCTCAACTCTTTCTTCCTATTTTGTTATCATCAAAAGTGTATAATGAAGTCAAGTTTCATACCACATGCAAACTAAAAAGTATTATAAATTACAGCTAGCACTTGCATGTAGACATTCATAGAATGAACACTTCAAATTCAATGAAAATTATAATATAGACTTCAACACCTTCGTGTAAATGTGATTATTAAACATTGAAGCACAAACAGAGAACTTTTAAGAAATTCAACCAAAACCAATCCACATTTTCCATTAAACATGAAATTACCTAGGATTGATTTTTCCCATCTCATTAAAAATGAGTTTAAGATACCACACCCCAAAAACATATCCTATAAGGACTCTTAGATGTGGGGGTGGCATTGCTTGACGAGTATAACACCAACGCTAAAGATTACCCGAACAACATATGTTGGATACTCGTGGGTAGTGTTCTTGCCAAGGATTGTATCCATTTTTCATACGGAGCTATTTTCATTCTTTTTCAGAAAAAATTCATATTCAATTCTTTTGTGCTCAATTTTTATCCATAGCAAGTCACATCATATCTCGTAGATTTTCAGTTATTTTTCATCCTACATTCACTTTTCAATATTTCATAAAAGATGTCTCCAAATGAGCAATAACATTTAATATTCGTGGAAGTGAAAGTGTAGGGGTAAAAATCAAGTTATTCTAATCATTGAACATGTTATGGCTATTTAGAAACCCAAACATGCACATGTAGCCATAACTATAATACATCAATTTCTACATGGATATGATTACCATTCATTTATCATTTGAATGATTCAAAAGAAAAGATATACATTAAGCACCCGTTTTTTTTCTTTTTGTCTTTTCATTTTTTATTTTTCTTTTATAAAGAACTAAACAAGCTAGAAAGCAAACAAACTAGCACACGAAATGAAAATAAACAAAAACAAGCATGCAAAAACTATGAAGGTATGCATTATATTCAAAGAGGAAAAATCATACCTTCGCGGTGTAGTATGGCTAAGGAACCAAATAATGAGACATTCAATCCATAGTTCCTCGCCACATCCATCTTATACATGGGAAATGTTATGTGTGACCTTGGAATCCAATAAGGTCCACTCAGGTTAGTCATCAAATTTTTTTGAAACCCATATTTGCTTGAATTTAATGTTCTTGTTCCTATATTTGCAATAATAAGAGGTATGACCAGTACAACCACATGTAAAGCACTTTACATGAAAATTTCTAACCTTTGTTGTTTCAATGTGAACTTTTCTATATTTTGATTTTTCAACATTTTTGAAACCATATCCTAGACATCGCCTATTATTACCATAGAGTTGATTTCCCAGAATAATATCCAAATTTTTTTTTCCAATAGAAAATTTCTTTAATGACAATTCTAGACTAGCGACTTTGGATTTCAAATGAGCATTTTCGTTCACAAGCAAAGTGCATTTATTAATGAAAGCTTTCTTATTGTCCTCTTCAGCAATTATTTTTCTTTTACGTTCAATATTTACCATGGAGATCTTTTCATTAAGAAATTTAATTTTAGTTTCAAGCTTAATCACCGTTTGCTTATACATGCTAATATCATTCAACAAGGTAGGACAAATTAGACATTCAGCTATTTCATGCAACATAGAATTCTCTTTTTCCAACAAAGCAATGGTAGAATCACATGCAATAATTTTCCCCTTTAGTCTGTAATTTCTAATGACGTGTTGTAAGTGTCTTGTTGCATTGCATCATTGGAATTTCTAAACTCTTCTAACATGGATTCTAGCTCTATAATTTCATCTTGCATGGCTTTACAAATTATTAGGAGTTCAGCTTTACTACCAGCTTTTACCTTTTCATCTTTTGCCATCAAGCAGAGAGAAGAGTGGGCTTCATACTTCTCGTTCTCATCTTCGCTGTCCACGTCCTACATTTGCACCACAGCTTTTTCTTTCTTCTCTGCAACATAGCTGTTTCTTGTAGGCAATCCTGCATAATGTGTCCCTGTTTTTTACATTTAAAACATTTAACCTTATTAATAACAGTCTGTTCAGATGAATTTCTAGAAGGATTATATTGGTTAGAATGATTAAACCTTTGTTGCATGTGATCTCTTCCTTGAGGAGTCTTGATATATCTTCTGAAGCCTCTTACCATCAATGATATCTCCTCCTCCTCATCATCACCTTTGCTAGATTGAAGAGCTAGTGGGGTTGGAGCTTTTTTCCTTCGCCTCTGGTTTCTCTATAGCCTTTATATTCTGTAGCTTAAGCTCGTGGGACATTAAGTTACCTATCAAGTCCTCCACTCTCATCTGTGATAGATCGTTTGCTTCTTGAATGGTAGTGACTTTTGGACTGAACGAGCTTGGCAGCGCCCTTAAGATTTTTCTCACCTGCTCAAGGCTAGAGTATGGCTTACCAAGGGAGTGATGCGTCCATAGTTTACACCTTTTTCATAGCATCATGACATCGTAATCCATACCATTTTCGCATTCAAATCCCGTATTTTCCTTCGATATCGTATTTCTAATGTTATATTCGAGTTTCGTAGTGTTTTATGAATTTTCAGGGATTTTGGAGCGATTTGGGACCCGATCTGGGTATGGACACATCTGACACGCCCGTGAGCTCGTTGGCGAAGCTCTACAGGAGTTCGCCGAGTTTTGAGAGCCATGGGGGGAGTGGAGGAGAGAGCAAGAGGAGAGGAGAAGCTTCAGGAGAAATTTTCCCAGGTGACTCGACCGAGCAGAGCAGCTGCTCGATCGAGCAGATGCAAAATGAAGAAGAAGAAGTGATATGCGGATTGCTCGAACCGAGCACCTATGTGCTCGGTCGAGCAGCACCAACATTTCGAAGCTGAAGCAGCCTCCTACACGGCCCGAGCAGCTCCTTTGGCGACCGAGTAAGCTGTCTGCTCGACCGAGCAGAGCTGACTCGGGCCGAGCAGACAGAGTGATGATTTTTGGCGGAGCACGATTTAATGTCATGCTCGGGCGAGCAATACATCTGCTCGGACCGAGCAGACGACCGAGCAACCTACTGCTCGACCGATCACTAACTCGGTCGACGATGCTGAAGGCCATTTTTGGAAATATTTTGGGCCGTCTGTTGCGCGCTTGATGGAGTGAAGTGGGGATCAGTGACAGTGTTTTCGACAGTCGAATTCTTTTTGTTAGTTTTTGAATTAGAATTATTTTTGGACAGGAGATTAGAGAGAAAAATACTTGTTAGATCTAGATTAAATTCTTGAAGATTGTTGGAAAAATTTTGGAAGTTCGATTGCTACTTTCGGTCTGTACCGAGGGAACGCTCAACCCAAGTACACGGGACAAGATAAGACAAGAATGTGTGTCACTAAGGTTCACGCATTTCGGTCTGTACCGAGGGAACGCTTAACCTAGAACACGAGACAAGACAAGACAAGAATGTGTGTCACTAAGGTTCACGCCTTTCGGTCTGTACCGAGGGAACGCTCAACCTAGTACACGAGACAAGACAAGACAAGAATGTGTGTCACTAAGGTTCACGCCTTTCGGTCTGTACCGAGGGAACGTTCAACCTAGTACATGACTCGATACAAGACAAGACTGGGGGTGACAAGAGAGATTCATGCCTTTCGGTTTTTCGATGGCCAAACCCTCCAAGCCGAGGGAACGCCCATCCTACCTCTACCCCGAGTGCTCAAACAAGACAATACTAGATTGTACGAGACCACTCACCCTGCTAGGTGAATGCAAGGTTGTTCTACACGATTCAAACACGAACGACATGACATGACATGTTAAGAGAGAGTTGAGTTGAGCTGTTATTCTAGGGTGTCCACATGCACGCACGCACAGATGAAAACCTAGGGTGTCAGTTGTTGTTGTTGTGCCAATACTTTGTCGTCAAGTCTGGCTGTCAAGGGGGTCCCGGACACTATCATTTCATGCCCAGTTCTCTTTAGTCGTACGTTTACAGTTCAAGGAAAGATGGCCTAAACGTGGCCGAAAGTACGCAAGTGAGAAACACTTGCCTGCGGTGGCGAGTGAGTCTTTGGTCTGGAGCGTCTCGTCGAAGCGGCGTGTCGGCGAGGGTCCATCTGAAACAAGCCAACGACGGTGTCAGATCACGTTTTTCATCAATCCTATTATGGTAAACTTCTAAGTTCAACGGGACTACCCTAACAGTCAAAAGTCACATCTTTTTGGTTCGTTTCGCCTAATCGACGACTATCATATGTGCATAGATATTCAAGTCCATTCGTCGATGTCTAAGGTTGACAACGTTTTAAAGGAGCATAAATGTAAACTTAATTATTGTTGATGATTTTTAAATTAGGTTTTTGATTCGCTACAGTGTGGGTTCTTACTACACGTTAGGGGGCTAACCTCTTCGGCGTTTGATCGTAGAATGGACGTCGAGTCTGAATGGCGATAGATATGTGTTGTCAACAACGTCTCGGCCATGGGTAGCACATCGAGACATTTCCAAACAGCGAGCGAAAGGCAAGAACAGCAAGCACGGCATCGGATCTCTCCCGTTGAGGGTAGCGCAACGGATCTACACGGCAGTGGCGAAGTCGGGGAAAACACACGAGATCAGCGACGTGCATGAACTCCTAGGGCAAAGGGGATGCCTTGGATTAAAGGAGGTTGATGTGGGTTTGTTTATCCTGGTGGGTGGTTGACGGCGGCTGCACGTGACGACGGCCGGTCGTGAGAAGTCGGAAAGGACAGATTTGCACAATGGGTCGCTGTTTTGCATCACAGCAGAGATTCGATGACTTGAGGGGATAAAGAAGACTTGCAGTAGGTAAAAGGGGTCGAGGGGGATCTGATAGTGGTGGAGTGGTCACCGGCAGTGGTCGGAGGTGGTCGGGTGCTGGCGTCAATGTTCCAGACGCAAGTCTGGCCCAAACTGCCGTTAGGGCTGAGTTTGATGGGGTTTTTGATGAAGAGATGATAGAAGAGAGGGAGGAGGGTTGTAGGTGATACAGGGGCTTGAGGGGAGTCGAGTGGAGGTAGAGTTGGCCGCCAGAGGTTGCCGGAGGGCGGCGGGCGTAGGTTTCCGGCGGACTGGGTGCTGGTCCGTCAATTTTCGGCCTGTGAGGGGTTTTGTGATGGGTTTAAGAGGAGAGAGAGAAGAGAGAGAGAGAGAGGAGGAGGAAGGTGGAGGGAGATGGCCAGACTTGTTGGGGGTGGCCAGAGCTTCAGAGGAAGAAGGAGACGCAAGGAGGTGGCGGCTATGGGTGAAAACGCAAGCCCTAGGGTATTTGCGGTTTTGGTTTTTAGGAAGAGAACTCTTGCTATTTGGGTATGATAGAGGGGTGTACTTAAGGTGACTAGGAGAGAGGGTATGAGAGAGGGGGTGTGCAAAGAAGGAAAAAGTACGGTGAGTGTAACAAATGAAATCCCACATGATGCGTAGGGATCTCACTGGATTTGATTAAGTTTTGAATTTTAAATTTGGGTTAATGCTAATCGGGCTTTGTTTTGATTAGTGGGTTTGGTTGGGCTAACAGTGTCCGAAAATTACGAAAAAAATTTCGGAACGACCATGATGACTAGAGGTTCAGGGGTACGGTGGTCGATCGTGCGTTAGGTTCACAGAAAATGAACTAAAGTAAAAAGGTCCGGCATCAAAGTCCAAAGTTACGACGTCTCACCAATCAAAGCTGATTTGTGGAAGAACGACCCGTGAAATGATGTTCACTAAAAATCCCACAAATAACTACTCTGCCATACGGTCATGACGACATATCACAAAGCATATTCCAGATAGAAGAAAGGTCAAAGAAAAATACGCGTACGAAAGAGGAAAGTACGAGCAAAAATACAAACGGTCGGAAGGCAGCCGTGACAGATTTGGGACCCGATTTGGGTATGGACACATCTGACACGCCCGTGAGCTCGTTGGCAAAGATCTACAGGAGTTCGTCGAGTTTTGGGAGCCATGGGAGGAGTGAAGGAGAGAGCAATAGGAGATGAGAATCTTCAGAAGCTTCAGGAGCAATTTTCCCAGGTGACTCGACCGAGCAGAGCAGCTGCTCGGTCGAGTAGATGCAAAATGAAGAAGAAGAAGAAGCTGATACGCGGATTGCTCGGGTCGAGCACCTATGTGCTCGGTCGAGTAGCGCCAACCTTTCGAAGCTGAAGCAGCCTTCCACACGGCCCGAGCAGCTCCTTTGGCGACCGAGTCAGCTGTCTGCTCGATCGAGCAGAGATGACTCGGGCCGAGCAGACAGAGTGATGATTTTTGGAGGAGCGCGATTTACTGTCGTGCTCGGTCGAGCAATACATCTTCTTGGACAGAGCAGCCGTCGAGCAACCTACTGCTCGACCGAGACACTGACTCGGTTGATGATGCTGAAGGCCATTTTTGGAAATATTTTCGACCGTCTGTTGCGTGCTTGAGGGAGTGAAGTGGGGATCAGCGACAGCGTTTTCGACAGTTGAATTCTTTTTGTTAGTTTTTGAATTAGAATTATTTTTGGAGAGGAGATTACAGAGAAAAATACTTGTTAGATCTAGATTAAATTCTTGAAGATTGTTGGATAATTTTTGGAAGTTCGATTGCTACTATTACGTTTTGGAATCTTGGTTTTTATTTGGATCTATTGTTCGCTGTAAGTTTCTCAATCTTCATTCTACCAATTCGCTATGATGTTTTCTTGTTGGATATGGATGCCATGAATACACCCATGAGGGGATGTATGAGGGTATACGGATCTCAGATGTCGCGTGCACGAAAGCGTGCACGAAGGGAACCTTTTCTCGTGTGAAAAGGACCACTCGATAAGTGGAAAAGTCACTTTATAAGTGCATAAAGGCACTCGATAAGTGAATGAAGAAGAGGATAAGTAAAAGGGCTAATATAGGCTAATAAGCTTATAAGTGGCTATTTCCTACAATAACTACCCCTAAAGCCTATAAATAAGACCCAAGGGTATGCCTTTTACACTAATCTAAACATGCCATAAGTTTGCATAAGGCAACTTGTGTTCTTCTTCTCCCTTCCATTAAAATCCTCTTCTAAATAGAGATTTAGGCGGTGAAACTCTGCTTCGATCCTCCGTGACGAAGTACCGACCGTTGTGGCGAATCCAAGGGTTAAGCTCAGAGACTATGGTGACGCGTACGCAAGCGTAAGTTTATGTTATTATTCGATCTTAATGCCGTTGTTTTGACTGGATCCTACAATGGTATCAGAGCCATACGGGTTCGCCCCGGTCTAACCATCGCCCCGGTCTCATCGATGAATGAGGCGTTGTCTCTTTCACGAATGAGTCTCCTTCCATTATGGATATGGTAGGAACACATCGTGACGGAGAGAATCGCAGTAGTTGTTATTTTCACGTTAGGGTCTTCTGCCATTACGGATATGGCAGAAACTCTCCGTGACGGGAAGAACTTACCGTTCATCTCGCCAAACTCGTGCTCCTCATGGATGCTGAGTCTCCATTCAATTGAGAATATGAACTCTCTTCATGTAGAGCGTGAAGTTTGCGGCCTTGAAAACGTGTTATCTTCATTTTTTGGCACACGGCCATTGAAGCAAAACCATTTTCTCGACGAACGGGTGCTTCATCAGAGAAGACGATGGTCGTTATTTTTAACGGAGAAGATGACAATTTTGGTGCATGATCACCATGGCCAAATGGGCTATGGAGGCAATGCATCCCCCTCCCCATGCGGAGGGGGTTGGCTACGGCCAATAACTACCATGGCCACCCCTCCGGCTGGGGTGTGCGGCCAACCCCATGCAAGGGGGTGGCCGGCCATGGCCATATGGGCCATGGCCGGCCATGGCCAAAGGCTCATGGCCGACAATGGCCATGGCCGGCCCTGGCCGGCCCCGACCAGGGCCTGGCCTGGCCTAGGCCAGACCAGGGCTAGGAGGCCCTGGCCAGCCTCGGCCTTAGCCAGGGGCCGGCCTGGCCGGCCCTGGCAGGGGCCAGGGCCTGCACCCTGGCCTCAGGCCAGGGCCTGGCCGGCCCTGGCAGAGGCCAGGGCCGACGCCCTGGCCGGTCCTGGCAGTGGCCAGGGCCAGGTCAAGGCCTTCCCAGGGCCATTGCTGGCCCTGGCCGAGGCCGGCGCCAGGCCACTGCCGACCCCGGTCTCGGCCAGTGCCGAGCCCCGGTTGACCCTGTATTTGGGGGGGGACTTGCATGAATGTGACATGCATAGCCAGCCCATACGGGGCCGACGACAGTCGTCTGCGGCAAAATTCTCATATATGGGGGGAAGCGCCTGGATCCATACGGGAGCCGGCGACGGTGGCTTGCAGAAAAATCCTCTCTGGGGGGATCCGGCCTTGGCACGGCTACGGCTCAATCCCAGCAATGGCCAGGGATTGTCGTATATTTCGCTAGTGTCATAAGGGTACTAGGTTGATATATCGAATTTGCTTTTGTAAAATACGATTTCAAAAATGCTTTTCCGCTGCAAAGTATTATAAGAGTACTATCGTTTGAAAAGTGAGGGGGAAATATTGAAAGTTGTTCTAGATGGTGATTGGAATCGTAGAGACCTTTCCGATTCTAGAGCAACATCTTCAATTTTTTTCGAAAGTAACTTATCAAATATAATAATATCATTCCAAGTGGGATATTCCAAGTGGGAGTGATATCTATGTATAAGAATTTTATGCAATGTTTTTTGATCGAACCTTCGGTTTTGTGTCTTTTGCAGCATTTGAAAGTTAAAATGTCTTCCGCCTCAAAGAACATCGTCGCTGAGTTAAACAGAGGTGAAAAACTCAACGGCGATAATTACAAACTATAGTCCATCAAGATACAATACGTTCTAGAGGAGCAAGAAGTGCTCGAAACTCTAAAGAACGTAATGATTGAACCCGAGTTCGGCACTACGGCCCAACACAGACGAGACAAGGAAGCTTTTGATGCTTGGTCTCAGAAGAACAAGATAGCTCGCATTACGTTATTGTCCAGTATGGCCGATGACATAATGCGCATCTTCCGAGAGCATGACCTAGCCATGGACATATGGTCCAAGCTAGAGGAGAAGTTTGGTGGCACATCGGTGTCCAAACTTTGTTCTTTAACTATAAGATTTGATTCATACAAGAAACGTCCAGATCATTCCATAGGAAAAATCTGCGACATATGGCGAATCTAATCTCAGAGTTAAAGGATGCAGGTCATGTGCTCACTGATGAGCAACAAATCCAAGCAGTCATACGTTCCCTACCAAATGGGTGGGACAAAATAAAGATGCATCTCACTCATAATGAGAGCATCAAAACCTTCAGCGATGTTTCTAAGCACCTCGAGTTAGAGGAAGAGCGGCTTGCGGCAGCCAAGCCAAGTGCAGAAGTGCACATGGTTGCTAGTTCCTCACACGGGAGAAAGAAACGGAAAGATCGTTCGAAGGTTACCAATGAACGTAATAAGCAAACTGAGTCTACCAAGAAACCCAAACATAAGGGTTGGCACAAGAAATGGCACAAGAAGAAAGACTTGAAGAGGATCAAGTGCTTCAAGTGTAACAAGTTAGGTCACTACGCCCGTTCTTGTACGGATGAAGGTGACAAGGTGCCACCGACCACATAGCAAGGGACAGACGGTCCTTCGTGGAGTATCACCGGATACCCCAAGGAACAAAGTGGATTTAAGTAGGAAACAACACACGTGTTAAAGTGAAAGGCGTTGGGACTTGCAAGCTAATCTTGGACAACGGCCGCACTATCTTACTACATGATGTCCTCTTCGCTCCAGATATTCGAAGGAATATTATATCTGTGGTCGTGTTAATGGGTCTTGGTTATAGCTGGTTTTTTCATGATTGTAAAGTGGACTTGTTTTGTAATAATTCCTTAATTGATACTTGGTATGTATTCAAAGGATTTATTGCATTAAATACAATGTATGCCTCCTCATTTTGTAATGAAAATTTCCTTATTGCAAATTATTCGACTTGTGAGTCAGATATAATTTGTTGGCACACAAGGCTTGGTCACATTGGACCAACGCGTATGGATAGACTTGTCAAACGTGGCCTTCTATCCAATGTTTCAAAGGTCGATATGTCGACCTGCGAACATTACCTTGTAGAGAAATCTTGTCTCAAGCCGTTTGGAACCGGCACAAGGGCCGAGATTCCATTACAGCTCATCCATTCGGAAATATGTGGTCCGATGAATGTCAAGACAAGACGTGGGAAGTCCTATTTCATCACTTTTATTGATGACTTCACCCGATTCGGTCATATCTATTTGATATCCCACAACAGTGAAGCATTAACCTGCTTTAAAAACTTTATGAGTTTAGTGAAAAATCAATTAGATCGCAAGATTAAGGTCTTACGAACCGATAGAGGCGGTGAATATCAATCGACAAGTTTTAAGGAACTTTGTGATGAAAAGGCATAGTTCATCAGGTAACTATGCCTTATACTCCACAACAAAATGGTGTTGCAGAAAGGAGAAATAGGACTTTAATGGAAATGGTCCGTTCAATGATGGCACAAGCTAACTTGCCAATCACCTTTTGGGGTGATGAATTATTGACGGCCGCTTTCATATTGAACCGCATACCCTCGAAATCAGTTAGCTCCACTCCTTATGAGTTGTGGAACCAAAGGTCTCCTGATTTAAACATTTTAAAACCTTGGGGATGTGCATCCTACACACATATTTCCTCCAATAAGTATGGCAAACTTGGGCCACGGGAAGGAAATGTATCTTTATACGATACGCAGAAAACTCCAAAGGTTATGTTTTCATTGGTTAGGAAGACAATGGAGGTCTAATTGAATTTGAGTCGAAGGAAGTCACTTTCTTAGAAAACGAGTTTCCAAGACAGGGCAAGATAAGTCAGGACTTATCTTTATTTGAGATTAATGATCAAGAAGGATTACCTCATTCGAGTGGGAGAATTCTTGGTGAAGACGAAAATACGTTTCAAACTTCACCAATGGATGATACGAATGACACTAATCGTATTCCATACGGGAATAATGATCCAAGTGGGAGCATTTCTAACGACATTCCAAGTGGGAGTGATATTAGAATTGATCTAAATTCGAGTCAACAAGGACGTGAACAATCTCAAATATGACGTAGTAGTCGTACAAGGTTGGCTCCTCTACGATTTGAGGATGAATTTCCGCAAACCTTTATGACTTTACTACATGATGATGACGAGCCTTCTACTTTCAAACAGGCCGTATCATGCCCTGTGAAAGACAAATGGATGGAAGCAATGAAGGAGGAGTTGGAATCCATGAAAGTTAACCAAGTCTGGGACTTAGTTGACTTAACCAGAGGACGTAGAGCTATTGGGAACAAATGGGTTCTCAAGATCAAGCATAAGGCTGATGGCTATATAGACATATATAAAGCTCGCCTTATCGCGAAAGGTTTTACGCAACAGGAAGGGATAGACTACGAAGAGACCTTCTCGCCTGTTGTTCGTTTTACCTCGATTCGCCTGATTCTGGCTATGGTAGCTTGCTTAGACCTCGAATTACATCAGATGGATGTAAAACTACCTTTCTCAATGGAGAATTGGACGAGGAGATCTATATGGAACAACCAACAGGGTTTGTTGCTGAAGGAAACAAACATAAGGTTTGTAAATTTCGTAAGTCCATATATGGTCTTAAACAATCCTCGAGGCAATGGTATATATGATTTCAAGAAGTTGTCTTATCAAATGGTTTTTCCATGCTTGATGAAGATAACTGTGTATATATCAAGAGGATTAAGAGCATGTACGTTATTATGTCTCTATATGTAGATGACATTTTAATAGCCGAAAATGACAAGGGCTTTGTGATGGATATCAAGGCTTGGCTTTCATCAGTTTTTGAGATGAAAGACATGGGAGAAGCCGCATATATCCTTGGAGTTAAGATTTCAAGGAATCGTTCGAAGAAACTTCTTTCTCTTTCACAAGAGACTTATATAAAGAAGGTTCTAGAACGTTTTAATATGCAGGACTACAAGTCCATTGATACTCCTATAAGCAAATGCGATAATTTATGTCTGAAATCATGTCCAAAGAACCAAAAGGAAAAGGAAATTATGAAAAAAGTTCCATATTCCAGTGCAGTTGGTAGTCTTCTGTACGCTTTGATGTGTACAAGACCAGACATCTATTTTGCCGTTGGAATGGTAAGTCGTTACCAATCCAATCCAGGGCAAGTACACTGGAAAGCGGTTAAGAGGATAATTCGGTATCTTAAAGGAACTGCGGACTATGCTTTATGCTATCAAGGAGATGCCTTGAGGCTCGAAGGCTACACTGATGCTGATTGGGCGGGTGATCTCGATGAGCGACGATCGACCTCAGGATATGTTTTTCTACTTGGATCAGGTGCAATATCCTGGAGTAGCAAGAAACAATCCTGCATCACACTTTCAACAATGGAAGCCGAGTTTGTAGCATTTAGCATGGCAGTCCAGGAGGCTGTTTGGCTTAGGAAATTCTTAGACAGGCTAATTGATGCAAGTGACTCAGGTGCTGTACCTATACACAGTGACAGTCAAGCATCTATAGCCTATGTCAAAGATCCAAAATTCCATTGTAAGACCAAACACATTGATATCCGCAACAAAATTGCAAAAGACTATGACAAGACCAAGAAGGTAGACATAAGGTACATATCTACGTATGAGATGATAGCGGAACCGCTTATGAAGGCGATCCCCAGAGATGTGTTTTACAAACACTTATCATCTCAAGGATTGCGTAAGAGCTGAGGTGTACCAATGTAAATTCCCATGTCTGTAAAAGATCAAATTTAAAAAAAGAATAAGTTCTTTTCAACATTGCAAATGACTTTCTTGAAAATGTTTGTGTACATTTTAAATCTCAGCTGTTTTTTTAGTATGTCGGACAGATTGAGGTTGGCTCTCTCACATGAGCAACCGCCTTTATTATATCAGACGGATAAAATAAAGATGAGACTTGTTTAAAGTCAAAATCGTCAGACGGATGATTTAGAGTCATGACTTAAACAAAATGGTCGTATGAAAGATCTGCATCATATGGATGCTTACAAAAGATCTAAGAGGATTCTTAAATCCTATATGTCTTATGCGGGATGTGGGTCCAGAAGATTATTTGAGTGGTAAAAGGGACTTAAAATTAGACATTGTGGTGTCTGATCATCATCCTTACAACATCATTAAGACATACGCTCCCTGGGAAAGGAGTGATGTTGTAATACGTATTCATACTACGTACGCATTTTACCATTGGGTTAGAATAGTAATTTTGTTTACTATTATGTGAGACCCAAAGACCACATGGGTCTTAACTCGTTACCCTTATGGACTCTGATTGGTTCCTTTAGATTTGACTGGGTGATTGCTATCTTAGCATGTTGCTTATGGACTATGGTCAATTCAGTCCGACGGGGCATGTTAGAAAAGCAAGTCAAGTCAAGATCGAAAGGATCACAAGAAGAGGAAGATTAATTTCATATTCACATTTGGACTTTAAAGATCAAAGCTGACCAGCCGATTGTAATCCAGATGGGATTCAATTGTTGAATATAAAGTATAAGAAATGTGAAGAAATAATCTAGGGTAAAGTATGCGTTGATCTACTCAACTTTGCACCTCGAGGAGTGTTGTGTATCTCTAACAAGTGCACAACAACGGACTCTATGCGCATGATGGTCACACGGCCTATTTTTTGGTATGATAAACAAAAGAGTTAAAGGAAAAGATGTTTCCTTACAATCCCCTCAAGTGTGAGTGGGAGATGTTGGATATGGACGATATGAATACACCCATGAGGAGATGTATGAGGGTATACAGACCTCAGATGTCGCGTGCACGAAAGCGTGCACGAAGGGAACCTTTTCTCGTGTGAAAAGGACCACTCGATAAGTGGAAAAAGTCACTTTATAAGTGCATAAAGGCACTCGATAAGTGAATGAAGAAGATGATAAGTAAAAGGGCTAATATAGGCTAATAAGCTTATAAGTGGTTATTTCCTACAATAACTACCCCTAAAGCCTATAAATAGGACCCAAGGGTATGCCTTTTACACTAATCTAAACATGCCATAAGTTTGCATAAGGCAACTTGTGTTCTTCTTCTCCCTTCCATTAAAATCCTCTTCTAAATAGAGATTTAGGCGGTGAAACTCTGCTTCGATCCTCCGTGACGAAGTACCGACCGTTGTGGCGAATCCGAGGGTGAAGTTTAGAGACTACGATGCTGCGTACGCATGCGTAAGTCTATGTTATTATTCGATCCTAATGCCGTTGTTTTGACAGGATCCTACATTTCTCCCCTAAAAATTGTATTTTTATCCATCAATATCGCCATGAGTGAGTAGTCTCTTCTAGGGTTGATGGGTTAGCCCTAGGGGAGATGTAGATCTGGATCTCTAGATTGAATTAGGAATTTAGGGGAGTATTTCATTCGATCCTACCGAATCCCAAGGATAACCCGTACTGAGATCATATGCCCACGGTCTGTGGAATTGATGTGCTTAAGGGGTATCCTTAGGATTCGAATAGGGAAATCGGTGGATCGAACCAAGGCTCGTGACCATGCCCAGATCGTGCCTTGAGGGGATCCACCACGAACTATATCGTTACGTTGACGGCTACCGCCATTGCGTCAACGAGAGCCACCGAAATACCTCGTGATTCTAACCCACGAGAGTGGTATGAATCGGAAGATATATCCCCTAATCCTAATCCAACGTAAGGATCCTATTCTAACATCGATCCCCAATGGTCTTAGCGGTGATCCCTAATACCATAGTCCCTTTTATTGTTGAATCAATAATACCACAACCAATTCTCTCAACCCGACAGCTATCTCACTTCGAGATATAAAAGTAAGCTGAGAACCTAAATGCACCTTCACCATCCCTGTGGGATCCGACATCCTTTATACTATAATTTGACACCATCCACTTGCGGATAGAGCCCGGAATTGACACCTAGGGGCCATACCACGCTTGGCGACCGTGACACCACCGGGTGGAATCTAGGTGTAGGTTCCGGGTGCATCAGGGAGCTAAACTTGTAGAAGATGTCCGTGAGCCTCGCAAACATCTCTGATATGGATCCTGATGGAAGCATGTGAAAGCTCTCGTACTCTATGCTCAGTAAGGCAAGTCTAGACTCCTTCACCTGTGATGTTCCCTCATGCTTCACCTCTAGTGTATGCCATATTTCATGTCCCAGTTTGACAATGTGAGATACGATTAAATTCAGACTTATCTAAAGAGCGTATAAGAGCATTCATAGCTTTTCCATTTAAATAATAAAGTCTCCAATCAACATCATCCCACTTGTCTTCAAGTTTAAGCATTTCAATGTTTGCAACTTTAATAACAAGTGGCTTAAAACCTTTTTCAACTATGTGTCAAACTTTATAATCAATAGATATTAAGTAGATTCTCATCCTAGATTTCCAATAATCATAATCTACTCCATTAAATTTAGGGGGTCGTGATATGAACTGACCTTCAGCAAAAGCAGAATCAATAGAGTTATTCATGGTCAAGTCTTGCCTAGATCCTCTAACCTGCTTTGATACCATTTAGTTGGATCTAGATCTAAGCATGGGGGTGAATAGAATATTAAAAATTCTCGTACAACCCACGAGCAATCACACGCAGTTATAGAAAAAGCAGAGTAAATAATGAGCAATCACAGAATACGCAGCAGATTCTTCCTGGGTCGGTCGTCCCACGACCTACGTCCAGCCCCAAAGCAGATACTAGATTAATAATGTAACAGGTACAAACTTAAAAGCTAGAGAACCTCTCTACACGCACCAGGATCTCAGTACCCCACTCACCGTGTTCAACAAAATTAATCCTAGTATAAGCTTTCTATTGGCTAGTCCCAACTAACCAAATCTCTCTTGTCTAGCACCCACTAGACAAGACCCCAAAACATCACAATGGTAAAGTTTTCCAACAAATATCGCAACTACTACACAAATATAATTATAAAGAGTTTAGAGAATCCCAGTTTATGTAGCGGCAGTCATCTCTGTCAAACAGATCAGGTCAGATCGCATCTGATAGGATGTAGTCGCCAACGTTACGTCCTCCACCTTGAAACTTGCAGCCTAGATGTTCTCCCCTTGTTGTAGCTTGTGCAATGAATGGATAGCTTCACTTTGAAGTTGTGCAAGGTATAGATGCCTTCCATTTGAAGTTTAAGATTGAGGTAAGGGTATGGATGCTTGCAAACTTGCGACCTTATGCTTGATGACTTGCGCAATGTAGCTTGGAGATGGAGCAACTTGAGGATGTGGATCCTTACTGTAGGAGGATATATGCCCATAAGGCAATTTATCCTAAGTGTACGTCTTGTTAATAGAATATATGGTATCCATTATCCTAAGTATGAATTCGTTTGAATAATATATTTAGATAATGTCCAAAGACTTATTGTTAGGTTCTTACATATCCTTATAAGATCTCGATTAAGATTAGTAAGTGACCGAATAGAAACTTAAGTCTTAAACGGTTCGTGGTCATAGATGTGTCGAGCACTGGATATCGACACATCAGATAGACCATTGTGTCTTTGTCTTACCTTAGGGTAATGATGATCTCATAGTCATTCGACTTGGTGAAGTCGGAGACGAGACACAGGTGCTCATTGGAGAATGAGTTCACCGAACGACCAACATAGAGTTATTACATGGTAAACTTTAACTAAACTGTCTATAGTAACTCTAGGGTGATGATAGGTAAGATGGTCCTTAAAGACATGAAGTCATTTGTACGAACCTGTGAGTGAACAGTGTCTCTTAGACCTATGATCTAGCTTCAAGGCTGGGCCTACTGAAAGATCTTAGGTTGGGTAACACCTGAAGGTCTCGAGACGAGTAGATGACTAAGATGAGATTCGTCTCATCCATTAAAGGGAAGTTATTGTCACAGGCTCAGTACGGTCTTTGTGTTAATCCTCGGCAGGGGTATGTTGTAAGATGTACAACGTGAATACAACAAACACCACCGTATACTCACCAATGTTGTCTAATGGGGTTGACAGTAAACCATACCCTAGGCCAACAGGGACACAGTCTTGACGATGGGACTATACCTAATAGTATTCATCACTGACACAGTCAAAGTGAACCGAACGATACTTTTGTCAATGGGTCGATCACGTTATAATGATTCTGAAACAGGGACGACAACTACTGCTAGTGGCGACCGTCGTCTAGGGGTTTTGAGCCCCAACCGATAGTAAGGTCAGACTGTAGGGTCTCACACCAAGTAGCGTTCGTGTCTTAGTAATTGGAAGACTAATAAGAGAAATTTATTCGATGAAATGGAATAGTTAATGGTCACAAGCCAGTTGTGAGACTAAGTCGTAGATGCAATAGGACATTGTTGCATTTGATGCAAACAAGGATTAAACATGTCGTAAATTGGTTACGACAATATTTGTAGGAACAAAAGCATGGGAAAGGGTAACCTGGTTGACGGGATCATCCCGTTCTAAACACTGGTTCAAACCGTGTTCAAATCGGAGCTCAAACGAGCCCAGAAACGTAAAAGCAGTCCAAGGCAAAGTGGGTTAGACCCACTTGGGCTAACGGACCCATCCACAAGGGGTAAATGGGCGTAGCCCGCTGGAAACAGCGAGCACGCACGCCTGCTGCTCAGCGGGCACGGCCCGCTGGTTGCAGCGGGCGTACGCCCGCTGCCCAGCAGGCACGGTCGCCCGCCCGCCTTTTCCTTGGGTGGGCGCGCCTGCTAAGCCTAGTGGGCACGCCCGCAACTTAAGTTAATAGGGTTTTTTGAAAACCCTTTTGACGGCTACGAAAATTGATTTTTTGCCCATCTTCTGGCAATTGTTTGAGGGGTCAAAGGAAGTCGAAATTTGTCACCGTTCGTTCCTACGCATTCACCAGTCGAAGCCCTTCGAATTGATAGCTTGTTTGGTGTCTACAGTTTAATGGATAAATAGAACTAACTCGTTGAAGTTGGCCTTTATGAAAGGCTTACTAAACTTCAATTAAAGCTAAATTAGCTAAATTAATATCTCGTCTATTTGTTATTTGTCCCACATTGCTCGCAATGAAAAGAGAGGTGCCGAATCCATATATAAATAGGGGTGCACTCTCTTCGTTGAAAAATGCACAAAGTTTTCGATCGAGTAGCTCCGGATTTTAGAGCAAGCTCGATCTATGCCTAAACTATTCTTTCTCTCTTCTTCCTATTCTCCCGACTAGTCCTAGCAAGACTACGAAGGGGTTTTTGGATTCGGATCCAGACGTCTAAGACTCAGGTCTACTCAACTGAAACCTTCTACTACGTGTGATCGGCTTGGAGGCGGGTGTCGGCTCGGGCAGATCGGTTCGAAGGTGCGAGGTTACTCGGGTGGATCGAGTCAAGGCGGTTCGGCTACGAGGAGCGTCAGAAGCCGATGCGGTACATCTTGCCTGCCCCAGGGTCGAGATTCTGTGTATATTCTCTAAGTAATTTTAGTGTAATTTAATATCGTCGCAGTAGGAAAGATCCCTCTTGGGGTGGTCAGATCCACCCCAAGTTGGCATTGATCGGGCTAAGTTCTGGCTCTCTCAGGGCATAGCTAAATTGTTTAACTAGCTTGTTTTTATTTTCCGCTACGCTTTATGCCACTGTGGTCCGTCCGACTTAAGACGGGCACAGATTTGAGCTCTGAGGGTCCGCCAAAACCCTACAGTGGTATCAGAGCAAGGTTATGCTTCTATATCTATATTTGCAACGATTTTAATTTTTTTAAATTGCTTGTTTTGTACATACAGACATTTAAACTTTATGTTAACATTAGTTGTGTTTTAAAAATTGTTTTTGTAACAAGAAATTTTTTTGGGGACGTTTTAAATTTTATGTGATAAATTTAATAGGTCTTCTATGTTTAAATGCTTTTTAAAATTTTATTTTATGGGATAAAATAATTTAGTAAGCATTTAAAACTTTTTAAAGTTTAAGTAACATTAAGAACTTTTTTTTCATGAGATGATATTGAAAATTTATTTCTTTTAATTATATAAAGGTTGAAAGTTTTTTAACTTTATCTGAAAGTTTTAAAATTGATTTCAAACGCTTTGAAAAATGTTTTAAAATTATTTTGTAGTATATGTAACATAAAGAAAAATTTTATTTTCATGAGATGGAATTGTAAATTTATTTCTTTTAGTTACATATAGTTTTGAAGATTATTTTATGTGATAATTTACTCTTAAAAATGTTTCGTTAAATTTTAAAGCATAGGTTTGAATTTAAAATTATTTGATAATTTTATGAAACCTAATTTTATGTGATAAAAGTGCTTCAAGCCTTAAAAATTTTAGATCTTTAAATTTAAATGTTAAACTTTAGATTTGCAAGTTATTTAATTATGTTGTAGATAATTTTAACTTGCATGTTCTCATTGTATGTCACTTTATTGAACCTTTAATTTATGTGATTAAATTAGTTGGCTTATGTTTTAATGGACATGATAAATAGAGTATTCATGAACCCTTTAGGTTAGCCATTAATTGATTAAAAGTTTATAAGATAAATTTTTAATGACTAGTGACTTGCTAAGTTTTAAATAAACAAATACAACATCAAAACCTAATACTAGATTAGGGTAGTCCCTTTGATTGACAATTATTATCATAAATTGTTTAAATAATGATTATCATTAAATGACTAATTTTGTAAAATGTTGTAATTGTTTTATTAAAATCCTAATAAAAAATAGGGTAGCACGATGAACAAAATGAACCTTATAGTTGATAAGGATCTAATAAAAGTTGTTCAATAAATCCATAAAATTTTGAATTTTAAGGATCCACTAGTTGATAAGGATTAACTAGTATTAATTAAAAGCCATTTAGTTGATGGACAAACATAGAATTGATGAACCTCCTTCAATGGATCATGATGTTGGTCAATGTGCTTGCTAAGTTTGATGGACCACCCTAGCTAGACTAGGGGCCAAGTGGTCCTGGTTTAGTCAATTCCATGGATGCGTCCGCTGGACCCCAAGGAGTTGAATCATGACTGTCACTACAAGGAAGGAGGGCAGGCTTGGCGATTTAAAAATTCATTTATGGCGGGTCGGAACAGCCACAAACGTAGGTGGAAGTGGTTCTCTCAACCTCCATGAAACAGGGGGTGAGTAACAACGTTTTTAGTGGTTTAAAACCGCCTAAAATAAACCGCATGCAACCTTGTGTTTAACGGTTCCAACACGACAAAAAAATATTTGTTGCGGCAACTTTAATTTCGGTAAAAAACATTTATGGCGGTTCTAAACCGTCGAAAAGTTAATAATTTGTAGCGGTTCTAAACCACCACAACTATTTTTAAATCATTAACCTCAAAAGACGTTTGTAGCGGTTCTACACCGCCAAAAATATATATGTTTTTGTCGGTTTGTAGGGGATTGTAACCGCTACAAACATTTTGTAGGGGGTTTTAAATACTGTTTTAAACCGCCCAAAACGCACCACTTGTTGCGATTTAGAACCGCCATTAACTGAATCATGTTTTTTTAAAATCCTAAACCTGATTGTCGCGGATTTTAAACACTAATAAGGTAATTAATTTAAAAAATTAATCATGTTTGTGGCTGTCACAAACCAAACTAATGTATTAAAAAATAATAATATCAAACAAGAATTTATTTATTTTTAAAAAATGAAAGCTACAATAATAATTCATACAAAACGAAAGTCTTTAAAACACCATAAACTAAATGATACTTCTAAATACAAAAAAGTCTTTCCTACATCATCAAAATAAACTAAGGACCTAAGGACCGGATGGAGGAACGAAGATGTTCCGAAACTGCGGATCTTCATGTAACTTCTGTCGTTGTTCTTGAGTATTGTTTTGTGTCATGAAGAAGCTCAAAAAATACGTACACTGAGCAAGCTGAGATGTACACTGATCAAGCCGAGATCTACACTGCTCAAGCTCCTGTTTCTGACTATCAAACTCCTCCCGCGTCACTAGATTTGAATGACTTGATGAAGCGTCAGACACAAAGGAAGAAGACGGGACAAATCTTTTATGTATTCCAAAGATCCGGGATTGAGAACCATTAGATCCAAAACCAAACACCCGTCCTGGGTGATCATCGCCTAGAACACGAGCGACAACATCATTTCTTCCTTGCCTCTCGACACCCTCCTGTTGTAACTCTACTCGAATGCTCTCCTGCACAATAAAATAAAAATTGAGACATGAGATTATATAACTGGGAATGTTGTGACTAAACAAATTATATAATTTCAAAGAGTAGCATCAATATTTAATGAGCTAGAATACATATGAAAAGTTAATTATCAAGATTTTGAGCTAGAATACATATGAAAAGTTAATTAGCAAGATTTAACAAGTTAATCACATGTGTTGATTGGTAAAATGGAAGTCCAAAAGAGTATCTTCTGTTATTTAAAAATGGCATGTCTTCCACATGGAAATATATAGAAATATTATGTATTACAAGGGCAAGGAATATAAATATTTCCAATTTGCAACAATTGACAGGGAATATAGATGGTATAAGATATTTCCGTACAAGTGGCAGATATATAGATAAGAGAACTTATCAATTTCCGTACAAGTGCCAATATGAAGTGCAACAGTATGTATAAGAATTGAAATGAATATACATAATGGCAGCAGATCACTTAGATAGTATGGTGCATTTGATCATATCCTCAGTGTATAACATGTGTTGGATCTGGATCCTAGCCTAGAGGGGGGGGGGGGGGTGAATAGGCTAATAAAAATAATTCGTGCAACCCACGAATAAGCACATGCAGTTATAGCAGCAACATGGTAAATAAAAAGCAGACACAGAGTACACAGCAGATTTACCCTGGTTCGATCGTTCCAACGACCTACTCCAGACCCAAAGCAGAACTAGTATTGAATAGAGCAATAGGTACAAAACCACAAGTTAGAGCACGCTCAGAGCACCCTCTACGTCTCTACACTCGCCAGGTTCTCAGTACCCCCACACACTGTGTTTTCTCTCACTATCAATCCTAGTAAAGCTTTCTACCAGCAAGTCCCAAACTAGCTGGGTCACACTTATCTAGTCCCAACTAGACAAGTCCCAAAATAGTCCCCAAAATAGGTAAAGTTTCCCCTACAGAGAACGTTACACTAAGACAGAAATAAAAGAGTTTAAGGGTTTATAAATACTCAGTTTGTGTCCGTGTAGGCGTCTCTATCAATCAGCACATCGTTAGCTCCAATCTGACGCAAACGGTGTCTCAATCTGACTCCTGGATGTCAAGTTGTGCACTGGTCTGTGCGTAAAGCAATTGCAGTTCAATCCTTTAATAAATAGATGTCTGTGCGCTCAGAAATTCCTTTAATCTTGGCGGTCGGTGCGCAGAGCGATTTAGTTCAAAACTAAATGATCAGAGGTCTGTTCGTACAGCAATTCACTTAAAACCCCCTGCCACGTCAGCTCTTTGATTCGTGCTTCAGCCTTTCTGCGTTTCAACAAACTCGTGATCAAGCGGCCTCCATATCAAATTTCCGCCGTTGATTTCTCGTGATTGGCCGCCCACGTCAGCACGCAATTTGATTTCACGTGATCATGCCACGGCAGCTTTTTCTTCTTTCCGTCTAGGGCATACATTGGCTTGGCTTCTTCTTCGACGTAGGCAGCAGCACCGGTGGCGAGTTCTTCAACGTGCTTCCGACCTTGACTAAAGCGGTGATACTGACGGCGCGGAGTTCTCCGATAGCGGACAATGACGACGGTGGCTATCTCGTCGTGTAGAGGCGGTCTCTCGTCGGCGACGTCTTCCTAGGGCAGCGACGACAGCTTGAAGGCACATCAACGGCAGCGGCGAGCTTCGCCTCGACGTGCAGCGGTTCTGGGTTAGTCCTCCACCTATTCCCCTTCGACAGCAAGGTACCGACGGCGGCGATGGGCTCTTTGGTTGTTGCAGCGACGAGCTCTTCGGTTTGAAGAGCAGCTCTGACAGCGAGCTCTATGATGGCGACTTCGTTTACAGCAGCAGCAGGCGATGGCGTAAGATTCTTCAAGAAGCAGCAGCGGATCTCCTTTGCTGGCGACTTCTGACTTCAGCGGCGGCGATCTTCGCTTTGCTCAGACGGAGACGGTAATGATTTCATGCGGCGGGGAGCTTCGACTTCGCCGTTCAGCTTCGTCGTGCAGACTTCGTCGTCAACGGCGAGGAGCAGATGAGAATGGAGATCACCGAGTAGCAGCCTCTGCTTTATGCGGTGACAGTTATCGGCAGCAGCGACTTCGACACGATCGACGGCGATCTTCTTGGTTGTTGATGCTCGCTTCTCGATGATCTCCTCTTCTTATGATGGCGGCTAAATGATGCGGAAGGAGTTAAGGATCTTTGAAGATGGTGTGCCTCGTTCTTCTCCGTCGTCGTTGGAAGGTGGACGTTCGTGCAGCGGTTTGAGTTTTCTTGCGGATCTCCTTTGCTTTTGCTCTCCTAGGGTTGCAAATTAAAGGGTGAAGCTTCTTAGGTTTTCTTTGCAACGTTTGGCTTTTGAGGAGGAGCTGAGAATTCTTTGGTTTCTTTTGCCTTGCTTGATATTATTGATGGATGGTAGGGCTAAGGCATGTAAAAAAGGAATTTGCGTGTAGGGTTTTACAAAGAATCTTTTGCCTTGGTGATTGTTGTTTGCCACACACTTTGGTTAATGGGAAGAGGAGTTTTTATAGAGGAGCTTAGGGTTTTTTAAGAAGTAGTTGGGATTTTGGGAAGATTTGTAGATGTTTGAATATGAATTTGGTATAGACAAATAATTGCAAATCTAACCAAAAGATTTGAACAAATCCCTTTTGAATTCAAATTATTTCCATCTCATCTCATCTTGGACTAAGTCAACTTTGCTTAGGCCAAAGCTCTCTCTCAAACCCAAATAGCTATATGAATAGCAACTCCTCCAAATAGTGATAGTTGTATCGTTTCGTCAATCCTGAAATACACTTAGCACACACGTTAAATATACCAACACGTTTTTCATCATCAAACCTAGATCCTAGATCGTTGCTTCCAACAATCTCCCCCTTTTGGTGATGACAAACCCATAAAAGATTTTAGCAATATGTATGGGTGTGTGAAGTCTGTTGAAGTGTGTAATGCAATATGAATCATGGAATGAGATATTCAAGTATTACATCATAGCATGCACAACATTATAACAAATATAGAAGTAAGCTCCCCCTTCTCTCAAGCTCCCCCTTCAATATTTATTCAAGTATTTCTCATGCTCTCCCTTCAACAAATAATACCGACATCAAATCTGTCAAAAAAATTTCTTTCTCCCCCTTTGTAATCACCAAAAGTGGAGTAATGAAGTCACAAAAATATTCCACGCAAAAATAAACCATTATTAAATGTAGCGTGCAATTTGCATGAGTTATCCAAAGAATAGACCATTCAAGTGCATAGAATTTCATAATAAGACATCTCCACCTTTGTGTGAGTGTAATGTTATAGACAATAAAGTACTAAGGGAGATTCAATTTTAGAAAATCAACCAAATCAATCCACATTTTCCATTATTCATGAGTATCACTAGGATTGATTTTCCCCACCTCATTGAAGATGAGTTCAAGTTACCAAAACCCAAAACATGGCCTAAAAGGACTTTTAAATGTGGGGTGGCATTGCTTGACGAGTTATATACACCAACGCTAATGATTACCCATGTAGCATAAGTTGGATACTCGTGGGTTGTGTATTAGTCATGAAGTGTATCCATTTTTCATACGGAGGAATTTTTTTTTCTCATTTGCAATTGTTTTGTGCTCAATTTTTATTCATGGCCAAACACTTCATATCCCTTAGAAAATACAGAAATTAATCATTCCTACATTCACTTTCCATTATTCTTCCAAAGAATCTCCAAAAGCACTAAAGAGTCAATTATCGTGAAAGTGCAAATGTAGGTGTAGAAGTCAAATTTGAAATTTTTGAGACATGTCATGGCTGCTAAAAAGATAACTACATGTTCATGTAGCTACAACAATAATGAATTAACTTCTACAAGGGATAGATTTGAACATTCATACAATACCACTTAAGATAAATCATAAAGGGTATTCTTTTAAGCACATTTTTTTAGTTTTGGTTTTTTTCAGAAATAAATACATTAAAAATCATGCAAGCACGCACACAAAACAAAATAAAAACAAGCATAGAAAACAATCTATAAAGGTATGCAATGAAATGCAAAGAGGGATAAAAATTATACCTTCTCGTCGCTATTTGACGAAGGAGCTAAAAGAATGAGACATTGAAAAATTTGCTCCTCGCCAAATCTCCATCACACCTACATGAAAGGTGTTAAGTGTGACCTTGGAATCCAACAAGGTCCACGAGTGTTAGCCATTAAAGGTTTAGGAACCCAAACTTGTTTAAACTTGATATTTGTGTTCCTAAATTTACAATAATATGAAGTGTGGCCTACACTATCACAAGTAAAGCACTTTGCATATTTGTTCTTTGCAATAGATGGTACATTGTGGAATTTCTTGAATTTTTGTTTTTCAACGTTTTTCAGACCAAAACCAAGTCCTCTTCTATTATTGCCATATAATTGATTCTCTAAAATAGTGTCCAATGATTGTTTTCCCATAGAGAATTTCTTAATGGCCACTTCAAGATGAGAGACTTTGGTTTTTAATTGTTTGTTTTCTTCCACAAGCATCGTGCATTTACTAATAAAAGCTCTCTTGTTTTCCTCTTCCTTCTTTTCAAATTCAATTATTTTTCTTTTAAAGTCATTATCCAACATGCAGAATTTATCATTAAGCTCTCTAATCACATAGTCTTTTTCAGTTTCGAGCTTAATCAAATCAAGTTTAAGCATGCTATTTTGGTTTAATAATGAGGAACAAGAAATACAAGGAGCAATTTCATCAATGCTAGCCTTTTCCTTCTTCATTATTTCAATAGTAGACTTACATGCATTAAGTTCAATTTTAAGTTTTTCATTCTCTTTAAACACCTTATCATCTCTAACTTGCATGCCATAGTTCTGATTTTGGAGACATTCAATAGTGAACTCATGATCTACTATTTGATTTTACATTTCTTCATAAATTTTAAGAAGTTCAGCTTTGCTACCTGACGGTGTCTCATCTTGAATACCCATCAAAGCCATGCAAGAATGGGATTCATTTTCCTCCTCGCTTTCAGCTTCACTATCCATATCCCATGTTAATACCTTCGCTTTTCCTTTTCCTTTAGCGAGCTGAGCAGTTTCATTTGGGCAATCCTTCATCAGATGTCCTCTTCCCTTGCATTTAAATCATTGCATTCTATCAGTAGATTTCTGATCATTAAATTGCTTGGAAGAATTATTAAAGTTAGAACGATTAAACCTGGGTGCCATTTCGTTTCTCCCATGCTTGGTCTTGATGAACTTTCGGAAGTTTCTCACCATTAGCGCTATGGCGTCGTCATCATCCTCTTCTTCGCTAGCTTGCAAAGCAAGGGGCTTTATGGCTTTCTCTTTCTCCTCAGGTTTCTCTCTCGCTTCAACATTTTGCAGTTCCAACTCATGGGAAATCAAATTACCAATAAGGTTCTCCACCTTCAATTGTGACAATACATTTGCTTCCTGGATGGCAGTGACCTTTGGTCTGAAAGATCTTGGCAATGCTCTTAGGATCTTCCTCACTTGACCGAGGCTATCATATGGCTTTCCAAGTGAGCTAGACTTGTAAACTATGTCGGTGAACCTCGCATACATCTCTGATATGCTCTCTGATGGTAGCATGCGAAATCCCTCGAACTCTGCACTCAAAAGAGACAGTCTAGACTCCTTTACCTGTGACGTTCCCTCGTGCGTCACCTCCAAAGTATGCCATATCTCCTGCGTAGTTAAACAATGTGAGATTCTATTATATTCAGATTTATCAAGTGCACAAATGAGAGCATTCATATCTTTAGCATTTAAAGAATAAGATTTCCAATCATTATCATCCCATTTGTCATTTGGTTTTTCAATCTCAACATTATCTACTTTAATAACAGGCAGTTTGTAACCTTATTCAATTATTTGCCAAGCTTTATAATCAACAGAAATAAGGTAGATTTTCATTCGATTTTTCCAATAAGCATAATCACCTCCATTAAACCTAGGGGGACGGGAAACAGACTGACCCTCAGTAAAAGCACTATACATATGGTTATTCATGGTCAATCCTAGACTAGATCCTAAAACCTGCTCTGATACCACTTGTTGGATCTGGATCCTAGCCTAGAGGGGGGTGAATAGGCTAATAAAAATAATTCGTGCAACCACGAATAAGCACATGCAGTTATAGCAGCAACATGGTAAATAAAAAGCAGACACAGAGTACACAGCAGATTTACCCTGGTTCGGTCGTCCCAACGACCTACTCCAGCCCCAAAGCAGAACTAGTATTGAATAGCGCAATAGGTACAAAACCACAAGTTAGAGCACACTCAGAGCAGCCTCTACGTCTCTACACTCGCCAGATTCTCAGTACCCCACACACTGTGTTTTCTCTCACTATCAATCCTAGTAAAGCTTTCTACCAGCTAGTCCCAAACTAGCTGGGTCCCACTTGTCTAGTCCCAACTAGACAAGTCCCAAAATAGTCCCCAAAATAGGTAAAGTTTCTCCTACAGAGAACGTTACACAAAGACACAAATAAAAGAGTTTAAGGGTTTAGAAATGCTCAGTTTGTGTCCGTGTAGGCGTCTCTGTCAATCAGCACATCGTCAGCTCCAATCTGACGCAAACGGTGTCTCAATCTGACTCCTGGATGTCAAGTTGTGCACTGGTCCGTGCGTAAAGCAATTGCAGTTCAATCCTTTAATAAATAGATGTCTGTGCGCTCAGAAATTCCTTTAATCTTGGCGGTCGGTGCGCAGAGTGATTTAGTTCAAAACTAAATGATCAGAGGTCGGTTCGTACATCAATTCACTTAAAACCCTGCCACGTCAGCTCTTTGATTCGTGCTTCAACCTTTCTGCGTTTCAACAAACTCGTGATCAAGAGGCCTCCAGATCAAATTTCCGCCGTTGATTTCTCGTGATTGGCCGCCCACGTCAGCACGCAATTTGATTTCACGTGATCACGCCACGGCAGCTTTCGCTTCTTTCTGTCTAGGGCATGCAGTGGCTTGGCTTCTTCTTCGACGTAGGTAGCAGCACCAGCGGTGATTTCTTCGACGTGCTTCCGACCTCGACTGCAGCGGTGATCCCGACGGTGTGGAGTTCTCCGGTAACAGACAATGACGAAGGTGGCTATCTCGTCGTGTAGAGGCGGTCTCTCGTCGGCGACGTCTTCCTAGGGCAGCGACGACAGCTTGAAGGCACAGTAACAGCAGCGGCAAGCTTCGCCTCGACGTGCAGCGGTTCTGGGTTAGTCCTCCGCCTGTTCCCCTTCTACAGCAAGGTACCGACGGCGGCGACGGGCTCTTTGGTTGTTGCAACGACGAGCTCTCCGGTTTGAAGAGCAGCTCCGACGACGAGCTCTACGATGGCGACTTCGTTTACAGCAACAGCGGGCGATGGCGTAAGATTCTTCAAGGAGCAACATCGGATCTCCTTCGCCGGCGACTTCTGACTTCAGCGGCGGTGATCTTCGCTTTGCTCAGACGGAGACGGTAATGATTTCGTGCGGTGGGGAGCTTCTACTTCGCCGTTAAGCTTCGTCGTGCAGACTTCGTCGTCAACGGCAAAGAGGAAATGAGAACGAAGATCACCGAGCAGCAGCCTCTGCTTTATGCGGTGACAGTGATCGGCAGCAGCGACTTCGACACGAGCGACGGTGATCTTCTTGGTTGTTGATGCTCGCTTCTCGATGATCTCCTCTTCTTATGATGGCAGCTAAATGATGCGGCAAGGAGTTGAGGATCTTTGAAGATGGTGTGCCGTGTTATTCTCCGTCGTCTATGGAAGGTGGACGTTCGTGCGACGGTTTGAGTTTTCTTACGGATCTCCTTTGCTTTTCCTCTCATAGGGTTGCAAATTAAAGGGTGAAGCTTCTTAGGTTTTCTTTGCAACGTTTGGCTTTTGAGGAGGAGCTGAGAATTCTTTGGTTTCCTTTGCCTTGCTTGATATTATTGACGGATGGTAGGGCTAAGGCATGTAAAAAAGGAATTTGCGTGTAGGGTTTTACAAAGAATCTTTTGCCTTGGTGATTGTTGTTTGTCGCACACTTTGGTTAATGGGAAGAGGAGTTTTTATAGAGGAGCTTAGGGTTTTTTAAGAAGTAGTTGGGATTTTGGGAAGATTTTTAGATGTTTGAATAGGAATTTGGTATAGACAAATAATTGCAAATCTAACCAAAAGATTTGAACAAAACCCTTTTGAATTCAAATTATTTCCATCTCATCTCATCTTGGACTAAGTCCACTTTGCTTAGGCCAAAGCTCTCTCTCAAACCCAAATAGCTATATGAATAGCAACTCCTCCAAATAGTGATAGATGTTTCGTTTCGCCAATCCTGAAATACACTTAGCACACACGTTAAATATACCAACACATTTGTCATCATCAAACCAAGATCCTAGATCGTTGCTTCCAACAACATGGACCATGTGTAT
Source organism: Scilla litardierei (assembly GCA_030789695.1). Lineage (NCBI taxonomy): Eukaryota > Viridiplantae > Streptophyta > Magnoliopsida > Asparagales > Asparagaceae > Scilla > Scilla litardierei. The sequence goes on along the minus strand of CM061133.1, from coordinate 112,096,886 downwards.
TTTGAGCAGTACATGTACAATTGGAAATCTATGTAATACTGAACTTGCCAACTTGACCTAACAGACAGAAAACATGGTCCAACTGATTGATGTCATTATGTATAATCAAATGCATATTCTCATTATACAAGTGATCACTCATATAATGATGGAAGTTCATATCCTCATTGTATAACATGGACCATGTGTATTTTGACCAGTACATGTACAATTGGAAATCTATGTAATACTGAACTTGCCAACTTGACCTAACAGACAGAAAACATGGCCCTAGTGTCATTTGTGAGTTTGGCTTGGCCTGGCAGCCTGAGGTCAAGCTGCCACTAATGAAACACACTTCATCTGCCTGGTGAAAATTTGCTAGCCATGTCTTTCTAAGGCTACGCAGAGTACTAGTTGAACTCCTTATTGAGTACTTTTTAAGACTATCTGAATGTTTTGGGTCATGACAACTGGTGCAGATTCTCAATTGCAATGGTCTGGCTTATAATTGTTGCTAGGACATTAGAGTTTTCAACCAAATGCATGGTGTGACTCTAGCTCTATATACAATCTCGGCATATTTTTTTCCCTCTCTTTTTTCTCTTTCATTCTAAGAGGCATAAATGAAGAAGAGCCGTTTGTTGATAGGATGCATCCAAATATATTTTTCAAAGCCAGTATGGCAACATCTCATGATATTTATCTAAAAACTATATTGCCAGAAGTATTTCTGTGATCACTGCGTCAAAGTATCTAAAATATCCAACAAAGACGGCGCATTTGATTGATGTAGGTGCTAATTTGTTAATGTGATGATGCATCACTGTCTAAGACCTAATGCTTATCAGTAGAAGCTATAAAATTTCAATATTACATACAACATGCCAATAAAATTTGTCCACATGAAAATAACAAATGCAAGATCAAGTAGTATTTGAATTTAAAAGATTTTGATGGCGAAAAGCATACATGCATTCTACCCTACCATCATGTAAAATTAATTCCAATTTCCCAATTGAATTTCAGCATATGACATTGTGGATATGCCAATGGGTGGTGGTAAGTAGAATTGCATTGAAACACAACTTGTTTTGATCGAGTCTGCAGATTTACATGATACGAGTGAGACTTATTTGCAATTTCGACTAAAGATGCAAACGGTGCTGGTAGATAAACAAACAAATGGGGAATGCCCTATTATAGCAACACTAATTGTGTCATGATCAATTGCAAAAAAATGACAAGAATGAAAACATTTTTAAATATTTTTCATAAGAAGCATGCATGGTTTAATCAGCAGAACGTATCGTTCACATACATATCTGATACACGTGTTAGATACATAGTATAGAATTGCTATATCACATGTGGTATAACTCCAGTTTTCAAAACTCAAAGCTAAAAATTTTGTCTTCAATCATAGGCCTCCGAATCTCGTTTAGTATAATTAATTCCAATGAGAAGATGAACAAATCCTGAGAAACAATTTAAGCTCGTTCATATTTCATATTAGGGTGGAGTAAATTGCCCTCAAACCTCTCATATAACTTAGCATGCATAGTCTTTGAAACTAACAATGAAACTGCCTGAGCTATAACCATGAGACCACTTATTTTATGAAAAATGCAGCACTTTAAACCCCCGGAAACTAAAAAAAAGTTTCACTTAGATACATGGAAATTGTTGTAAAACCTCTGTAGTTGATAACCAAAACAATACTAATGGTGTTGAATCCTAAAATAGTACTTGGGGCAAGAATGCTTTATGCATTCATGAAACATACATCAGTAGGCAGTAAAAATGTTCCCTCCTCTTCAATATGACTAAGCTACGTGAATACCAAATAAAATTTCTTATTGTTGTCATCTTAGGTAAGGTATCATGATAATTTGCTCTTATTGACATCTTAGGTAAGGTATCATGAAAAATGCATCATTTTATATAGTTCAAACAAACTAGATACTTACAACGATATCTCTCGCAACATCGTTTGGATAAGACCTGTCATCTCTAGCACGTGTCAACAACGCTATGTCTGTCCGGGTGGGGTCCGCTCCATTTTGTTCAGCCTAATGAATCCACTTCACTAATTAGGGCAATATCTAAATTACATGGAATCGAAAACAAGATATCATAATTTTATGTAGTTCAATATATATTGTGACAATTTTTTGTTACCATTAAACCATAAAGTTGAGCCACTGGCTGTGACCAGGTAGTTGGATGACAGTATTGTTTAAGAGAATTCTTCCTATTCTTCTCACGATTATACTTCAATACAGATAAAGAATTGACACAATGTTATAATCTTCGAAAATATATAATTAATGAAATGTATTACTTAAAGTATCACAATTTATAAACTTACCAGCCACTTTGCTGAAAATCTTAGAGCAATGAAACATGCCCAATCATCTTTCGTAATGCAATCAGGAGGTGTTTCCTCATTATCTTTCTGACTTTTCGTGTAATCATAATATTGGTTCCATAACTTGATCCTCCTAGTTTTCCATTGTAGGCCCATTGATTTCTTCATTTCATGGCAAACAACTGCTTTGTGCTCAGGAGGTTCAATGTAAAACTTAGTCTGTAAATCAATGAAAAACAAGTTAGATTGATAGTAAGATTGAAAATGGTTAAAGCCCAATTGTCTCACGAAATCATACCAGAACATGATTTTTGATCGCATTATCTTTGATCTCATGGGGTATTACCGTCCAATCATTAACGCCCACAGGAAAATGTTCACTATTTGATATCACCTCCCTCAAAATAGAGTGCAGTGGCTTAACACACTCTCCTACAATACCAGGGCCACTTGGTTTAAAAGGGAGCACTACCCTCTTATGGAAGGAGACCTTATCATGAACGTCCCTCGCATTTTTCAAAACCATTGAGCTACACTTTTGTGGATTTTCATGATTAGAAACATCTGCATAATTAAGATCATTAATTATATTCAAGATGCAAAACTTTTGTAATCATTACATGAATTTAAACCAGACCTATCAGCTCACAAATCCCCGTAGACTTATACGCAGACGAAGCTCCTCTCTTGCGCTTGCGTACTGAAGTGCTACCTTCTGATGCTATATGTATCTGTGTTAAATTCACAAATTAAACAAGTTACAAGTGATAACTCCTATAAAACACTTAATAACAAGATCATCCTAGAAAAGACATAATAATCCATCATACAAAATCCAACACTTAAAACAAATTTAATCGCTCAGCCAATGAGCTTCAATTATCATTAATAAATGTGTAAATTTTGAATGGCAAACTTGTAAGTAAGCAAAACATTGTATTATGTTGTTTCAATTTTGAATGGCAAACTTGTAAGAAGCCTCACTGTCGAACTAGTTACTGCCAGAGACATGTATATGCAGGAGTTCCTTGTTCATTTGCAGAAACTTAATAAGTCTTGCACCACTTGCACCACTTTTGGGAAACAATTATCTAGAGACCTGTACTTACTGACATACGTCTTGCACCACTTTTGGGAAACAATTATCCAGATACTTTATAAAGTTTCCCCGTATATCTCCAACGAATTTGCACAATGCAAACTAAGTCAGAATGTACATAGTAATTGCTTTACTCATTGCTTATTTTTGCAAGGTTCTTTTCTATGGAAACACTTTGTCTTGTGCAAATAAATTCATCAAAACAAGTACCTTGAAGTAAATTATGCACATAAAATCAAATATTATCATCATTTAAGCCTCTTCTTCCACTGCCTAGGGCTGGTGAATGAACTTCATATAATTTTCGCTCAAATTTGGATAGGAAACCAGTTATTTTGATGAAAAAAATTACAGTACTTACCTTATTTCCAAATGAGAAAAGAGGCAAGAAAAAATCTCCACTAACTACAGTCAAAGTTGATGAGGTCATTGTTAATGAAATTGCGATAATAGTGGAAAAAACATCTAAATGCCTTGAACTTTTATTCCCTTTATAGCTAACATCAGTTACAAGAAGATAGATATGGTATGATATAATCTCTACTCCAATACTTTCTTGTACAAAAGAGAAACTATTCAAAATATTGTCTTTCCTGCCTATTAGTTAATGTTCCTTCATACTTCATGCATTCATTGAGTAGATGTGTTCATACAGAATCATGCACACAAAGCTTTCCTAAATCCAGTTTCTGTTTTTCACAAAATTAATATCCCTAATTTCTATAAAGGGAATAAAAGTTATGTTACATCTTTACTTTGAGTTTGAATGTAACATCATAATTAATTCATCACACAATCACCCCATTTAACAATTCATACCATCAAATATTGATGATTGATCTACAACCAACATCAGATCAGTTCAAGATATCGTTTGGTGCCGAATAAGATAGTTAGGAGGTAACTAACATTATCAAGACGGACCGCAGGCATGTTTCCTGCCAAATCAGAATTTATTGAGTAAATTTGGCTTTAAGGTTTATCCAACACTGTTGTTTATTTTTAGTAGTTAAAGGTTTGCAAATTGTAGTTTGCAAACACCTACTGCAATTTCCTAAACTATAGACTAGAAAAGGACTTAAAATCTTAACCAAGTACCCAAAATCCAAAAGTATAACCAAGTATCCAAGCGTCATTACCTGTATGCATGCATCATAACCAAGTACCCAAAATCCATATTCAAGGATATGACATGTGGTTGGAATAGTATTATGCATATATCTCCAGAGAACGAGCTCAGAACAAAATCGCAATACATTATGATAATGGAGCCAAAAATGCAGAACATACAGGAGTCAAAAAATCCATACCCAAAAATCCAAGATAGCAACTTAAAAAATTGCGTGTGTGCATGTATAACAAAAAAAGTTCAATGTATCAAGTACACAATCAGGTTTAATACTGATACAGCATTGTTTGTCTGCATCCAGCACATAATCAACAAAAAGAAAACAGATTCACTCTTTTTGTTTGTGAGCATATTAAAATAACGATAGGATAGGGTTTCCAACAAGTTCTTTAACGTTAACATTAAAAATGCATTAGAAAGGAAAATGAGAGTAGCTTCTTCAGCAAATAACCACTACCCACCCTATCCAGTTAGAAGCCAATTTGCACCATATTTAGAAGCTCATAAGACCATATGTATAAAAGCTCACAAGCGCATAAAGCCACAAAATAAGAAAAATATGGATAGAATCTTGAAATCAGGCACATTGAAATCAGCAAAATTTATGGATAAAATATTGAAATCAGCCACATTAAAATCAGCAAAATTTATGTAGAAGAAGGTTTAGACTTGTCATTTCCTCATCCACACCAATATAGTGATGTGGTATGATGCTTTTAAATATCCAGAAATTTTGAATACCCTTAAATTTGAATCATAGTTAATGGCTGCAACGATTGATAACGAGTTGCTTACCCTCGAGTTGTCTTGCTATCACATAGAACTCACAAATAAGAAGAAGAATACCAAGAATTATATTATTTGTAGCAGCAACAACTACAATATAATACAGTAATTACAAAATACTGGTAATTAGGACAAATCATCGTCACATTGTACTCAATGATCAGGAATCATGTATCATATAAACCTGACCAAACATTTAACCTGACCAAAAAAGATCCATGCATCACATAAACCTGAACAAAAATATTCCTGTAACAGTGAGCATGTATACCTACAAAAATGTTTAAAACCAACTTGCATGATTCATATTTCAGACAAAGCCATCGCATCAAGTGAAAAAGAACTAAATATTTCAGGCACTTTCAAAAATTGCATGTTTGCATGTATAAAAAATTCAATGTATCACAAAAAAGTTATGAGGCAAGTATTATATATGAGCCAACTTCAACTGTTGCTCTGGATCATATGGATCACAAAAAAGTTATAACTTCAAAGTTATGAGGCATGTATACCTACAAAAATGTATCACAAAAGACTTATGACTTGAATATAGATCCAGAGCAACATTTGGACTAGAAAAGGATGGATAATGAAGGAGCTAAATTGAGTTGAGTTATTCATAACAATCAGTAAAAATGAAGTTAAGTATCATATCACTATAGTCAGTTGGATTCAAATCTTTTTATTTGTAGTACTCTTGTTATTATTTCTTGGACCTTTACTTCAAGTTTTTATACTACTGATGAAAGTAGATTGAACATGTGGACAGCTGACTAATGACAGCAGAAAACACCATCTCTTTCCTTCTTCATTCTGTTTGAAAAATCATCAAAAATTTATGTAACACCTCATTATGGCATATCATCAAAAATTTATTAATGGTGTATGAGTTTAAGAGAACACAATCCTGAATTCAGTACGTCCATGAATTGGGTACGTCCAATGAATTTATCAATGAATTTTGTACAATAATTAGTTACAAAAATTTATCCATGTCTTCATTGTAAATTTATAAGACCTGGCATGATAAAATTAATTAAAAAATTTGTTATTTTGGCTCGAGGAATGTTCGATTGAGGGTATATTGGCTATGCACTTAAACCATGAAATGAATTGTTTCATAATGCATCACATACACATTCTGTTTGAAATTTATGTAATGTTTGGTTTGAATTTCAAAAATTTATGTGCACACCCTATAATTCCAGTATGAAACAAACTTAGCAAAATATAAAATGATTGTCCTCATAGTAATTTGTGTGCACATCCTATAAATTTATGTTTAAGGAAAAATGTACAATGATTGTTTTAAAATAGTATCAGGAGGTTCATACCTGGAAAATTTTTTAGGGTGGATAGGAATGTAATGTTTCTTATGGTTTGAAGAGGTTAAATGCGTGAGGGGAATTTGCCATCCTATAAATGCTCGTGGAAAAATCCTAGTAATTTATGTTTCTTATACAGATTGATTCATCAAATAAGCATTTAAAATCATGCACCTCATCCTGGCAAATCTTCAAAAGATCCATTGTGATAGAAGATGCCATTTTGAGAGCCAGAGATACACCATTTCATACAACGATTTAAAACAAAACTAATCTGAAATTGAAATAGGTAACCAAAAATGATGAATATGCATATAGTACAAAACTTATTCTCTTTAGTAAATAAATTTTTTGGGTCTTAACAAAAGAAGATACTAAACTCAGTAAGATCACATGAAATTCTTTGGGGAGATGCACGTGGATGCATGAAATTAGCTTTGTTACTCAACAATTAAGCATACCTATTTGACCAAATTGCTAAAGGACGACACACCAAGACAACCTATAGCATTCCAAACTAAATATGACTTCTTCTCATTTAATCTGCTGTATGTATTAAACACAAATCTGCAGTATATAAAAAACTACATGCATGGCACTATTTGGTAGAATCGATTAGAAACATACCTTCTTCCGTTGCATGAAAATTAAAAGATCTTTACAAAAATTAATACAAAGGCATATAAACAACTTCGGCCCTACTCAAACTCTGCAGTAACATCGGCCCTCGCAACAAACAGTGAATCATCATCTGGAAATACCACATCTGAAATTTGAGCTTGATTAATCTCGTTATCATAAGGCGAGCTAACGTCCTCTTCACCCATATCGTATAAGTCTCTTGGTTTTACATGAATAGGAATACTCCACCCTTTGTCAGCTTTGTCCTCTACATAAAATACTAATTGAGCCTCGGCAGCTTGAATGAATGGTTCATTATCCTCGTGATCACCAGAGTGAATCAAGTAAGAGAAGTTTACTGATGTGAAACAAAAATCATCCACTCTAATAAACCTTTTGTTCATTGTATTTGCCCATGCACACTTAAATACAGTTACATGAAAAATATCATGGTAATTAAGCTCAATAATATCAACCAGTTTACCGTAAAATGGTACTATACCCTCTCTTGGCCTATTGTCACGTGTGCTTGCATAGCTCTTAGTTCCAAAGTTACAAAACACACCACTATTTTGAGTTTTCAAGCTCTTCTCTCGTTCACTCGTTCGAAACTTGAACCCATTCACATTATAAGCAGTAAATTTTCTTGCTTGTCTCAATGGTCCTTGCGCAAGTGCAAGAAGTTCCTTTGAAGTTTGATCTCCGGGATTATTATTAATATATGAAAACATTACAGACAATGTCAATAGGTTGCAAAAAATCCGATAATAACCTTGCAGTAGACATAAAGTCGTACTCACGTGGGTCTTAAACGCCTGGACAATGTTGCGATGGACTTCCTTCTCTATTTCATTGGAACTCACATTCCTTTTACGATTCCTCATTTTCGTCGTCATGTTGCGTCGAAACCGACTATACATTTAGAGATGAAAACATCAAAATAATTTGTCACAATCTACTATAATAAAATTACAATAGATCAATGTCTTACTTACTTAATAAAATCTTCTACTTGAGGGCAATTAATCAATATGTGGCGATGTGCTTGCAGGAGTTCTATGTCACATAATCTAACAAGTGTACCGTCTCCAACTGGTTTACCCAACGGAGGAAACAATGTTAAACGTGCTTCAAGCAGCATAGGGTCATCATCCACGCGCTCCCTACGATTGAATCTAGTCTCAATATCATCATCCAAGTACCTCGAACAAAAGGCCAGACATTCTTCAGAGTGCCATCCCTCAGCAATGGAGCCTTCAGGTTGGGCTCTATTACGAACAAATTGTTTCAATTTTCCTAAAAACCTACATTCACATCAATGGATAAGTTTCTGATCAAGTAATTAAACCAAAAAATCAATGGTTTGCGTAAAAACATACCTTTCCATAGGATACATCCATCGATAATGTACAGGACCTCCAAGTCTAACTTCATCAATCAAATGAATTGTTAGATGCACCATAACTGTGAAGAATGATGGTGGAAACAACATCTCCATATGGCACAAGGTCAGTGCAATTCGTTCTTGATGTTTGCTTAATTCAGCAGGATTGACAACTTTAGAACACAATTGTTTGAAGAAGTAACCTAAATCAACCAACACAGAAGACACCGCACGAGGTAAAATGTTCCTAATAGCCAGAGGCAACAACTCCTGCATAAGGATGTGTGAATCATGGCTCTTCAGTCCAAATACTCTACGTTGTGCAAGGTCAATGCATCTAGAAAAATCACTTGAGTAACCATCTGGCACAATAACACATTTCAAAGTATCAAGGAATGTGTCAATCTCTTGCCTTTTCATTGTGAACAATGCTGCTGGACAAGATTTTCCATCCTCTTTGGCCAAAGTTCCTTTTTAATACCCAATTTTTGCAAGTCTTTTCGAGCCTCTAAATGATCTTTCCTTTTTCCTCTGTCATTTATCAATGTGAACAACACATTATCACATACATTTTTCTCAATATGCATCACATCAAGATTGTGACGCAATATATTAGACTCCCAATATGGAAGTTGGAAAAATATACTTCTCTTTTTCCATTGCTTTGAAACTTGATCAACATTTGCTCTCTTCCGCGTTCTGCTTTCAGTAGTACTACTAGTTGATGAACGTTTTCCAAAGGAAAACTCTATATTCTCCATTTGATTCAAAATATCTGACCCAGATAATAATGTAGGCGGATCCCTATCTTCTATACGTCCATCAAAACGAAGACGATTCAACCGAAACTTATGGCCTTGCCTCAAAAATCGATGATGACCCATGAAACACCACTTCCTACTACAACCCTAATAAAGAGGAATTTGGTCAAAATTGCATGATGGACAAGCATAACCAGTGTGTGTATTCCAACCTGAAATATTTCCAAGCCCTGGAAAGTCATTAATAGTCCACAATAGAGCTACCTTCAACACAAACACCTCATTTTTATATGCATCATATGTCTCAACCCCTTTTTCCCACAATTCTTTCAACTCAGCAATTAAAGGTTGCAAATAGATATCAATATTGTTTCCAGGCATTTTCTTTCCAGGAATCAACATAGAAACAATGAATTCAATTAACCTCATGCACATCCACGGGGGACTATTGTATGGGATCAAAATAACTGGCCAAATACTATAACTTGTGCTTAAATTCCCAAATGGATTGAAACCGTCAGTAGCTAATGCAAGTCAAACATTACGTTCCTCAGAAGCAAATTCAGTATGCATGGAATCAAAATGTTTCCAAGCTTGAGAATCCCTTGGATGTCTCATCATATCATCAACACTGGGTTCACTTGAGTGCCACCGCATACTCTTAGCAGTTTTAGAAGACATAAATAATCTTTGTAATCTTGATTTTAGGGGAAATTAGCGCAATACCTTTACGGGTTGTTTCTTCTTCTTAGAGTTCTTCTTCCACCTAGACACCTCACATTCTTTGCAATTTTCTCTATCCGCATCCTGCCCCCAATATAGCATGCAATCATTAGGACACGCATGTATTTTTTCATACTTAAGGCCAAGTTTGTTAATGATCTTCTTCGCATCATAATTAGATGGAGGGATATTTGCAAATGAGAACGCATCATGCAACAATTTAAAAAACATATCCCTAGCCTTGTCACTAACACCACACAAACACTTGAGGTGATATAACCAGATTAGAAATGAGAGTTTCGAGAACTTGGTGCATCCATCGTATAATGGTTGTTCGTTATCTTTTAGCAAGTCATAAAACTCTCTGGCATTACCACCACTTGACTCACTGCTAGTATTTGACACCCCTGTGTCTCCATCAACGACCGATTCAATCATCCCTTGAATATTCAATCCCGGTCTAAAGGCATCATATATCATTTCTTGTATTGTATCTGCTGCTAGGGGAGTTGTATCACTTCTACGATGCGAGCCTGGAGCCACTCGTTCGACATTACAAGATGTTCCCACCTCTCCATGTGAATCCCAAAAGGTGTAATTTCTAGGAAAATGGGTGAGGAGTAAATGTTCGAAACATTCGTCCCTTGTGCCAGACTTTAAAATTTTGCAATGTTCACATGGACACAAAATTTTCCCACGAATAGCCTTGCGCTCAAAAGCAAAATCCAAGAATGCATTCACTCCTGCTACGTATTCATGAGAACCTTTTGGTAGTTGAATCCAAGACTTATCCATCCTTCATACAAGAAAACACTAATTAGTGTTATTAGGTAAATGCTTGGTGGGATGGTGGGATGGTGGGAAAACACTAAACACTAATTATATAATGAATGTGACAAATGCGTCTCTGCTATCGTGTGTTCTTACAGTATTGACAGCATGGAACATGAACTGTAGTTCTTGCCAATATTGAAATAGATGTTTCCTGAGTTAATTATTGATTGAAATAGATATCCACTTGTCTATACCTATACTGATAAATTCTGACATATGGACATCATAAAATTGGATGCATGTGGATTCAGACTTATCAATCTTTCTTGATGAAGCATTTTCTCATTTCTAATTCTGATATAGATACCAATAAAGGTATGTGAATATCTTTAGAATAAAGATAGCACAGTTAAAAGAAGGTAACTTGGTACTTTTGATTTTTAAGACAATGGAAGAATTGTAACTGCGGTGTTCAAAACAATCAGAACCATGCCCTTGATTTTGTAATAGATACATAGATGACAAACTGAGCTTGCTCTTATGAAAGCCTTCTATACATTAATGCCTTCTGATGTAATAAGGAAATAAAATGAAGAGAGAACTAAATGTGACGATCCAATTTCTGTAACTACATGAAATTCATCCAATCATCTAATTTCAAACAGTAATTAAACGATATAATTAATTAATTAATTAATTAAGCTACACATGCACACAATGCAAACAATTAATTAATTAAGAATCCGATAAAAGACATGCTTTGCAGAATTACATGAAAGCATTACATTATACATATTAATGGCCTAGATTACATTTACCGCAACAAATCAAGAAGCCATATAAAAGTGGACTATGACAAAGTCAATTCCATTCATGCTAGGTAATAGAAAGACTCGGTTATATGAAAGCATTACGTTATACATATTAATGGCCTAGATTGCATTCATGAAATATAGAATAGATAAGTATTTACTAATGGTCACCTTAAGGTGAAACCACGTGTTTGTTACTTGATGATAAGCTTATGCAAGAAATCTTCTGGCGGTAATATTTGTAATGCCCTACCAGCTACTGCACAAGTACTAGATGGGGGGTGAATAGTACTTTAAAATAATAAGGAGTATAATTCCAAATTAAATTGCAAACAACTACCAAATCAATTTGCGGAAGCTTAAATTGAATGACAACAATTAAATTGAAAATGCAAACAAACGATGTTAATGGGTTCGGATCCACCCAAGTCTCCCCGACTTGTTCCCGGTGATCCTACGTCCCAACCACCCGGATCCCCTCCGGATACTTGAGTTAGAAACCCTAACTCAAGATTTCCACTATGAATATCTTGTGAAAAACCTTCACAAGATCAAATCATACATGCAATGGCAAAGTGAATCCCACAACCCGGGATCACAACCTTCTCTCACAACCGAGAGAATCACAAAGCAATATTAAAGAGTTTAATATGAAATAAACAATCTTACCACAAAATCCTATACCTTGAGTTTTTCTTACCCAAAAGGTGAAATGAAGGATTTGAGGAAGAAGAAGTCACCAAGACCTAGCACCAAGGAAATGACCAGCAATCGGTGCCTAGGAAAGAGTTGGAGACTTGGATCAAGCAATAGCTTGAAGAGCTCACCAAGAACAAGCTTCTCTCTAGATCTAGAAATGAGAGAGAATGGGTTTCTTGTGAGGAAGAGAGCTTTAGATTTGAGGGAGAATAGCTATCTCTTTAGAACTCAATGAATCTCTTAATGGCAGCTCTAACCTAGATAGAAATGACCTAGGTTCGTATTTATAGGGTCCCATAAAAACAAGTTAGGTCATTCACCAACGGATAGAAATCTGTGAGAGTTAGTCGGTCAAAGAACAATCACTGACCGACTAGTTCATCAACTAGTCGGTCAGACAAACAACGTGGACCGACTAAGAGTAGATCTGAGAAGAGATAGAATTTCAGACCTAGAAATCTAGTCGGTCCAAGAAGACTTTCTGACCGACTAGTTTCACAACTAGTCGGTCAGTCAGTGAACGTAGACCGACTAAGAGCAAAAAGAATTAGTCTGAAGACAAAGTGACTTAGTCGGTCCAAGAACAAAAGTTGACCGACTAGATTGTCAACTAGTCGGTCACCAAACGTTCTTAGACCGACTAACGATAAACAGTAGCTTAGGAGAATTTAAGAGTGAACAGTAAGTCACAACTAGTCGGTCAAAGAAGCATCACTGACCGACTAGTTCACAAACTAGTCGGTCGGTGAGTCAACGTAGACCGACTAACTGTAAACAGTAAAGTCCAAGAAATTAAGGAATCAAACTAGTCGGTCCAAGAACAGTTGCCGACCGACTAGATCACCATCTAGTCGGTCAGTACTTGTTCTTGTACCAACTAACATGCACAACAAAGTCCGAATCGAAGCGCGACGCTTCGAGGAAGTTAGAATGAACTTGTGCAAGGATCCTAGAGCTACGAAATGAGCGTAATGAAGATAGAAACGTAAGATATACTCAAGGCTTAACATTCTATATATCGAAGCTAAAAGACTATAAATAAAACCTTAATAAACGGTCTTTGAGAGCTTCGATTGAATCTTCATATCTTCCAAAGTGTCGCAAGAGCTTCAACGAAGCTTTAGGCATGAATATGAGCTTTGGAAAGTGTTGAGATGTCGCTTTGAATGTTCTCGTGAAATTGGCGACGATCTCCAATACTGCGCTCACAAATTGTTAGTTCATGGATTATTTATGTTTGCTCATCATCAAAACCAAATCCGGGGAGTCCAATATTCAACATTCTCCCCCTTTTTGGTGATGACAAACCAACATAAATAATAATCAAAAATAATAATTCAAATGTAAAATACTTACTCCCCCTGCATTGATGACACGTTAATTCCAAAATGAATATATATGAATTGCATCAATCAGATGAGTAAGATAAATAAAGCGAATCAATTTTCGAAATATCGGATTTTGAAAATCCTTATATGTATCTTAACTCCCCCTGAATCTAACATATCAAACTAGATTCTTGGAAAATGAGTTAAATTTTCATTTGCGCTATTTATTATCATTATCTCTCCCCCTTTGGCATTAACCCAAAATGGGGGGCATACAACGACAACAATTAGGAAATGGAAAATCCAACATCGGGAGTCGTAGACAATGACGATGGAACCAATTGACACCAAAGGAAAAGCGATAAAATCAAATCAAAGTGTGCCAATTGTCCATTATCACAAAGTGAAAATCAAAATCATCAAAAATACCAAATAATTATTCATTAATTGAATAAAGAAACATACTCTTCAATATTCAATATTCGTGGTTAAATTTGTGCATGGAAAACAATTCTATACAATTATAGAATTATAATCTATTTAACCAAGTTTTTAATCGTCGAGCGACGAATTCACAATTCAAATGCATTCAACGAATATATAAAAAAAAATGCACGACGAATAAATGACAAAGTGAATGACGATGAACATATATATATATATATAGACATCCTGAGTATATCAAAAAGGTATCACATCGAATACATGCGGTACATCATATGAAGCGTGACACATCATCTATATAAACATCAAAAAAATACATCATCATCATCAACATCATCAAAGTGTATCAAAATACATCAAAACAGCATCATATCATAATATCCAACTCCGACACCCAGAAATCGCAAAAATACGTCAAAACATCTCTCAAACCCCATCCTAACCCAAAATACTCTCACTAAAAAAATATCATCCAAAGCGTAGTGGAGAGTCCTCGAAACACGCGATCACGAGGAGGAGGCTGGATCTGCAGTGTCCGTGGGTCCAGTCGACGGAGTGGACTCAGGCTCTGCAGGGAGAAGAGGTGTCTCAACAGATGGAATCGTCGGGGCAGGAGTGGAGATCTCAGCAACAGGCTCAACAACGGGAATCTCAACAGCATCATGGGTCTCGACAGAAGCAGCAGCAGCAGTGTCAACAGCAGCAGGAGATACATGAGCAGGCTCGGAAGACTGAAGAGTTGAAGCAGATGGCTCTGGAACACCGGAAGTGGTGCCATCTCCAGGAGCAGAAGATGTTGTAGCAGCAGCAGCAGCAGTGGCCGTGGCAACATCGTCACGAGCCAAAGAAGTGACAAGCTCGTCAATCTCCTCATCGTCCATCTCCTCGGCCTCAGAAACTGAAGGAGGAAGATCAATCCCCATCAGACGAGCCATACGGCAGACGACCTCCTTGGTACGAGCCAAACATGACTCGTGCCGACGAAGAAGGCGTACGACATCGTCCAATGTAGCAGGACGAGAGGGGGCTGCAGCAGCGGACGGAGAAGCCTGAGAAGCAGATGCGGTAGACCTCTGCACGTGACGAAGTGCCGCTAGAGATTTCTTCACGGCCGTCGCGTTCAGAGGCGTACCCAAGGGACGCTCATCGTCAGGAGGGAGAGGGACTCGGAAATGACGAAATACGAGAGTCAACAGGCAAGGGTATGGAATGTGCGCAGACTTATTGGTCTTGCGTATACACTCGAAAGAATCCATCTTATCGAGTATCATGCGAGCCCAATTAATCTCGCACCCCAAGAAAAGAGCGTATATGAGCTTCAAAAACGGCTGAGAGGGAAGTGAAGAGGATCCATACTTAGGAAGAAGACAAGACTTCAAAATCAGGTTAAGAACCCACGCATTCGGCTTAAAGGATTTCGAAGGAACACCAATGAATGCGGACGTGATAACCTGGAAAATCTCAGAAAGGATAGACTGATCCAAGGAAGAAATGTCATCTACGGAAATGTCCGAAGGAAGGAGACCGGACGATGAACAACCAAGAATCTCCCCCAAGATTTTTGCCGTGAGAACTATAGGAGTTCCCAAGACAGTCGTCTCAATGGAGTGGCTGGCATCGTACTGTCCCCGAACGCGATTGGCATAGAACAATTTCACGAGGCGAGGATACGGTTTGGGATTGGCCTTGGGGTCGTACCGGAGATAATCTAGAAGACCACTATAAGAGAGAAGATCAGCAAGGCCGAGAAAATCAGAGAATTGAACGTAATGCTCTAACAACAGTGGACAGTGTTCTATACGGTTGTACGCGGTGAGACACTGAGGGTCATCGCGGCACAACGATATGTCTACACCGCCAACTGGCATATGAGCTTTACCCTTGGCCTTACGGGTCTTCGGAGGAGGGGTAGGATCCCTAGTAGGCTCATCCTCAGGGATAAAATCAGTATCGGAATCGGGAGGAGTAGCCGGAGATTGGAGAATAGGCTTTTTGGTCTTGAATTTACGGGGTTTGGCTGTGGCAGTCCTAGGCTTCTTAAGAGGAGGCGACGAAGGAGAGGCTTGGGTATACTTGGCACGACGCTTAGGCTTCGGGGGATTCCTAGGGTCCGAAGGTTGTTTTACGGTCATAGGAGAGGCCCCGGAAGAGGCGATAGGAATTCGAGTCTTAGCCATAGTACTACGAGCACAATCAATCGAAGAAAATCACAAGCAACCTAGAGATCACAAGCTAACAACCCTAGAAATCAAGAAATTCGAAAATAAACCAAACCCTAGAATACCTAGGAGGAGAAATCGAACCCTAGGGCAAGAAATCGACCTAGGAGAGGGAGGAAGATACCTAGGGGGTGGAGTCGACGGCGGCGGACGGCGGTGATGGCCGGAGAAATGGCCGGAGACGACGAGAATGCGAAGGGGCTCGATGGGGGGTTTGGGGTTTTCGAGTGTGAGCTGGAGAGAAGACCGACTAATTAAGAAATTAGTCGAACGAAAAATGAGTATAAGTCGGTCTGGAATCAAAAAGACGTAACTGCCCTAACACACTTAGTCGGTCTCAGTTCAAGCACTGACCGACTAGATTACGATCTAGTCGGTCGGTCAATGAGCTTGAACCGACTAAGTCGAAACAGAGGCACAGAGGGATTTTTTAGGGCTAGATTTAGTCGGTCGCAGTATACTTACTGACCGACTAGTTTTCAATATAGTCGGTCGGAAAGTGTACTATGACCGACTAACGAAAGAAAATGATAGGAGATGGATATTTGCTTGATCTAGTCGGTCTGAGTTCATTTGCTGACCGACTAGATGAGCATCTAGTCGGTTGACAAGTGAACTGAAACCGACTAGAAGAGTCCAAAAGTAGAAATTTGATTTCTCTTCACAAGCCACTTGGATGAAACATCCTAACTCACTCATTAGTCATCTAAATTACCCCATAAAACGTCGAAATCTTAAATACGACATTGAAATACGAATTCGATCATAAATTCAAATAAATCACATAAAATTCCCAAAAATTCAATTAATCTAGCATGAATGAAATATCGCGAAATATATTAGCATGCAAGATGATTGAATTTAAATATGAATCCTATATCTCGGATTCACCCATAATCCCCAATTCTCGACGCAACCGCACAAAGGAGTCCTCCTTTAGGGGTTTCGTGAAAATATCGGCGATTTGCTTTTGGGTTTCAACGTACACTAAAATGATGTCCTTTTTAGCAACATGATCATCTAAGAAATGGTGTCGGACATCTATATGTTTCGATCGGGAATGGTGCACCGGATTCTTTGAAAGACAAATAGCACTTTGGTTATCCACCATGATAGGGCTAGTATCACAATGAATACCAAAATCCTTCAATGTGTGTCTCATCCAAAGAACCTGGGCACAAGCGGCACCAGCGGCAATATATTCCGCCTCGGTGGTTGAAAGTGATACGGAATTTTGCTTCTTGGAAAACCAAGAGACAAGAGAATTTCCTAGAAAATGGCAAGTGCCACTAGTACTTTTCCTGTCGGATTTGCATCCCGCATAATCGGCATCACTGTATGAGACTAACTCATACGTGCTAGATTTCGGATAAAGTAATCCAAAATCTAAAGTGTAACTTAGATAACGGAAAATTCGCTTTACCGCTACTAAGTGAGACTCCTTAGGTAGAGACTGATAACGAGCACAAATGCATACGGCAAACATAATATCGGGCCTACTTGCGGTAAGATAAAGTAAGCTACCTATCATACCTCGATATAGACGAATGTCTACATCCTTACCACCCGTATCCTTGTCGAGATGCGTAGTCGTGCTCATTGGAGTCTTTTTCCCGGAAGCACTTTCCATTCCAAATCGCTTAAGCAACTCCACCGTATACTTCGTTTGGTGGATGAAGATTGCATCGTTCATTTGGCGAATTTGGAGACCTAAGAAATATTTGAGTTCGCCCATGTGGCTCATCTCAAATTGTTCCTTCATAACATTAGAAAACTCTTCGCAAAGAGTGAAGTTAGTAGCACCAAAAATGATATCATCAACATAAATTTGAACTAATAAAATATCATTATTCGCATGCTTAACAAAAAGTGTAGAATCGGCTTCGCCCATTTTAAAATTCAAATCCAAAAGAAAATTCTTTAGGCGATCATACCAAGCTCGAGGAGCTTGTCTCAAACCATAAAGAGCTTTCTTTAGTTTAAAAACATGATTTGGAAATTTTTCATTTATGAAGCCCGGAGGTTGAGAAACGTAAACTTCCTCAACGACATCTCCGTTTAAAAATGCACTTTTAACATCCATTTGAAATAACTTAAAATTTTTATGGCATGCATAAGACAATAAAAGTCTAATCGATTCTAATCTAGCTACCGGAGCGAAGGATTCTTCGAAATCGATACCTTCCTCTTGGCGATAGCCTTGAGCAACTAACCGAGCTTTGTTCCGGATGACGACTTGATTTTCGTCGGATTTGTTCTTGAAGATCCACTTTGTCCCTATGACGGTGTGGTTCTTCGATGGCAAAGGAACAAGCTCCCATACCTCATTCCTCTCGAATTGAATGAGTTCCTCCTCCATGGCAAGTATCCAAGCACTATCTTCGCAAGCTTCAACTATATTCTTTGGCTCTATTGATGAGACAAAGGCACTATTGGCGAAGTGGTGGACTTGCGATCTCGTCTTGACACTATCATGAATATTGCCAATTACTTGCTCATGGGGATGGTCGCGGACGGTTTGAAGCCGCTTGGGAATACCTTGATCACTAGGCACATTCTCAACAACTTCATTAGTCGGGTTAGTCTCAATAGAATCAATTGAATCAATGGACTTAGAATTTTCAAACGAATCACATAAAACATCCATAGAATCATTGTCATTTGAAATTCTCGAAGTAATAAAATTCTCATTAAAAGAGACATGAAGTGATTCCTCGATCGTAGAGGATCTTTTGTTGTATATCCGGTAGGCTTTGCTACGTGAGGAATACCCAACAAATATCCCCTCATCCGATCTCGGATCAAACTTGTCCAAATTATCATATGTGTTTTTAATATAACATTTTGTGCCGAAAACACGAAAATGTTTAACTTGAGGCAATCTACCAAACAACAATTCATAGCAAGTTTGTTTAGTGCCGGGCCTCAAAAGTATTCTATTAAACACATAGCAAGCGGTGTGTACCGCTTCCGCCCAAAATTGATAGCCAAGTTGACTATCTTCGAGCATAGTGCGAGCACACTCCAAAAGCGTTCTATTCTTCCTCTCAACAACACCATTTTGAGGAGGTGCGCGAGGGAAAGAAAATGTGTGAGTAATTCCAAGATCATCACAAAAATTTGAGAAAGACTCATTCTCAAATTCACCCCCATGATCACTACGGATAGTGACAATGGTGGTTCCGATGAGATTTTGTACTTTCTTTACAAATATTGTGAAGTTTTCAAAAGCTTCATTTTTATTGCATAAGAAGAATACCCATGTAAATCTTGAATAATCATCAACGATGACTAGTCCATATCTTGCATTTCCTAAGGAAGCAACTCTAGTTGGCCCAAATAAATCTAGATGTAATAGCTCTAGTGGCCGTTTCGTAGAAATGCTTTTCTTAGGTTTAAATGAAGATTTAGGAAGCTTCCCACGTTGACAAGAATCACAAAAACTTTTCTTTTCAAAAACGAGCTTCGGAAAACCTTTAATGGAATTTAATTTCGAAAGCTTATAAAGTGTTCCAAAGTTCACATGTCCAAAGCGTCGATGCCATAAGTGTTGTTCACTTGTGTTGGCAACGAGACATTGTTCATATGACTTAGGAAGATCCAAAATATAAATATCTTTATGGCGTGTGCCGGAAAATAATAATTTATTATTATCATTTGAAATATGACACAATCCTTTCGCAAAACTAACTTTGTAACCTTTGTCACAAAGTTGGCTTATTGAAATAAGATTATGATTTAAACCATCAACTAGATAAACATCGCTAATTAAGGGTTTAGAAGGGTTACCCACTTTACCAACACCGACGATGGTTCCGCTCTCATTGCCTCCGAATACGACGCGATTTCCATTTGCAATGGGAACAATTCTGGAGAGCAATTTAGCGTCACCCGTCATGTGTTTTGAACACCCGCTATCGAGTATCCAATTCCCTTTGGAGCCAAATTTGAATTTGTTGCTCCTTTCCTTTTTCTTTCCCTTGAGTACCTATAGATAGAGACTTTCATATCATGGTACCCAAGGTCATTGGGTCCAAGGGATTAGACCTTTGGAAGCCAAGTCCAAGTGGACTTAGACTTCCCCACATAATTCTTACTATGCACAACATCCGAAAAATAAGCATTCATATATATTTGTTTTTCGTCCATGCTTGTGTCCTTTGGGCTCCAAATAGTGAAAATTTTGGGAGCCATCATCCTATTGGGTGCATGCATACGACGTTGATTTCTACGTGATGCATGTTGTGGATAGGCATACGGGACATGATGGAATGGTGCACGACGAGAATTATTCATATGATGCGGTGGGTGAACATATGCATGTGTGGGAACACGTGCGTGAGGGTGTCTCACATGGTGTGCACGTGCCCGAGAATGTGTTGCATAAAAATCATCATATGTGTGAGATGGTGGAGTAGGACGTGTGTTCCTACGTGGCATGGTATTGGTGTACATATAAGCATGCCCCTTCTTTGGAGGTCCACCCAAAGTGGGTTTCTTTCCAAAAGAGGGCGTGGACGAGGTTGAAGCACCATTGGTAGATGAACTACCAATAGAGTGTTTGCTACCACTCGTAGAGTCACCGGAAGTTGGCCTAACAAAAGTAGTGGCCGCTTTGGATGGACATCCCATCGTGTACCCCAAACCAATGTGGTGATTGGCCGGAAGTAAGTCACTTAGGATTTTATCCAAATGGTCCTTACCTTTGTTGAATCTAGTGATTCGGCCTAATGTGTTCTCATATTTCTCTTTGAGAGAACGCATAGAAGTATCCAAATTGGACACTTGCGATGTGAGCACAAAAACACGAGATTTAAGATTCTCGTTCTCAATACTTAAAGTCGAGTTTTGAGAAGTTAAATCCGCTATCCTATGTTCTTCCGGATCATCTATGCTAGCATGTTCAAGTTTAGATTTGAGATTAACAATCTCATTTCTTAACTCTTCAACAACGGTGTCGTTGTTGGTGATGATAGTCTTAGGCGAGGTTTGAATGCTAGCTAGGTCATCTTTTACTTTAGTATATCGATTTACTAATTTTGTATATTTAGACCATAAGTGAGAGTTAGCATCCCTAAGATCATCCATCGTTACCTCATCGCCTTCATTGTCGCTATCATCGGAAGAGGAGGATCCTTGATCGGGCTCCTCTCTCGCCATGAAACACATGTGCGCTTGCTCCACTTTCTCATCATCCGACTCTCCGCTTGAGGAATCCTCGGAGTCGGTGAATGTAGTTCCGACAAGTCCCTTTTTGTACCCCTTTTTGTACTTCTTTGACTTGTCGAACTTCGGCGCCTTCCACTTCTCCTTTTGCTTGTTTTGAGGACAATCCGCTTTGATGTGTCCCGGCTTATTGCATTTAAAACACAAAGGTGGAGAGGCGTTAGTAGAAGTAAACTTAGATTTTTGTTTGAAGTTACCCTTTCGGAAGAAGCGATTGAACTTCTTTGCCATGAGTGCAATGGATTCCATGTCCATTTCTTCTTCCGAGTCCTCATCATCGGTAGAGGTGGTTGAAGCCGCCTTGAATGCAATCGCCTTTTTCTTAGGCGCATCTAGGTTCAAATAGGACTTCATCTTTTCTTGTAACTTCACCTTGCTATCTTTGTGTACCTCATATGACATCAAAGTACCCATTAGTTGAACAACGGTATATTTATTCATGTCATTACCTTCCTCGATGGCGAAGGTACGTTTTTCCCAAGAAGAGGGAAGTCCTTCAATAATCTTTGAGCACTTCTCCTTTTGAGTGTAGGACTTGCCGAGGGCCTGTAACTCGTTTATTATGTCAACGAAGCGAGCGTAATATTCTTTCATCTTCTCGTCCTGTTGCATATGAAACATTTCGTAATCTTTGTTTACGACTACGAGTTTAGAGTCTCTTACCCGACTCGTCCCTTCATGAAGAATGAGGAGGGAGTTCCAAATTTGATATGCACTCTTACATGTGCATATCTTATTGAAATCCTCGGGCTCCAATGCACATTGCAATGCGTTCATTGCCTTGGCATTGCTTACCTCCGCGGCGACCTCCGCGGTAGTCCATTTCTCAAAGTCTTCTTCTTTGGGTTCGATGTATTCCTTCATTGTAGTCCTCCATAAGGATGCACTCCGGAGGAAAGTCTCCATCCGGCACTTCCAGTACCCGTAGTTGGTACCGTTGAAGAATGGAGGCCTCGTAGAGGAATGTCCTTCCATTACCGATGACGCTCCTTCACGGTTCCTGAAGGTGTCATAGTTGGAAGGTGGAGGCACGGTCTTGTTGTCATTGGCAGACATAGCTGAGTATCTGGCTCTGATACCAAATGTAATGCCCTACCAGCTACTGCACAAGTACTAGAGGGGGGGGTGAATAGTACTTTAAAATAATAAGGAGTATAATTCCAAATTAAATTGCAAACAACTACCAAATCAATTTGCGGAAGCTTAAATTGAATGACAACAATTAAATTGACAATGCAAACAAACGATGTTAATGGGTTCGGATCCACCCAAGTCTCCCCGACTTGTTCCCGGTGATCCTACGTCCCAACCACCCGGATCCCCTCCGGATACTTGAGTTAGAAACCCTAACTCAAGATTTCCACTATGAATATCTTGTGAAAAACCTTCACAAGATCAAATCATACATGCAATGGCAAAGTGAATCCCACAACCCGGGATCACAACCTTCTCTCACAACCGAGAGAATCACAAAGCAATATTAAAGAGTTTAATATGAAATAAACAATCTTACCACAAAATCCTATACCTTGAGTTTTTCTTACCCAAAAGGTGAAATGAAGGATTTGAGGAAGAAGAAGTCACCAAGACCTAGCACCAAGGAAATGACCAGCAATCGGTGCCTAGGAAAGAGTTGGAGACTTGGATCAAGCAATAGCTTGAAGAGCTCACCAAGAACAAGCTTCTCTCTAGATCTAGAAATGAGAGAGAATGGGTTTCTTGTGAGGAAGAGAGCTTTAGATTTGAGGGAGAATAGCTATCTCTTTAGAACTCAATGAATCTCTTAATGGCAGCTCTAACCTAGATAGAAATGACCTAGGTTCGTATTTATAGGGTCCCATAAAAACAAGTTAGGTCATTCACCAACGGATAGAAATCTGTGAGAGTTAATCGGTCAAAGAACAATCACTGATCGACTAGTTCATCAACTAGTCGGTCAGACAAATAACGTGGACCGACTAAGAGTAGATCTGAGAAGAGATAGAATTTCAGACCTAGAAATCTAGTCGGTCCAAGAAGACTTTCTAACCGACTAGTTTCACAACTAGTCGGTCAGTCAGTGAACGTAGACCGACTAAGAGCAAAAAGAATTAGTCTGAAGACAAAGTGACTTAGTCGGTCCAAGAACAAAAGTTGACCGACTAGATTGTCAACTAGTCGGTCACCAAACGTTCTTAGACCGACTAACGATAAACAGTAGCTTAGGAGAATTTAAGAGTGAACAGTAAGTCACAACTAGTCGGTCAAAGAAGCATCACTGACCGGCTAGTTCACAAACTAGTCGGTCGGTGAGTCAACGTAGACCGACTAACTGTAAACAGTAAAGTCCAAGAAATTAAGGAATCAAACTAGTCGGTCCAAGAACAGTTGCCGACCGACTAGATCACCATCTAGTCGGTCAGTACTTGTTCTTGTACCAACTAACATGCACAACAAAGTCCGAATTGAAGCGCGACGCTTCGAGGAAGTTAGAATGAACTTGTGCAAGGATCCTAGAGCTACGAAATGAGCGTAATGAAGATAGAAACGTGAGATATACTCAAGGCTTAACATTCTATATATCGAAGCTAAAAGACTATAAATAAAACCTTAATAAACGGTCTTTGAGAGCTTCGATTGAATCTTCATATCTTCCAAAGCGTCGCAAGAGCTTCAACGAAGCTTTAGGCATGAATATGAGCTTTGGAAAGTGTTGAGATGTCGCTTTGAATGTTCTCGTGAAATTTGCGACGATCTCCAATACTGCGCTCATAAATTGTTAGTTCATGGATTATTTATGTTTGCTCATCATCAAAACCAAATTCGGGGAGTCCAATATTCAACAATATTTACATTTATTATACCTACACATTTATTACACAGATGTAACCCTTTGCATGAAATCATCGGTAGACAAACCTATACTTTTGCTATCTCAAGATAACCATTTGCGATGTCACCTGAAGATACCACTTTACTAACATGTTGTACAAGACA
Organism: Scilla litardierei; assembly: GCA_030789695.1. Taxonomy (NCBI): domain Eukaryota; kingdom Viridiplantae; phylum Streptophyta; class Magnoliopsida; order Asparagales; family Asparagaceae; genus Scilla; species Scilla litardierei. The sequence goes on along the minus strand of CM061133.1, from coordinate 112,072,230 downwards.
TCATTAGCCAATCATAACTAAATTATATTAATAACTTTCAAAAATCGAACTTTATCCTATGTGCGCTCTTTTTTCATTAATGTATATTTAAACCATTTCCTTTCAACGCTTTATGCAAAACCTTGTTGAATGAGAATATTTTGAACATCCAATTGCCACAAACTAAAATTTTTTTTATATCAAGTTTCTCTACATCAAATTTCATAGTTGTAGCTATTTTCTGTGTTACCATTATAGTCTTATAGAAGTAGCTTTAGTTCTGATATCGGTTTATTACGACGAAACTGAAATTTTGAAAAAAAAACATTTTTATTTTACTCAAAATCTCTTAAGCAAAAAATTCACATAAACCTTATAATGGATTCTCGTAAATTCCAAAACTATTGATACAGTTGGATCAAAGATCCTCCATTTATACCAGTCTATAAACTCTTAAAATAAATTAAACTGCTGCCATTATTGAGTTCAAATTAGGATCCTAAATAATATTCAAGTCACCTAAAAAAGAAAATCATAAAAAAGAAAACCTAATTTAATTAGGACTCAAATTAGATTTTGAATCAAATCCTAACAAACATGCCAACTATTCATTATATGTATCCAACATGTAAACAATGCCAAACCCCCACCATAAGTAGTTTTAGCAATAATGTGTAACCTGTAAAAGCATATTTGAACATTATGCATATTTTAACATTAAATACTTACAAAAAAACATGTAAATCACATCAGTAATATATTTGAACATGTAATTCACATCAACAAGCAACAAGGATGGTAAACTGTAATAATCAAAAGTTGAATATTATTGAAAGAATAGACAATCTGTCACACAGTTGATGGAAATCGAAAGTTGAAATCAAAAGGGGAAGTACCAGAACAAATATATAGAAACTGTTGTGAATGGGTATTTACTGGGTTGATGAGTTATTGGGCCAACCTAAGTGGTTGGGCCCATACCCACTTGTATTCTCCCCTTTGGCTATAAATATAGACTTGAGGGCTCTCCCCTCAGTAGTTGATTCATAACACGTTATCAGCACGAGTCTCTAAAAATTTTTTTCCACACATTTTTTCCGTTCGTTGGGAAGGCGAAGGCGAAGGCGAGACGGGAGATCCACGAGCGCGGTGCAAGGCTTCCTTCATCAAGGGTCGTCATCCGCGTAGGGCTTCGAGCAACCGTCGCTATATCCGGAGGACGGATATAGAGGTAAAAACACTAAAAACGATATTTTTAATCATACGTATGATTACCCCTCCCCTAGATCTCACAAGATCTTCGTGGGGATTCATCGTCGCCTTGAAAACGACGGATTTTTCCATCCCAAAAACCCAATTTTTCGGGTAAAAACTCAATTTTTAGGGTAAAACCCCTATTTTTGAACCCTCCGGCGGCTACCCGTCACCGGACCCCCCCCCAAAACCCCCCCCCTCGCCGGAAAAACCCCCCCACCACCCTGGCCGCATCCCCCTGCAGGGGGGGCGGCCCCCGCCGCCGCCCCTGCAGGGGGCGGCGCCCCCCCCCCCCCCCCCCCCCCCCCCCCCCCCCCCCGTGGCCGCCTCCCCCTGCAGGGGGGGCGGCCCCCACCGCCGCCCCTGCAGGGGGCGGCGTCCCCCCCCCCCCGTGGCCGCCTCCCCCTGCAGGGGGGGCGGCCCCCGCCGCCCCCCCTACAGGGGGCGGCGGCCCCCGAGGCCGCGCCTCCTGCAGGGGGACGGCCCTGGCCGTTCCCCCCTGCAGGGGGGGCGGCCTCCGCGGCCGCGCCCCCCTGCAGGGGGGCGGCCCCCGCCGCCCCCCCTGCAGGGGGGCGGCGGCCCCCGGCGGCCGCGCCCCCCCCCCTGCAGGGGGCGGCGTCGGCGCCGGCCCCCCCACCCAGCAAACCCTAAGAACAAAAAAAAACAGATAAAAACCTGTGGCCCTGAAGCCCACAGGCAGGCCCACAGGCCAATTTTTCTCAAAAAAAAGACGAGACATATGGGCCTGAAGCCCATAGGTCAACTGCGGGCTTCAGGCCCGCAGGCTGGTTTATCTGAAAAAAAAAAAAAATTTGGGGGAGGCAAAGGCTATTAACAAGCCTTAAATGGCAACTTGCTAGCCTAAAAATTAATTCAAAAGGGGGATTTAAGGGCAAAATATTCGTGAAAAATCACGGTAAATTACGGGACAAATATCGGGCAGGCGAGGACTTTTTGGGGATCCTTAGGGGGGCTTTTGGGATGATGAGGGAAACTTTTCCCCCTAACAAAGAAAATGTTTATTTTGGGCTCTTTATCAATTTAATTGATTAAACCCCATTCAAATTACAACCTGTGCATTGTAATGATGTTTTCTGCAAATATCATATTTACATGCTTTGCATCTCTGGTATATTCTGTTGGATATTATATGCGTGGTTGTGCATTGTATTTAAAACTTAATAATTAGGAAGATCCTGCGACCGCTCTGCCGTTAGTAACCTAACGGTGTATGACGTTGCCCAGTGGTCCAATAATTATTAAGTGTTTAAATTATTTATCCATCTCTGCGAATATTAAATGCCTGTGATGCCTGTGATGAAAATGTCTGATGAAAATGTTGATGAGCACAATATTTCTGCATGAATTGCTAAATGTGGTTTTTGGATCGGCCGTTTAGTCCCACAGTTTATTTCCTGCATTTTCCTTTTATTTTTGAGAGAAATTGTAGTGAGGAATTTATGTAAATGTCAAAGAAAGAAGACCAACTTCCATGGAGACGGAGGCCACGCTTGAAGATGGAGATACCATATGGGACCCACGGGGTTTCCAAAGTTGTATTCTCATTTTCTTTAAGCTGCAAATTTGTATAATTTGGACTGTGGACTTTTTTGGACTCTTTCTTGTGGGACTGGCCGATCCACACATTTAGTTTTTTGTTAAATATTGCCTCCGCATGAAAATGTTTTCTCTGAATTAATTATTAATTCATGCATGTTTGTGCTCTGCTAGATAAATGGCTAATATTGCAAGCGTTAATTTCGAAGTACTGGAAGCATCAGGTAGAAACTATCTAAGCTGGCAGCTAGATGTAAAGTTTCACCTGCGGGCAAAGTCCCTCATCGCTGCTGTGACAGAAAAAGAAAATGTTAGCGATATAGAGAAGGCGCAAGCCATCACCTATATTCGCCGCAATGTGGACAAGACCTTAAAGGCTGAATACCTTACGGTCGAAGATCCACTTGAACTATGGACTGCCCTTGAGGACAGGTATAAACATCAAAAAGATGTTATACTCCCAAGGGCACGATATGAGTGGGAGAACATGAGACTACATGACTTTAAGTCTATTGCTGAGTACAACTCAGCACTTTTTAGCATCACCTCACGCCTGAAGTTGTGTGGTGAAAAAGTCTCAGAAAATCGCATGCTGGAAAAGACGTATACGTCCTTCCATGAAAAAGATGCGATACTCATACATCAATACCGTGAACACAAGTTCACCAAGTATTCTGAGCTGCCGTCATGTTTACTCATGGCCGAGTAAAACAGAGAGCTTCTTCTCTCCACTCACAATATACGCTCCCCGGCACTGCCCCCCACCAGAAGCTCACTATTCCTCTTCCTTCAAAAAGAAGAAGGATAATAAAAGAGAAGAAAGACCACAGAAGGGGGGGTCAACAGAAAAAATGCCAAGGGCCATGTACAGCAGCAGCGAAATAATGAAAGTAAGCGGAAGTTCACGAGGCACAGAAATAACAAAAATAGAAATGATATACCCCCACCCAAGAGGGAATGGGAAGACCAGTGCCAAAATTGTGGCATAAAAGGCCACTGGTCCAGAATGTGCCGAACTCCGCATCATCTCCAGGATTTGTATAAAGAGAACAAGAAAAATAAAGCTGAAACAAACCTGATGACATCTGATGCTCCAGTTAAGTTTTTCAGCTGACGACTTCGAAAATAATGACATGCTTGACTAGCCTTTACTTTTATCTTGCAAAATTGTTTAGAACATCTCACGTTATGAGAGCTTTTGTATTACGCAATCTGTTTTGATTGAAAAAATTTTAGTAGACAATATATGAATATGTCTATCTGAATATGCTTGTGCCTCTCATCTTTTGAAACTGCTCTCATAAATAATTAGTAGACAATAAACACGTACGATCTCTTTCAATACAGAGCCCAATATCAGGGCTATATTGAAGATCCAGGGAATGCAACACAGTTGCCCCCAAACGACACAAAAATAATGGATGCACTAATCCCTCCGAATTCCAAAAAGAAACTTTCTAAGTTTCAAGGACATCCGTTTCAACAGATCCCACTTGGAAACAGCAAATGTAAATGAAAAAATTACCATATGCGACGTCTCAAGAAATAGGAGTAAAATCCACACTTGAACGTTTTGAGAGCCTTATAGGCCTCTACCATATGAAGATTCGGAGAAAGGAAGCAGAATTAAACGGAGCACCTGAAGTGCCCTACATCAGCCGAGTTTTTACTCTGGCATGTTGGACTTGGCCACCCTGGATTTGTGATGCACAGCATCTTATCCTATGGGTATGACTTGAAGAACCAGAAGATTCTTCAGAAGGGAAAATCCCATCGCATCCCTTACTATAAGGGAAGATTAATTACAAGGCCATCTCCACGAAAAGTTGAAAAAGGATCTCCACGCTTCCTCAAAAAGATTACAAGGAGACAGATGTGAATAAAATCCACCACCCCTAGTGGGCTATTTTGGTACTTCATTGTACTGATAAATGCATCCTCAGAATATTCGTGCGTATGTCTACTACAAGACCCGCAACTTAGCTTTTCCAAAAGCTATTGGCACAAGAATAAAAATGTTGCGGGCACATTTCCCAGACAATAAAATATTGCAAATAAGTCTGGTTAATGTTGGGAAATATACCTTCCAGTCTTTTCAAGAGTACTGCCAATCAACGGGAATTGAAAATGAACATACAAGTGCCGCATGTTCATACCCAAAATGGGTCGGCAGAGTCACTGAAAAGTAGACTCCAATGGACTGAACGTCCATTAAATCCCGATTGCCTATGGATGCATGGGGACATGCAAACTCTGCATGCTGCATCGTAAATGAAAATAAGACCCTCTGGAGGTCAGAGTCTCCAATGCAATTTGCATATGGAATGCCACCGAACATTTCTCATCTGAGAATCTTCGGTCGCGCAGTCTCAAATCCCCATTGCACCACCAAAGAGGACCAAAACGGTACTCAGCGTCGCCTAGGTATCCATGCAGGGTTTGACTCACCCTCACTTATAAGATACCTAGAACCCCAAACGGGGGACGCATTTAAGGCACATCTTGAAGACTGTGATCTCGATGAGACGAGTTTTCCCAAAAATAGGCCCAGATACTGGAAAATCTGGCGCGAAGAAAATTATAACGTGGGATACAAACAGCTGGACCCACTTTGATCCGGTAACAATACAATGTGTAGATGAGATCCAGAAGATCTTCCACATACAGAACACTGTTCACCAATTACCGGAATCATTTATTGACAACCAGAAGATTGTCAGATCACACATCCCTGCTGCAAAAACTCCAGCTAGGATTGACATCCCCAAGAATGGATGCAATCCACCAGCAGCAGAAATGGCTGATCCTCAACAGAAAAGAGGCAGACCACCAGGCTCCAAGGACAGAAACTCCTGGAGACCTTAAGACAATACTACCACAGGACAATGAGCTCCTGTCCACACCATCACCCTTCCCGGAATCCACTGCAGAGGAATTGCCGGGAAAAAGTGAAATTAAGTAAATGTTGTACGTACTGGGGAGGTGTTGGACAGATAGAACATAAATTGTCGACAATATATTCACGTATTATATTGCCATATACATCGCAATGGCGATGATGTTTGTAAATTATCGTTCCACACTCCGTTGCTAGAAGGCAAACGTAGAGATTGGCCAAAATGTGGAACGTGGCAATAGAAGATGAGCTGGACTCACTTATGAAACATGAAATGTTCGGACCTGAAGTCCAGACACCAAAAGGTGTCAAACCTGTGGATAAAACAAAGTATTGCAAACATAAGAAAAATAAATACAAAATCGTATGCTATACGGTACAAACTATAGCCCAAGGAAAATTTTGCTGAAACTAGGGATCGAACAAATTCAAATGAGCATGTCTCATAAATGATGCATCAGTCTCCCTAAGTTTTCAAAAGCGAATACCTTACGATTTGGCGAAGGAAAATTTTGGATATGCTGTTATTGGATGTTGTGACGGCATACCGTCGTGGATATCCTGTAAAGATAATTTCCACATTTCCTTAAAATGCCTGAATAGACTTCGGGGCGTCTATTCAAGAAAAACAATAAGTATAAGTAAATGTACAACCAAGAGAATCACTTGACAAGTCAATGATTCCTACTGGAGGTTGTCTTTGCATCTGTGCAAAGAACAGGATTAGAGATCTTAGTTGTAGACAACTAACATCTCATCGGATCTCCTGAAGAGAAAACCGAAATAAATGTACCAGCCTGACTTTTAAACATGAAATAAAAAGACCTAGGCAAATATAAAGTCATGGCTCATAGAATCCTGTTAAAAACGCCCAGAAGTGCGTTGGAGATATTAAGAGGACCATTGTCATCCAAAGTACACCCACAGTGGTACACTTACTGGATGAACAAAAAGAACCCTTCCGATCGCTGGAAGAGGGGGAGGATATAACTGGTCCCAAAGTCCCTTATCTTAGTGCAATCATGCACTCCTGGCTAACTGCATGTGTCCCGGTATAACAATTGCAGTAAACTCATTAGCCAGATATAGTTGGCACCTAAAAAGGGCCATTAGACCTGAGTTAAGCCTTCTGCGCTGCCTCCAAGGGTCGAAATATTCGGACTTACAAAATGTAGTAGCATCCTCCAATGTTTATGCAAATGCAAGTATCAGGTCCAGTCCCTATGCTGAGAAATCACAGAACGGGTACCCACAGTGGGATGGCCATCCCCTGCAGATCTGCAAAGCAACTTATGAAGGCAACATCATCCTATCATTCCGAGATCCTCACCATTCCAGAATCACACCAATGGTGTATTTGAGGGCGCCTGGTGGTACATCACATCCCAGTGACGACTGGGATAGAGGCTGGTTCTGTGGAGCTAACCATATAGTCTGAAGACCACATCAGAGGCGACAAAACTTAGCAACCTCCTCAGAGTCCCTGGATTCAGCAGCTGCTTGATGGTGACAAAATTTGTAATTTGTGTACATTTTCGGAATATTGTAAATAGGAGTGATGAGATAAGCCTAAGAGATCTGAAAGCCTAAGAGCTTTTACAGATCAGGGGGAGTTGAGGGAATTTGTACTCTTTTCCCTTAGCTATGGTTTTTCCCACTGGGTTTTCCATAGCCAAAGGTTTTAACGAGGCAAATCAAATCAACTCTGGATCCCGAAGTATCCACCCCTCTGTGACGCTCAGAATCCAGAAGTATTCATGAGCAGAGTCACTTGTACAAATCAGGGGGAGTTAAAGAGCGTTTGCACTCTTTTTCCTTAACTATGGTTTTTCCCACTGGGTTTTCCATAGCCAAAGGTTTTAACGAGGCAAATCTCACCAACTCAGGATCCTGAAGTATCCACCCCATGTGAGACCCATACAGGCTCAGAATCCTGAAGTATTCATGAGCGGGGTCCACAACCATGGCTGGATAAGGGGGAGTGTTGTGAATGGGTATTTACTGGGTTGATGAGTTATTGGGCCAACCTAAGTGGTTGGGCCCATACCCACTTGTATTCTCCCCTTTGGCTATAAATATAGACTTGAGGGCTCTCCCCTCAGTAGTTGATTCATAACAGAAACTTGATATTGAAATAATAATAATGCCCAACACAAAGTTTAGGAAACAAAAATTCGTCACCTACAATGATGCGTCCTTCAATTCTCAAATCCTTCTGCTCGAAGAGCCAGATCTGGATGCGAGCTTTCTGCATAAATTGAAAATGTAATTGTCAACAAAGGAAAAACAACAACCAAAAGGACAAGAACAAAGACATACGCTCTGATGAGGAGCAAACTAAGGGAAAAATAGAAAACTTGAATTAAAAAACAAAGGTGAAAAATCTTCACCAAAACTTTTTGACAACGCCGATGATCAGCCCTAAGCGAACGTAGATCCCAAAGAGTTTTCTGAGAACGAAAAAAACAAGATCCAAAGAATCAATATTTACCGATGATCGCAAAGATCCAGTGAAGACGTCGATGATCACAAACAAGAATCGAAGCTTACCGACGATCCCAAATATCGCACATACGACGATGATCGCAAAGACCCCCCGGCGCCGCCGTTGGTTGTCGGACGAAAAATCGTCGTTGCCCAAATAATTTTTTGCGCCCTAATTATTTTTGGAGGAAGGCTGCGAATTTGGGAAGCCAGCGGGATGAGAACGAGATTTTATACTGATATTTGTGAGGATAATTACTCAAGTAATTTGGGTGGTTTTGTAGCGGTTCCGACCCGCTACGACCTAGGTTGTACCGGTTCTAACCCGCAAAAATTTATTTCCTCTTGTTTTGACAGTTCTAACCCGCTATAAGATGCAAAAAAATTCCCGCGTTCGGCCTCTTCCCGCTCTTTCTTTTCGTTTACTTTCCGTAATTGGGTTTATTATTCTAATTAATTATCAGGTCCCTCGTTATAGCGGTTCCGAACCGCTGAAACGGAAAATAATTAATCCCGCCTCTTGAATTGTTCTTCCCGCATGTTTTGAGTTGATAATTTTTTTATCGGCGGGTCGGAACCGCTATAAACATACAATTAGTAACGGTTTTAGAAACCGTCACTAATTTAACCGCTACAAATCACCCTTTCTGTTGTAGTGTGTGTAAGTCCATCGACTACACCTAAGTCAAATACGATAATAATCTTATTCAAGATAAATCGTAGCCCTCCTTGTTTTTGGAGTTGGCAACTGTAAGACCCGTGTTACGGTTGTTGAACTACACTCAAGCTGTGACATGGTAAACATATAGAAACTGATTTCTTGATAACAACTTGACCTGACCCAAACTGTCGTCTCATGTATACACTGAGCGCCAGCGTAAGTCTAACCAAAGATGTAGTCTAAGACCTGACGCAAACCGATGTGTCGTGGATACACCGAGCACCAGGGCAAGTCAGGCTAGACAAAAAAACAAGGGTTCGACTAGGCTAGCCATTGTGATTTGGATGAGCACACTCATGATCACAAATGACTATGGGTAAAAATCGAAAGGGAATCATATTTTAATATGATTGATGATGAGTTTGTCTACCGACTGTAGAGTCGGACAACTTGTTGAGACACACTCAAGGTTGTCAGACTCAGGGTAGTCGAATCCCTCTCCCATAAATATTATTGTATAATAAACCGTTTATTATTATGGCTTTAATAAATTTAGTGGGAGAATGTAGTTTTATTAAAAACCATTGAAACTATACATCGGACATATACTGACTAAATATCTACTAAATTGCAGAATGGATTCAGGTTTAAAGTATATGATAAAGAAGAATATGCTTGATGGAACAAATTATAAGGATTGGCTTAGAAATATTAAGTAGTCATTTCTCTAGCCAGGATTGGATACGTGCTATTCGAGGACCCTCTGGAAAAGCCGGACGAAGATGCGACTTCCAAGGAAAAGAAAGCCTACAAAGAGTACCAGAGGTATGCAGAGAAGGCCAGGTGCCTTACTCTGGCTTCAATGAATAACGAACTGTAGAGGAAGCACGAACAATTATATGTTCAAAGCATGCTTCTGAATGCAGAGGAGTTATACGGCAAGCGGTATAGAGCTGCCAAATTTTAAGCCACGAGCAACCTCTGGGGCACTAAGATCGAGACAGGGTCCGTACAAGATCATGCCATTAAGATGATCAGGTACGAAGACGATGCCGTCCAGTTGGGTTTTATCCTGGTCAATGAGATGTCTGTGGACATCATCCTTAGATCTTTAACCCCCAGCCTTCAAGCCTTTCATTACTGGTTTCATTATGAATAGTATTGAAACAGATCTTCCTGGTCTCCTCAACATGCTTAGGCAGTTTGAGGAAATTGAGAAGAAACCACTGCATTGGTTGTTGCCTCTGCTTCTTCAGACCAGCCAAAAGGCAAGGGTAAGAAGAGGTAGGTCCCACAACCTGCTTAGGTGAAGAAGGGGAGGAAGAAGATGAAAGGGACCCCGTCGAAATCTGAGTGCTTTCACTGCCATAAGATGTGCCATTGGAAGAGGAACTGCAAGGTTTACCTTGCAGAAAAGAAGAAAGGGTATACTGATGCCTCTACCTCAGGAAAAACAAATTAAATTCAATAAAGCATAACTATTTCCATAAATGCTTTATCGCATAGTATGAGATAAAGTGTTACATTTGTGCAATGTATACAGGTGGCTGCTATGAAGCACTGGTTGGAAGAAGTTCCGAGGACGGTCGGTATCTGAGCAATAGTTGCTGTTGGGGCCGTGCGAGGACGTCAAGAGACATGAAGAAGAAGGAGCTGATACTTATTTTATTTTATGAATAAAATGTATCGTTCCTAAAGTTAAAACAATTATTGAGTGTTTAACGCTCAAAGTTTATTTGGATAAACAAATTGTGATTCATTCTTATGAATCCATTGCTTTAATAAATGTCTCGGGAAATGTGCTTCTTTTGAAATTGTGATTTGTTGCGAATGGCTTAAATTTCTGTGAATGTGGCTATCTGATAAATTCTCGAACTGTGATGCAGAGCTTCAGAAAATTTTGATTGTTGGGAGCTGACTTAATATTATTGCCAGTCGATAGTTAAGTATAATTTACAGGAGCGTATAAATTGTGTGTGATCACAATTATACGCATGTTAAGATTAATTCTTAAATAAACTACATTTGATTCTTAAAGAGTTATTATTAATTGTAGTTAATGGAAATGTACAGTGTAGGACGTTTGACTGAGTAAGTCAATATCAAGACTCCTTAAACCGATCTTGATATGACTCATTCGTCAAATCCAACCTGATACTAGTACGTTCCATCTAAGCACTTATCAATGGGTTATGCTCATCATATATATAGTCTAAATATGATTTAGATATATAATTGAAGCACTTAACCAGATAATTCTTAAAGTCAGTGGGAGCTAGCTCATATACTTTGTTCCGTTTTCTCGAACTAAGTAAAAAAGTTTCCAACTTATTTGAATCATCTACATAAAACAATGAATCAAAATTGTTTTGATTTAATCGAATATATAGAGACTTAGGGTGTCATGTATGTACTTGACATATTGACATAGAATAATTGAAATGAGCTAAGACTGACTTATATAAATGTTAGACCCTACATCTAGATTGTATGAGCTAATTGTTAGCTATACAAAGAAAGGAAAATTGATCCAAATCATTTTTCAAGGATCAACCTTGTGTGATCAAGAGATGTATAAATAATAATCCATTAAAATGCATTATAGATACTCGTTAGTAAATTCACTCTTAGGTTTGACAGATGGATGTCCTATGTGACTGATATGCTACAACGGAATGAGATACCGAGATAAATAGCCGAACTGCAAGTGGGAGATGTAGGAGGATATATGCCCATAAGGCAATTTATCCTAAGTGTACGTCTTGTTAATAGAATATACGATATCCATTATCCTAAGTATGAATTCGTTTCAATAATATATTTAGATAATGTCCATATACTTATAGTTAGGTCCTTACGTATCCTGATAAGATCTCGGTTATGAGTAGTAAGTGACCGAATAGAAACTTAATTCTTAAACGGTTCGTGGTCATAGATGTGTCGAGAACTGGATATCGGCACATCTGATAAACCACTGTGTCTTTTTCTTACCTTAGGGTAATGATGATCTCATAGTCATTCGACTTGGTGAAGTCGGAGATGAGACACAGGTGCACATTGGAGAATGAGTTCACTGAACGACCAACATAGAGTTAGTATATGGTTAACTTTAAGTAAACTGTCTATAGTAACTCTAGGGTGATGATAGGTAAGCTGGTCCTTAAAGACCTGAAATCATTTGTACGAACCTGTGAGTGAACAGTGTCGCTTAGACCTATGATCTAGCTTCGAGGCTATGCCTGCTAAAAGATCTTAAGTTAGGTTACACCTGAAGCTCTCGAGGCGAGTAGATGACTAAGATGAGATTCGTCTCTTCCGTTAAAGGGATGTTAATGTCACGGCTCAGTACGGTGTTTGTGTTAATCCTCGGCCTGTGTATGTTTTAAGATGTACAATGTGAATACAACAAAGATCGCTGTATACTGACCAATGTTGTCTAATGGGGTTGACAGTAAACTATACCCTAGGCCAACAGGGACACAGTCTTGATGAAGGGACTATAGCTAATAGTATTAATCACTGACACAGTCAAAGTGAACCCAACGATACTTTTGTCAATGGGTCGATCACGTTATGATGATTCTTAAATAGGGACGACACCTACTACTCGTGGCGACCGTCGTCTTGGGGTTTCTAGCCCCAACCTGTAGTAAGGTCAAGCTGTAGGGTCTCACACCGAGTAGCGTTCGTGTCTTAGTAATAGGAAGCTTAATAAGAGAAATTTATTCGATGAAATGGAATAGTTAATGTTCACAATCCAGTTGTGAGACTAAGTCGTAGATGCAATAGGGACATTGTTGCATTTGATGCAAATAAGGATTAAACGTGTCGTAAATTAGTTACGACAATATTTGTAGGAACAAAAGCATGGGAAAGGGTTACCTGGTTGACGGGATCATCCCGGTCTAAACACAGGTTCAAACCGCGTCCAAATCGGAGCTCAAACGAGCCCAGAAACGTAAAAACAGTCCGAGGCAAAGTGGGTTAGACCCACTTGGGCTAACGGACCCATCCGCAAGGGGTAAAAGGGCGTAGCCTACTGGAAACAGTGGGCACGTGCGCCCACTGCTCAGCAGGTGTGTGCCCGATGTTAGCAGCAGGCGCGCGCCAACAGCGGGCGTGCACCCGCTGTTAGCAGCACGGCCCGCTGCTCAGCAGTCTCGGCCCGCTAATTGCAACGGGCGCACGCCCGCGGCCTAGTGAGCATGGCCCGCTGGTTGCAGCGGGTGCACCCGCTCTCTAGTGGGCCTTTCGCCCGCCCGCCTTTGCCTTGGGTGGGTGCGCCTGCTAAGCCTCGCGGGCGCATCCGCAACTTAAGTTAATAGGGTTTTTTGAAACCCCTTTTGACGGCTTCGGAAATTGGTTTTTTTTTCATCTTGGGACAATTGTTTGAGGGGTCAAACAAAGTTGAAATTCATCACCGTTCATTCCTACGCGTTCACCATTCGATGCCCTTCGAATTGATAGCTTGTTTAGTGTCTAAAGTTTAATTGATAGAGAGAATTAATTCGTTGAAGTTGGCCTTTATGAAAGGCTTACTAAATTTCAATTAAAGCTAAATTAGCTAAATTAGTATCTCATCTATTTGTTATTTGTCCCACATTGCTCGCAACGAAAAGAGAGGTTCCGACTCCCTATATAAATAGGGGTGTACTCTCTTCGTTGAAAAATGCACCAAGTTTTCGATCGAGTAGCTCTGGATTTTATAGCAAGCTCGATCTACGACTAAACTATTCATTCTCTCTTCTTCCTATTCTCCCGACTAGTCCTAGCAAGACTACGGAGGGGGTTTTGGATTCGGATCCAGACGTCTAAGACACAGGTCTACTCAAATGAAACCTTCTACTGCGTGTGATCGGCTTGGAGGCGGGTGTCGGCTCGGGCAGATCGGTTTGAAGATGCGAGGTGGCTCGGGTGGATCGTGTCAAGGTGGTTCGGGTACGAGGAGCGTCAAGGTGGTGCGGTACATCTTGCCTGCAACAGGGTCGTGATTCTGGGTATGTTCTCTACGTAATTTTAGTGTAATTTAATTTCGTTACAGTAGAATAGATCCCTCTTGGGGGTTGTCAGATCCACCCCAAGTTGGCATAGATCGGGCTAGGTTCTGGCTCTCTCAGGGCATATCTAAATTGTTTAGCTAGCTTGTTTTTATTTTCCGATGCGTTTTATGCCTCTGTGGTCCGTCCGGCTTAAGACGGGCACAGATTTGAGCTCTGAGGGTCCGCCAAAATCCTACAGTGGTATCAAAGCAATGTTATGCTTCTATATCTAGATTTACGGTGATTTTAAATTTTTTAAATTGCTTGTTTTGTACATACGGACATTTTAACTTTATGTTAAAATTAGTTGTGTTTTAAAAGCTGTTTTTATAACTTGAAAATTTTTTTGAAAACAATTTAAATTTTATATGATAAATTTAATAGGCCTTCTATGTTTAAATGCTTTTTAAAATTTTATTTTATTTGATAAAATAATTTTAGTAAGCATTTAAAAGTTTTTAAAGTTTATGCAACATTAAGAAATTTTTTTTCATGAGATGATATTGAAAATTTATTTGTTTTAGTTACATAAAGGTTGAAAGTTTTTTTAACTTTATCTGAAAGTTTTAAAATTGATTACAAACGATTTTAAAAATGTTTTAAAATTATTTTGTAGTATATGTAATATAAAGATTTTCATGAGATGGAATTGTAACATTATTTCTTTTAGTTACATATAGTTTTGAAGATTATTTTATGTGATAATTTAATCTTAAAAATGTTTCGTTAAATTTTAAAGCATAGGTTTGAATTTAAATTTATTTGATAATTTTATGAAACCTAATTTTATGTGATAAAAGTGCTTCAAGCTTTAAAAATTTTAGATCTTTAAATTTAAATATTAAATTTTAGATTTGCAAGTTATTTAATTATGATGTAGATAAATTTAACTTGCATGTTCTCATTGTATGTCACTTTATTGAACCTTTAATTTATGTGATTAAATTAGTTGGCTTATGTTTTAATGGACATGATGAATAGAGTATTTATGAACCCTTTTAGGTTAGCCATTAATTGATTAAAAGTTTATAAGATAAATTTTTAATGACTAGTTACTTGCTAAGTTTTAAATAAACAAATACAACATCAAAACCTAATACTAGATTAGGGTAGTCCCTTTGATTGACAATTATTGTCATAAATTGTTTAAATAATGATTATCATTAAATGACTAATTTTGTAAAATGTTGTAATTGTTTTATTAAAATCCTAATAAAAATTGGGATAGCACGATGAACAAAATTAACCTTATAGTTGATAAGGATCTAATAAAAGTTGTTCAACAAATCCATAAAATTTCGAATTTTAAGGATCCACTAGTTGATAAGGATTAACTAGTATTAATTAAAAGCTATTTAGTTGATGGACGAACATAGAATTGATGAACCTCCTTCAATGGATCATGATGACGGTCAATGTTCTTGGCTAAGTTTGCTGGACCACCCTAGCTAGACTAGGGGCCAAGTGGTCCTGGTTTGTCAATTCCCTGGCCGCGTCCGCTGGACCACAAGGAGTTGAATCATGACTGTGTCAGTCTATCGACTATACCTAAGTCAAATACGATAATAATCTTATTCAAGATAAATCATAGCCCTCCTAGTTTTTGGATTTGGCATTTGTAAGACCCGTGTTACGGTTGTGAACTACACTCAAGCTGTGACATGGTAATCTTACAGAAGTCGATTTCTTGATAACATCTTGACTTGACCCAAACCGTCGTCCCGTGTATACATCGAGCGCCAGCGTAAGTCTAACCAAAGATGTAGTCTAAGACCTGACCTAAACCGATGTTTCGTGGATACACCGAGCGTCGGGGCAAGTCAGGGTAGACACGAAAACAAGGTTCCGACTAGGCTAGCCATTGTGATTTGGATGAGCACATTCGTGATGACAAATGACTATGGGTAAAAATCGAAAGGGAATCATATGTTTATATGATTAACGATAAGTTCATCTACCGACTGCAGAGTCGGACTACTTGTTGAGACACACTCAAGGTTGTCAGACTCAGGGTAGTGGGATCCATCTCCCACAAATGTTATTGTATAATAAACTGTTTAGTATTATGGCTATAATAAATTTAGTGGGAGAATGTAGTATTATTAAAAACCATTGAAACTATAGAACGGACATATACTGCCTAAGTATCTACTAAATTGCAGAATGGATTCAGGTCTAAAGCATATGATAAAGAAGAATGTGCTTGATGGAACAAACTATAAGGATTGGCTTAGAAAATTAAGTTAGTCCTTTCTCTAGCCAGGATTGGATACGTGCTGTTCGAGGACCCTCTGGAAAATCCGGACGAAGATGCGACTTCCGAGAAAAAGATAGCTTACAAAGAGTACCAGCGGGATGCAGAGAAGGCCAGGTGCCTTACTCTGGCTTCAATGAATAATGAACTGCAGAGGAAGCACAAACAATTGGATGTTCAAATCATGCTTCTGAATGCAGAGGAGTTATACGACAAGCGGTCTAGAGCTGCCAAATTTGAAGCCACGAGCAACCTCTGGGGCACTAAGATGGAGACAGGGTCCGTACAAGATCATGTCATTAAGATGATCGAGTATGTAGACGCCGCCGCCCAGTTGGGTTTTGTCCTAGACAATGAGATTTCTGTGGACATCATCCTTAGGTCTTTAACCCCCAGCCTTCAAGCCTTTCATTACTGGTTTCATTATAAACAGTATTGAAACAGATCTTCCTGCTCTCATCAATATGCTTAGGGTGTTTGAGGAAATCGAGAAGAAACCGACTGCATTGGTTGTTGGCTTTGCTTCATCAAACCAGCCAAAAGGCAAGGGTAAGAAGAGGTAGGTCCCACAACCAGCCAAGGTGAAGAAGGGGAAGAAGAAGATGAAAGGGACCCCGTCGAAATCTGAGTGCTTTCACTGCCATAAGATGGGCCATTGGAAGAGGAACTGCAAGGTTTACCTTGTAGAAAAGAAGAAGGGGCATACTGATGCCTCTACATCAGTTACAACAAATTAAATTCAATAAAGCATAATTATTTCCATAAATGCTTTATCGCATAGTATGAGATTCTAAGATATCTGTGTAATGTATACAGGTGGCTGATATGAAGCATAGGTTGGAAGAAGTTCCGAGGACGGTCGGAATCTGAGCAATCATTGATGATGGGGCTGTGCGAGGACGTCAAGAGACATGAAGAAGAATGAGCTGATACTTATTTCCTTTTATGAATAAAATGTATCGTTCCTTAAGTTAAAACAATGATTGAGTGTTTAACACTCAAAGTTTATTTGGATAAACAAATTGTGATTCATTCTTATGAATCCATGGCTTTAATAAATGTCTCGTGAATTGTGCTTCTTTTGAAATTGTGATTTATTGCGAATGGCTTAAATTTCTGTGAATGTGGCTATCTGATAAATTCTCGAACTGTGATGCAGAGCTTCAGAAAATTTTGATTGTTTGGAGCTGACTTAATATTATTGCTAGTCGATAGTTAAATATAAGTTACAGGAGCGTATAAATTGTGTGTAATCATAATTATACGCATGTTAAGATTAATTCTTAAATAAACTTCATTTGATTCTTAAAGAGTTATTATTAAATGTAGTTAAGGGAAATGTACAGTATATGACGTTTGATTGAGTAAATCAATACCAAGATTCCTTAAACTGATCTTGATATGACTCATTTGTCAAACCCAACCTGACACTGGTACGTTCCATCTAAGCACTTATCAATGGGTTATGCTATGCTCATCATATATATAGTCTAAATATGATTTAGATATATAATTGAAGTACTTAACCAAATAATTCTTAAAGTCAGTGGGAGCTAGCTCATATACTTAGTTCCATTTTCTCGGACTAAGTAAAAAGGTTTTCAACTTATTTGAATCATCTATATAAAACATTGAATCAAAATAGTTTTGATTTAATCGAATATATAGAGACTTAGGGTGTCATGTATGTACTTGACATATTGACACAGAATAATTGAAATGAGCTAAGACTGACTTATAGAAATGTTAGACCCTACATCTAGATTGTATGAGCTAATTGTTAGCTATACAAAGAAAGGAAAATTGATCCAAATCATTTTTCAAGGATCAACCTTATGTGATCAAGAGATGTATACATAATAATCCATTAAAATGCATTATAGATACTCGTTAGTAAATCCACTCTTAGGTTTGTCATATGGATGTCCTATGTGACTGATATGCTATAACGGTATGAGATACCGAGATAAATAGCCTAACTGCAAGTGGGAGATGTAGGAGGATATATGCCCATAAGGCAATTTATCCTAAGTGTACGTCTTGTTAATAGAATATATGGTGTCCATTATCCTAAGTATGAATTCGTTTGAATAATATATTTAGATAATGTTCATAAACTTATAATTAGGTCCTTACATGTCCTGATAAAATCTCGAGTATGAGTAGTAAGTGACCGAATAGAAACTTAAGTCTTAAATGGTTCGTGGTCATAGATGTGTCGAGAACGGGATATCGGCACATCTGATAGACCACTGTGTCTTTGTTTTACCTTAGGGTAATGATGATCTCATAGTCATTCGACTTGGTGAAGTCGGAGACGAGACACAGGTGCTCATTGGAGAATGAGTTCACTGAACGACCAACATTGAGTTATTATATAGTTAACTTTAAGTAAACTGTCTATAGTAACTCTAGGGTGATGATAGGTAAGCTGGTCCTTAAAGACCTGAAGTCGTTTGTACAAACCTGTGAGTGAACAGTGTCGCTTAGACCATGATCTAGCTTCGAGGCTAGGCCTGCTGAAAGATCTTAGGTTAGGTTACACCTAAAGCTCTCGAGGCGAGTAGATGACTAAGATGAGATTCGTCTCTTCCGTTAAAGGGAAGTTAGTGTCACATGCTCAGTATGGTCTTTATGTAATCCTCGGCCGGGGTATGTTGTAAGATGTAAACCATGAATACAACAAAGGCCGTCGTATACTGACCAATGTTGTCTAATGGGGTTGACAGTAAACTATACCCTAGGCCAACAGGGACACAGTCTTGACAAAGGGACTATAGCTAATAGTATTCATCAGTGACACAGTCAA
Organism: Scilla litardierei; assembly: GCA_030789695.1. Classification (NCBI taxonomy): domain Eukaryota; kingdom Viridiplantae; phylum Streptophyta; class Magnoliopsida; order Asparagales; family Asparagaceae; genus Scilla; species Scilla litardierei. Next base: position 112,053,297 of record CM061133.1, on the reverse strand, counting down.
AGTGAACCTAACGATACTTTTGTCAGTGGGTCGAAAACGTTATGATGATTCTGAAACAGGGACAACAACTACTACTCGTGGCGACCGTCGTCTAGGGGTTTCGAGCCCCAACCTATACTAAGGTCAGGATATATGGTCTCACACCGAGTAGCGTTCGTGTCTTAGTAATAGGAAGATTAATAAGAGAAATTTATACGATGAAATGGAATAGTTAATGTTCACAAGTCAGTTGTGAGACTAAGTCGTAAATGCAATAGGGCATTGTTGCATTTGATGCAAACAAGGATTAAACGTGTCATAAATTCGTTACGACAATATTTGTAGGAACAAAAGCATGGGAAAGGGTTACCTGGTTGACGGGATCGTCCTGGTCTAAACACAGGTTTAAACCGCGTCCAAATCGGAGCTCAAACGAGCCTAGAAATGTAAAAACAGTCTGAGGCAAAGTGGGTTAGACCCACTTGGGCTAACGGACCCATCCGCAAGGGGTAAACGGGCACAACCCGCTGGAAACAGCGGGCATGCGCGCCCGCTGCTCAGCGGGCACGGACCACTGTTAGCAGCGGGCGCACGCCCGCTTCTTAGTAGGCACGACCCACTGTGCCCGCTGCTCAGTGGGAACGGCCCACTGTGATAGCGGGTGCACGCCCGTTGCCCAGTGGGCATGGCCCGCTGTGACAGCGGGTGCACGCCCGCTGCCCAGCGGGCCGGCCGCCCGCCTGCCTTTGCCTTGGGTAGGCGCGTCCGCAACTTAAGTTAATAGGGTTTTTTGAAACCCCTTTTGACGGCTACGAAAATCGATTTTTTGCCCGTCTTTGGGCAATTGTTTGAGGGGTCAAACGAAGTCAAAATTCGTCGCCGTTCATTCATACGCGTTCACCATTCGAAGCCCTTCGAATTGATAGCTTGTTTTGTGTCTAAAGTTTAATGGATAAAGAGAATTAAGTCATTGAAGTTGGCGTTTATGAAAGGCTTACTAAACTTCAATTAAAGGTAAATTAGCTAAATTAATTTCTCGTCTATTTGTTATTTGTCCCACATTGCTCGCAACAAAAAGAGAGGTGCCGACTCCCTATATAAATAGGGGTGCACTCTCTTCGTTGAAAAATGCACCAAGTTTTCGATCGAGTAGCTCCGGATTTTAGAGCAAGCTCGATCTACGACTAAACTATTCTTTCTCTCTTCTTCATATTCTCCCGACTAGTCCTAGCAAGACTATGAAGGGGGTTTTGGATTCGGATGCAGACGTCTACGATACAGTTCTACTCAAGTGAAACCTTCTACCACTTGCGATCGACTTGGAGGCAGGTGTCGGCTTGGGTAGATCGGTTCGAAGGTGCGAGGCGGCTTGTGTGGATCGAGTCAAGGTGGTTCGACTACGAGGAGCGTCAGAAGCGGGTGCGGTACATCTTGCCCGCCCCAGGGTCGAAATTCCGGTTATGTTCTCTAAGTAATTTTAGTGTAATTTAATTTCGTCGTAGTATGATAGATCCCTTTTGGGCTGGTCAGATCCACCACTAGTTGGCATAGATCGGGCTAGGTTCTGGCTCGCTCAAGGCATAGCTAAATTGTTTAGCTAGCTTGTTTTTTTTGCTGCGCTTTATGCCTCCGTGGTCCGTCCGACTTAGGATGGGCATAGATTTGAGCTCTGAGGGTCCGCCAATACCCTACACTTACTTGATGTTGCGGCCTTGAGCTTTGGAGATGGTTGTTTGCACAAGGATGAAAGGCTATGGTTTTTAGCTTGCAATGGAGAGCATGCTTTGGCCTTGGTTGATGCTTGTGCAATGGAGCTCTTGGAGAGAAAAAGTTGCGGCCAATGTGAAGGATGTTGGCTAGGTTTTAGCTATGGAGCTTTGGCTTGTAATGCCATGGGAAGAAGAAGCTTGCGTAATGGAGGAAGCGAGTATTTATGCAAGGGTGCGCAAGGATGATGGGAGGTTCATGGAAGCTTGCGTAATGGAGGAAGCGAGGAGGATTTATGCAAGGGTGTGCAAGGATGATGGGAGGTTCATGGAAGCTTGCGTAATGGAGGAAGCGAGGATTTATGCCAGGTTGCGCAAGGATGATGGGAGGTTCATGGGTTGTGCAACTTTCATGTTATGGCCAAAACTTCTTTGTGTTTTGGTTGCCTTCTCTATCTCTCTCAAAATCTCTCTATTTGAATATGGGTTTATATAGGAGGGAATGCGATATGGTAGAATCAATTAAAATCCTATAATAGATGGAGATTGAAAGGAATCCTAACTTGATTAGGATTTGAATGAATCAACATGGATATAGAGTTTGAATATGGATGGTTATAGTATTTTGAATTTGAGTAGCTATAGGATTTGAATTAGATCTCATTTAATCACCTTAATTTGCATGAGATTCTCCATATCTCTCCATCTTGACCAAGACTTCAATTTGCATGGCTTTAGGATTTGAATGTAGCACCAATTGATTTGAAACAATTCAAATATGGATTTGAATTGATTTCTTCCTTATCTTCCCATCTTTGACTTAGTCCAATTTGTGTAGCAATTATCTCCATCTTTGACTAGTCTACTTTGCTAATGCATGTCATATTCTCCATAACTTTTACTTAGTCTCTCTTTGAGTATTCCCGAGAGTGCCATTCCTAAAACACTTAGCACACAAATTAAATCGTGCAAACACATTTATTATCATCAAATACGAAATCATCGATCGGTGTATCCAACTACACGTTCTATCCAACAATCTCCCCCTTTTGATGATGACAAACCAATATATGATTTGAGCAATAATGATTCATATAATATAACTGTGATAAGTGTGTGTGAAGTGTGAAGAAGGAGGATATATGCAATATGCAACTAGTATGGCAATGATGTGCAACATACAAGCATGCAAACAATGATGTTCAATCATTCAACATGTATGCATGCTCCCCCTTTATTCATGATCCCCCTCGAACAAATATTCACATTAAGCACATGCTTCATTCATTATTCATTAATGCTCACCCTTAAACCAATATTCATATTAGCAACATATAAGCATTAATGCATGGACAAATCTTCTCAATTCTTTCTCCCCCCTTTGTTATCATCAAAATTGTATAATGAACTTAAGTTTCATACCACATGCGAACTAAAGAGTATTATAAATTACAACTAGCACTTGCAGGTAGACATTCATAGAATAAGCATTTCAAATTCAATGAAAATTATAACATAGACTTCAACACCTTCGTTTAAGTGTGATGATTAAACATTGAAGCACATAAGATGTCATGCCTCGCTTTCCATTATACTTGGGAGAGAGAACTCGAGCGGGTCTGCATGTGCTTAAAGCAAAGAAGAAGTACTTTTTTTCTTTCTTCTTTGACTTAAGCACAATAAGCGTCTTAGTATAGAGCTTTGCATGTTCTTGCTTGCGAACATCAGAACAATAAAAATTGTCATCATTACTCTTCAACATCTAGATTACATGTACACAAAGGAATTAAGGCCTAGAATGGCCATTACAAACAGTAACACAAAGTGGATTTACACCTGAATAAAAATACAACAACAATATTAGATTTATTGTAGCGCAGTAAAAACATGTCGTTCCTCAAGAGTGGATCTCAGCGTCTTGGTACTCCTGGTCAACTATCTCATACTCAGGATATGCTCCTCTGCAATCTGACTCAGAACCTGACGTAAATTTCACAAGATAAACAACTGGAAATTATATGTCAGCGAGGGTCGCTTGACAAGTTAAAAATGTTAGAAAGTTGTCCCTCGTCAAGATAATATATATATATATATATATATATATATATATATATATATATATATAGCTCGTAAAGCTATGAAGATAAGTAACACAATATGATTTCAATAAGGTGAAGCAAGGGCAACATAAGAGAACATGTGAGCATAGCAACGTGTAGTGTACAAAGTAGTGAGCAAGCAAGGTGTACTGCGCAAAGTAGCGGACATGGCAGGTGTGGTGTGTGTATTAAATATAGCAAAGTGTGGTATGCAAGTAGTGGGCATGGAAAGTATGGTGTACAGAGTAGTAGCATGGCAGTTGTATATGAACATGGTAAGAATAGCTAGCAGAGTACACAATTCTCAATAGTATCATCAGAGGTAAGATAGTGCATCATTTAGTCTCCTAATCTAGTGACAAGACCATTGTCTGAGGGCAGAAGAAACTACAATTACACCCAAACCAACAGGAGCTACACGTGGCTCTATACTTACCGACCCCATCCGGGCGACGATCGAATTTACCGGTGGGATGAAATACAGACTTCCATACTCTACTACAAAGGCCTACCCCACCCAAAGTGTCAATGTGTGTTCTGTATTGTTCAATGTATGCCACAAGGGCCCAATAGTCTTTATATGCCCCGAGGGCCCAGTATCACACTTCATTAGGGTGTACATTCCATAATTAATACGATCACAAGCAATGATGGCATTTGATGTACATTATTAAAGTGACAACAACATTTTAATTAGTAAGAGCAAGTCAACACATCACCAAGTTCATTATTTCAAATGTTATTAAGCAATACACTTACAAAAGTTGTCATTTTAACGTTTCAACGATGTGCGTCATATCTTTAAAAGGTTGTAAATGATAATATACTTTCCTGATGAATCATTTCTGGGTGTCCAGATGTTAGCAACGAAAGGCGTGTTGTATCGGCGAGATCGGATTTCGACTTTAAGCTAAACGTTTTAAACTAATAAATTAATATTAAAACATCACTTATGTAACTTACTACTAATGTAATGTAACTTACATAATGTAGATGTAACATATATATATATATATTAGTCATAACCCGTGCCCGCGGGCACGGTTCATTTAAGATTTTCACCCACAAAATATTTGTTCCCAAACATTATTTACACAGTCAAATTTGTGCGAAACAACAAATTCGGCGTAGAAAAATAAATTCGGTGAGGGCGCCCTTAAGTCGGAACAACAAGTTAGCGTAAAAAAATTTAGCAGGCGCCTTCGAAGCGGACGCCTTCGGTGCGAAGGGTGGAAGTGCATAAGTGTGTGTGTTTGGTGTGTGGGTAAAAAGTGAAATGAAAGAGTTTTTTTTAGCAAAAAGGGGAATTAGGTGGTATTCTGTGCAAATGTAGTGATTGTGGGGGATTTGAAAACAAAAGGAAAAAAGTGGTGGGTTTTCCAAACACTCATCTTAACCCTTCTTTTACCAAGATTAAATCCTAGCCATTCTTCTATCAACCTCTTTATACATCAGCATGACATCAGCTTGTCCCAGTCAGCCCTAGAATTCAAAGACCTTTGTGTTTGAATATATATATATATATATATATATATATATTCTATAAAACACAACCTTTTTTGAATTTTGTCCCAGTCATATGTCCAGTCATATTGCTTTGTCCCAGTCATATGCTGAGTAGGATATAATTTTTTAACTTTTGAAATTTTGGCCTCACATTTGTCCTCATTGGCCTTTCACCTCAATTCATATCACGCACACTGTCAACATTTCTCAGTGAAAAATGGTGGAGGGAAAATTGGAGGGAAATCTTGGAGGGAAAAAAATGGTGGAGTGAAATCTTGGAGGGAAAAATGTTGATGTGCTCGGAGATGGCCTCCTCAGTGACGTCCTCAAGCAAAAAAAACCCTCATCTTCACGGTGACAACCCAGTGGGAATTTGGAGGGAAATCTTGGAGGGAAATCTTGGAGGGAAAAATGGGTTGATGTGATCGGAGATGGCCTCCTCAGAGACGTCCTCCAAAAATCCTCAGAGATGGCCTCCTCACAGACGGGCCCTTTTCTTCTTCACGTCCTCATCTTCCATCCTCATCTTCCATCCTGCAAAAAATCAAGCCATCTTCTTCACGGCCTTCATCTTCTTCACGGCCAATCCTGCAAAAAATCACCACGCAAAGCCCTCATCTTCTTCACGGCCTTCTTCACGTCCTGCAGCAAAGCCCTCATCTTCAACCTCTCCACGCAAAGCCCTCATCTTCAACATCATCCTCCACGCACTTCAGGCGGTGAATTATTTTGGGAACACGTTGACATCTACCTCATTTTCATATTTGATTTATGCTTTTTGATTTTAGAATTTTATCAGAATTTTCAGAATTTCCAAATTTGAGTTATATCAAATTTTATCAGAATTTTCAGAGTTATATGAAATTTTAGTTGATTTTCAGGAATTTATCAGGACACTAAAATACTTCATTCACTAAAATTTCATATATCAAAACCAGTTTGATATGGATTTTCACAATGTGATATTAGGCCATTCCATACTCATCAAAACCAAAGTATATCCTGTGAATCTTGATATGGATTTTCATATCACTTCATTCACAGGATATCTTGATATGGATTTTTGTGAATGCAGTGTGGATTTTCATCAAAACTGTGAATGGATTCACTAAAATATGTTTGTGAATGCAGTCACAGATTCACATCTGTTTGTGAATGGATATACTTTGGTTGAATTTGGTATGTTGTATCCATTCACAGATTCACTAAAATCTGTTTGTGAATTCACTAAAATCTGTGAATGGATATATTTTTGTGAATCTGTGAATGCTGTGTGGATTTTTGTGAATCTGTGAATGCAGTGTGGATTTTTGTGAATCTGTGAATGCAGTGTGGATTTTTGTGAATGCAGTGTGGATATCTTGATATGGATTTTCATATCACTAAAATCTGTCAATGGATATCTTTGATATGGATATTTTCAAAAATCCATAGCACTTCATTCACAGGATTTTCAGGATTTTATCAGTTTGAGAATCTTGATATGTTGTATATCTTGACAGGATTTGAAATGTTTGATTTTCAGTAAATTTTAACAGGATTTTCAATCAATATGTTTCAAACATAACTTGAAGTAGGGTAAATTGATTGAAGTACTTCACAGATTGAGTTGTATATCAGAATTTCATTCACATATTGAGTTGTATATGAAAATTTTGATTTTATCAGTTTGAGTTGTATATCAGAATTTTGTGAATATACTTCAAATATCTTGATATCCTGTGAATTTTTGAAAATCAGTTTGAGAATCTTGATATGTTGTATATCTTGAATGGATATCAAATCAAAGTATATCCTGTGAATTTTTGAAAATCAGTTTGAGAATCTTGATATGTTGTATATCTGTGAATGGATATCTTGATAAAATCCTGTGAATACATTCACTAAAATCATAAATACTTCATTCACTTCATTCACTAAAATTTTCAGAATCTTATCAGAATCTTAGTTATATAAAATTTTAGTTCATTCACTTCATTCATCCATTCATTCAAAAAATTCACTAAAATCAACTTCATTCACAAAATTCACTTCACTAATTTTTGAAAATCAGTTTGAGAATCTTGATATGTTGTATATCTTGAATGGATATCAAATCAAAGTTGTATATCAAATCTGTGAATGGATATCTTGATAAAATCCTGTGAATACATTCACTAAAATCCTAAATACTTCATTCACTTCATTCACTAAAATTTTCAGAATCTTATCAGAATCTTAGTTATATCAAATTTTAGTTCATTCACTTCATTCATCCATTCATTCAAAAAATTCACTAAAATCAACTTCATTCACAAAATTCACAAAATTCACTTCACTCACAAAATATGCATATGATAGCAGGACCCTAATTCAATTTGCATATATGCATATTGCTCCATATGCATATTTTGCTACTGGAGTATAATTAGTAAATATGAAGTTACATGTGCTCCATTAGCAAAATATGCATATGACAGCAGGACACTAATCCATGTGCTTCATTAAAATTATGCTCCATGTTCTGCTTTAAAATTGTGCTCATGTGCTCCTCTTTTTTTATTTTTGAAACTTCAGGTTGGTTTATCATGAGGTATTTTTGGATTTAATCAACTCAAATGTATTTTTGGATTTAATCAACTCAAATGTATTTTTGGATTTAATCAACTCAAATTTCAAACTTTGGGGTATTTTTGAAACTTCAGAATGCTTTGAACTTCATATGCATTGGTTTATCATGACCTAATATACACACAGGTCAAACTTGAGGTATGAAGTTGAAACTTGATCCTAATGAAACAGGTCAAAATTTTCACCACTTTAATTTTAAATAGACTCAATTTCTAAATCCTACTGAAATTAGAAATCCTGATGCTATTTGGAACTGCACGTTAGACCTTAGAAATCCTGATACTTATGCTCTTTGGAACTGGATGAACTTCCAAATTTGAGTCAATTTTGCGTTCAATTTGGAACTGGATGAACTTCAAAATTTGAGATAAATTTTTGACATGATGAAATTCCAAATATGCGTCGATTTTTTCCTACTACTATTTGGAACTGGAATATGTTATTTGCTTAGTTAGAAATTGTATCAAAATATGAATATGCTAATTGTATCAACACCTCCTGTCATATGCATATTTTACTATTTGGATTAGGGTCCTGATGCCCAGAGCACATCCTGTCATATGCATATTTGCTATTGGATTAGGTTCCTGATGCCCAGAGCACATTTTGTCATATTCATATTTGGAACATGAATTTTTTTGCTTTACCTACATTTAACATTTGCTTGACATTGGTCTTTTGCATGATCTTCGGGTCAACAGTTATTGGGTTTAATTGGGTTAACAGTAAACAACTTGGCCATTACTTGGAATAACATTCATACAACATAACCCAATAGCAAATTTATACATAACCCAATAACCCAACCCTATAGGGGTAGAGATAATGTAATTGGGTTAAAACTACTACACTCAAATTTAACTCATATTCTAGATAACATTTCTGATGTAGAGAATCAACTGTTAACCCAATAATATAACCCAACATAACCCAAGTAATGATGTAGTGATGCAGCTTATTTGGCCATTACAATAATAAGTGTAATTAGTTTGGGTGTAATTTGGATAGGTCTTTAGCTCAACGCAGATGGCGAGATCGAGAGCGTAAACAAGAACACCGAAACATATCTCACGCTCTTACTTCTAACTGTGGCATTGATATGCCTCATATAATACCAGCAATGACAACTTCCCCGGTTGAACAAGAAGATGCAGTCTCAGCCTCGCGTAACGCTATGATTTCTGGCCAAGTACCTGGACCATCTGTCAGGTTATTATCCACCCGACTAAACATAAAATCAATTCTACTATTATGTATTTTAATTGTATTTATTTTTGGGTGTAATTTGGATAGGTCTTTAGCTCAACGCAGAAGGCGAGATCGAGAGCGTGAACAGGAACACCGAAACATATCTCACACTCTGACTTCTAACAGTGTCCTTGATATGACTCATATAACACCAGCAATGACAATTTCCTTGGTTGAACAAGAAGATGCTGTCTCAGCCTCGCGTAACGCTATGACTTCTGGACAAATACCTGGACCATCTGTCAGGTTATTATCCACCCGACTAACCATACAATCTATACTACTATCATGTATTTTAAGTGTAATTAGTTTGGGTGTAATTTGGATAGGTCTTTAGCTCAACGCAAAAGGCGAGATCGAGAGCGTGAACAAGAACAACGAAACATATCTCACGCTCTGACTTCTGACAGTGTCTTTGATATGCCTCATATAACACCAGCAATGACAACTTCCCCGATTGAACAAGAAGATGATGTCTCAGCCTCACGTAACGCTATGACTTCTGGACAAGTACCTGGACCATCTGTCAGGTTATTATCCACCCGACTAACCATAAAATCTATACTACTATCATGTATTTTAAGTGTAATTAGTTTGAGTGTAATTTGGATAGGTCTTTAGCTCAACGCAGAAGGCGAGATCGGGAGCGTGAACAAGAACAACGAAACATATCTAACGCTCTGACTGCTGACAGTGTCCTTGATATGCCTTATATAACACCAGCAATGACAACTTCCCCGTTTGAACAAGAAGATGCTGTCTTAGCCTCGCGTAACGCTATGACTTCTGGACAAGTACCTGGACCATCTGTCAGGTTATTATCCACCCGACTAACCATAAAATCTATACTACCATTATGTATTTTAAGTGTAATTAGTTTGGGTGTAATTTGGATAGGTCTTTAGCTCAACGCAGAAGGCGAGATCGGGAGCGTGAACAAGAACAACGAAACATATCTCACGCTCTGACTTCTGACAGTGTCCTTGATATGCCTCATATAACACCAGCAATGACAACTTCCCCGGTTGAACAAGAAGATGCTGTCTCAGCCTCGCGTAACGTTATGACTTCTGGACAAGTACCTGGACCATCTGTCAGGTTATTATCCACCCGACTAACCATAAAATCTATACTACCATCATGTATTTTAAGTGTAATTAGTTTGGGTGTAATTTGGATATGTCTTTAGCTCAACGCAGAAGGCGAGATCGAGAACAAAAACAAGGAAACATAACTCAATATATGACTCCTAACAGTATACTTGATATACCTCAAAGCACTCATGCATTACCAACTTCTCCTGTTGAACATGAAGATGAGGTCCCAGTCTCGCAAAACGCTACTATATTTGCCCAAGATGCTAAGCCATCTACCAGGTTATTATCTATACAATCTAATCTACTTTAATGTAATGTGATTTTATTTAATGTTGGTGCTATTTTGGATAGGTATTTAGCTCAACGTCAAAGGAGAGAACGAGAACAAGAACTACAAAACATATCGCGATATATGACTCCTATCAGTATACCTCAAATAACACCTCCATTCGCAACTTCTCATGCTGAACAAGAAGATCGCTCAGCTTCGATGTTAGTATGTAGGTCAACTCATCATAGAGGTGGTCCGTCAACACAGGATGCTTATGGTCGACATTATCTTGGTTTAATGAACATTCCATGCCCTCATTGCTCGGCCTTACATTGGTTGGATGAACAGTTGTCGAGGTCAACTTTGACAACACATTACTTTGGAACACGTTGTTTGCAAGGAAAAGTAAAATTGGAGAAACTTAATGAACCCCCTCCAGCACTTCGTGACTTATATGATGGGGACAGTGAGCAATCCAAATCATTTCGAAAGTATACTCGGGAGTATAATGCAGCTAATGCATTTACCAGCCTTGGTGCGACAATGGATCAAAGATTGATTGCTGGCAGAGGCCCGAACATATTTACTATTCATGGAGAATTACTCCATCGAACAGGATCACTTCTGCCACAACTGGATCAAACAACAAGTTATTGTCAACTATATATATATGATCCGGATTCTGCTATACAGTTACGAAGTAATAGAAATCCACATTTGAGAAGGGACGTCTTACAAATTATTCAAAATTGTCTATCGGACATAAACCCATTCATCCAACTATATTGTCAGGCTTATTCTGTTTTATCTCAAGCAGATTTATGTGGTCATGATCTTCCTGTATATCTCCATTACAATTCAAACAAGGATCGTCGCCGTTATAACCTCCCAACCGTAGATGAAATTGCTGTTATTTTACCTGGAGATGGCTATCGACCTTCCGGGATGCGAGATATTATTTTACATCTACGAGGAAATAATCAATTAATGCAAATTAATGAGGCTCATCCTGCATACTTACCATTACACTATGTCTTATTATTTCCTGATGGTCAGCTTGGATGGGAACCTGAGTTGAAGCAGTGGGATCCAGTTCAAAACAAATCCTCAAATAGACGACTTACCATGTGTGAGTTTTATAGCTACCGTCTATTTGAAAGACATAATGAGTATTCTGCAATTTTGAGAGCTGGAAAATTATTCCAAGAGTTCATAGTTGATGCTTGGGCAGCAACTGAGCAACATCGTTTGACATTCATCAAACTTAATCAAAGAAAACTCCGCTCAGAGCTATATCAGGGTCTTGCAGATATTGATGCCTATGTCAAATGCGACCAAATTGGACAGCGAATGATACTTCCCTCATCTTTCACTGGCAGTGCCCGTCACATGTTTGAAATCTTTCAAGACTCAATGGCTATCACACGTTATAACCAGCACCCGGATATTTTTCTTACCATGACTGCAAATCCAAAGTGGCCGGAAATTACTGCGGCTCTACTACCCAATCAAAAGGCTACCGACTGGGCAGATTTAGTTGCACGTGTATTTGAGTTAAAAAGAAAGGCTTTGATGAAGGAGATTGATGTTAATAATGTATTTGGAAAGAAAGTAGCGCATGTATTTACAATTGAATTTCAGAAACGGGGTCTTCCACATATGCATGCTCTTTTCTTTCTTCATGGTCCAGATAAGATTCGTACATGTGATCAAGTGGATAGAATTGTTTGTGCTGAATTTCCTGATCCTGCTCAAGATCCTGCATTATTCGATACTGTGTCAAAATGTATGGTACATGGACCATGTGGTGTTCGAAATCCAAATGCTTCATGTATGGAAAATGGTAAATGTAGTAAGAAATACCCTCGAAATTATGCAGATGCAACAACCATGGATCGTGATGGATATCCTATTTATCGTCGTCGTAATAATGAACATCGACATACTGTAAGGGGGCATCAAGTTGATAACTGCGATGTTGTTCCGTACAACATGTATCTCTCAAGACGATTTAACTGCCATATTAATGTAGAAGTTTGTGCTGGGGTAAGATGTGTGAAGTATATTCATAAGTATATTTATAAAGGCCATGATCGGACCACAATGGTGTTGGGCGCAGTAGATGAGATCCAACAATACCTTGATGCAAGATATATTGGACCACCTGAGGCAGCTTGGCGAATATTTGAGCATCCCTTACATCAGGAGATTCCGTCTGTTCAAAGATTGATACTTCATTTACCAGGTCAACACCGTGTTATTTTTGACCCAGATGAAGATGTAAATGCAATAAGGTCAAGGGCTGAAAACGAGAAGACAACTTTGACTGAATTTTTTACATGTTGCGCTTTGCATGAATCTGCACATGATCTCACATATCAAGAATTTCCTCAAAAGTTTGTGTGGCATTCGTCAACAAAGGTCTGGACTCCAAGACAATCTGGATATGCAATAGGTAGACTGTATTTTGCATCCCCTAATTCTGGTGAGCGATTTTATCTACGGTTGCTACTAACAGTTGTTAAAGGGCCAACATCGTGGGAAAATTTACGCACATATAATACTATCGAGTACCCTACATTTAAATCAACATGTATTGCAAGAGGTCTTCTTGAAGATGATTCCGAGTGGAGACAATGTCTTTCCGAGGCTTCCATCATGAAAACAGGATATCAATTACGAAGACTGTTTTGTATTATTCTTATCGAATGTTCGCCGATCGACCCCCTTGCATTATGGAATGAATTTTCAATGCACATTTGCGATGATCTTCCACATAAACTACACACTTTATTTGCACTTTCTACCCCAACTCAAGGCCAAATTGAAGATTATGGATTATTCATTATCAATGAATTGCTTGAGGAGTACGGTAAGTGTCTATACGACTTTCCACCAATGCCACTTCCTGCTGGAGATTGGAATGCAATTATTGGCAATAGATTGTTGCATGAACATCAGGAACTTATAAATAAAGCGAAACAAATGGATGCACAAAAAGACATTGATTGCCTCAATGATGCACAACGCAATGCTTATTCAGCAATTACTTCATCCGTATTTGAAAATAAAGGTATTACATTCTTCTTGAGCGGCGGTGCTGGAACTGGAAAGACTTTTTTGTACAATGCAATAGCAACAATGTTGCGTAGTCTTGGAAATATAGTTATCACCGTCGCGTCTTCCGGTATTGCATCATTGCTACTTAGCAGAGGCCGGACTGCACATTCCATATTTCTTATCCCGTTAGATGTGCACGATAATTCAATTTGTAATTTTAGCAAGCAATCCATGCAAGCACAATTATTCAGAAAAGTGAAACTTATAATATGGGATGAGGTACCTATGCAACATCGGCACTGTGTTGAGGCAGTGGATCGATCGTTAAAAGATATCTGTGATACCAACAGAGCGTTTGGTGGTATTACTGTTGTTCTTGGTGGTGACTTCCGACAAATCTTGCCCGTCATACCAAAGGGGGTTCGAGAAGAAATTGTTGGTGCCTCATTGAGACGATCTGTATTATGGTGCTCTGTACAAGTTTTGATATTGGATCAGAATATGCGGTTAAATAACTCATCTACTGAGAATACAAATTTTGCAAAATTTATTTTGGAGGTATTTTATTTCAAGCCTAATTCAATTTTACGAACTATTTTTATCTTAAACATTCCTTAAACTTAAATTATATCTATATGTATTAGGTTGGGACAAATCCTACAGAAGTTGTAGAACTTCCTTCTAACATATTCAGGTGCAAGGATTTAAACGAGTTAATACTTCGAATTTATCCTCAGCTTGATATTGAGGGTGCTGTGACTCCGGCATACCTTACTGAACGAATAATTCTTTCTGCACGGAATGATGATGTTACTTTTATAAATGCTGCTGCATTAAATATTTTTCCGGGACAGAAGATTACGTATCAAGCTGCAGACAGTTTGTCTGAAAATGAAGAAACCGATCCAACCATTATAAATAGATATCCAACTGAGTACATAAACTCTTTGGATCCTCCTGGGTTGCCACAGTTTACACTTGAGCTTAAGGTTGGTTGTCCTATTATTTTATTACGAAATATTGCACCTAAAGACGGGCTCTGTAATGGCACTCGATTGATGGTTGTCAGATGTGCATCACGTGTCATTGAAGCTCAAATTTTAAATGGGGATAAAGCCGGTTGTTTTGTGTTTATTCCAAGAATATCTTTATCACCATCGGCTACAGAATTACCTTTTCATATGACAAGAAGGCAGTTTCCTGTCCGTGTGAAATATGCTATGACGATTAATAAAGCCCAAGGACAATCTGTAAAGTTCGTTGGAGTTGATTTGCGGACCCCAGTTTTCAGTCATGGACATCTTTATGTGGCACTTTCAAGGTGTACATCTTTTGATCGTGTATGTGTCCTTCTTCAGCCCAACATAAATAACACAGTAAACATCGTTTACCCAGAAGTTCTACTATGATTTCCAATGTATGCTAAAAATTGTATGTAAGTATTTTAACTTTCTTTCTTTACATTGTTTTATTTATATTATTTGTTTAAATGATCTTTTTGAAAATTTATTTATCGATTGTTGTCTAATATGCAGGTATATTATATCATTATCATACGTTACCAAGCTTTAAAATGTGGACACACATTACCATATATGGCAGGGTAAGAAATTTTTTCCTTCACTACATTTCATTGCATGACTTAATAGTTTTCGGTATGCATTGTTTCATAAAATATATTGGTTTGTATTTTTATATAGATAGATGATGATGCAGATTTGGCAAAAACTGTAAGTTTCTTATCATAATTTTACATATATATTTTATCTACTATGTTTGCATTAACATTTTTGTTCTCTTAGGTTCTATTACTGCAAAACAATCACATAAATGTCAGGCTACGGGGTTATATTGGATTTTGGTTTGATAAGGTATGCATACCGTTACAAACGTTCCCATTTTGCCATTAAAAATTAGTTACTTATTATTATTATTATTATTATTATTATCAGCAAATTGCTAAAAGAACATTACAAGCAACGGCGACGAGTCACATTGAAGACAAAGCAATCTCCTTTTCCGAGGTAATATAAAAATCTTAGATTTTGTTTTTCAAAATATCCTGTTCATTGACCATCCAAATACCTTTTTTGTTATAGAAGTGGAAGATGGTTCTTACCGAACTTGCTTGGTTCCAGAAAGCACGCCATCCACCACTCCAACGAAAAAAGGTAAATAAATGTATAAATTTAAAATTTTCCATATTATCAAGTATATATTCATTTTTCTTAGAAATTTATGTTCTTAATTTATCTAGGTTATTGCTTATCCTATTAACTCTCCACTTTGGATTGAGCTTGACACATCATCTTTTTATAATGTTATGATGAAAAGGTTTTCTGCTTAAACATGATGAAGGTAATAAAAGTGAGTTTTACAAAGTAATTAGATATATCTTCGTTTCTAATTTTTCTATTCTAATCTATGATTTTATTTTTTATTTTCAGGACACACGACACTAGCTTCATATGTAAATTTTGTTGGTTTTAAATGCCTGTGTGAGAGATAGTGTTTTTGAAGTTGGACTGCATGGTTCAATCAAAAATTCTACTAATGTCTAATTTACTATGTTCAATGTGTCATGAAATATCTTTTGTCTTTCAAATAGTTATATTGATGGGAAAAAAACTTGCAAAATAGGATAATTTCTGTTAATATAAGTTGTAGCATGAATGCCTTGATGATTGGATGCTTACGATTGTGGGTTATCTTGGGCATATTCTTATGTGTCTAAGATTACAAAAAAGGAATGCTTTCATATGTTCTTATTTTCCTCTTCCTCATTCCCTCCTCTTCCGATTTTATGAAGTATCCTAGCCCTAAGTTATATTCATGCACGAATTGTAGCCAGCCGTCTCCGCAGAAGTACATGTTTCCTTGCATACTCTCTTTATAGACATCGACACTCCACGATTCACCATTAGTACCCAAGGGTTGCAGTCTGCTTGGTACATTTCTCTTTCACAACGTGCTTCACAAATGCACTAGGGATAACCTGTAGTCAAACAATTAAAAACATAAAGACATATGCCAAAAATGCATGAAAGAGAATGAGAGAGTGGTATTTTACTAGCTTCTTAGTGAAACCCGTCATCAAAGGATTGAAGAAATGAAAACTCTGAGAAGAACCATCTCTTTCTTCCATCTTGAAGGGAAAAATTTAGTTCTGAATGAATTTGTACCCTGCTAGGCCTCCTGGTGATGTATTAAAGAGCCATGGTGATCATTTTCAAATCAAATGAATGTAGCAGAATTACATAAATATCTCTTCATTTAAACCAAATATATCTCATTAGTTCTGATGTGAGCCACATCCTTATTAAAGAGAATGACAGCCTTACAATCAATATTTCCATACTACTTGCTATAATTGTTCTCAACTAACTGAGAATTGGGAAGAAACTTAAAGAATGAGAATGCCCTTTTGCGTTGGACAATTTAGCAATAATAAGAAAATTCTAAGGAAATTGCTTACAATTTTTCATCTATATATTGATGAGATTTTACGAATAAATTCAGTTGGTACGACTTCAAAAACACTCCATTATTCAGTAGATTTTGTTTTGATTAAGTTTTGTTAGTTCTCAACATTCATTTTTGGTTAGTCGTTGGTACATGGAACACTCCATAATGGACAACACAATCTTTACCTTACAGAAAATGTATGAAATAAGGAAAAACAAGAAAACCTTTCAATATAGTATATGATGGGAAGTCAGAAGTTCACTAATATTTACCTACTAAACTGATTAATGAGAAGATTTACTAGAACTGGATTTACCCATGAATTTCGTCCATTTACATAAGCCTGGAGGGTACCCAGGCAGATTGCCATTCAATTTTAGAAACGAAACAAGTTTTTAATAGTAATATTGATGTAACCAAGTATATTTAAGGGATTACAATTCATTCCCAATTATCGTAAGCTTACATCAAAGATTGACATTAATCCATCTTCAGTTCCAATTACTGAGTTTTATCATAGTCTTACATTAAAGATTGGCATTAAGCCATCTTCAATTTGAACTTTTTTCATAGGATTGTTTGATTTTGCACCTAATTCGATGCTTTAATTTTTCATGCATGTTGCATCTTCGTTTGCTGCAACTGAGGAGACCTATTGTTGCCTTAAGAAAGGTCGTTTTAATCCCCCAGAATTCGATCTCTATTATACTTCAGACAACCTTGCAAATCCCTTTATAATTGTGCACAAAAAAAATTCAAAGAATTTTTACAAATGGACAATGCATCTTTCATCCCGTGGATAGCATTACTGTAATGCCGACTCTAAAAGGAACACACCATAATTTCCTCTAATGTTTCGTCATTGTAATTTCGTCCAACAATTTGGTTTTTTTCTTTCCTCCCCCTTGCAAAATGGGAGATCGGCTTTGCGATATTATCAATCTCATCAAAGTATGCTTTCAATGCTTAAAGGTGCGTATTTTCTCTACATGTTTCTTTGATTATGCCATCAATATGTTTGTTATAAGTACTCATAGCGAAATTGTGTTGCTATGTGCCCAATGGATAATGCTGTTAAACTTTTTTCCTATGTTGTGTTTTAAATTTTGTATAGAATGTAACAAGCATTGATGACGCCCTTTTTGCTAGGAACATTATCTTTCTGTGTTTTGAATTGAATTATGTTAACATTTTGGATTCATTACATAAATGCCTGATTGTTGTTGAGAATGATGCAGATTTCTTATCTTCTTAGTGGTTTTAGTTTCCCTTCATATAGTCAACATAGATTATTGTCGATTTTTTATGCTTTTGGTGAGTTTAATACATATGTATAGATTATTGTCATGTAATTATGCATTTTGACCTTAGGCTGAGATCGTGCATATAGATATATTTTCATTAGTCATGTGCCAATGCAATGTTCTTTGTAGACATCTTTCTGTTATTTTGCCCTAAAACTTTTGGCCGATGCAATGTCATGACCTGAGCCGAAGAGAAATATTTATGTTAAAACGCAGTTATCAATTTTTTTATTAGTTTACAATTTCTTTTTGTTCCATGTATTTTCAATGCTTCTTTTTAATCAAATCATGTTTCGCATCCTACAGTGTAATGATGAAGTTTTATCATGTTGATTTTGTGAAAAGTCACAAGATGGGGCCTCTTTTGTCACTACATGCAAGTTCAGGTTCATGAAAGATGGAAATCATGCACATCCTATTGAAGGTAATTCCATGTATTCGTGATTAATTCATAGCAATAAAATCAAAGTATATAATTTCGGATGTTTGTTCATTGTGTATAGTTGACAATTTATATGGAAACAGTGTAAATAGATGATTGAGGTGGATTGACTCCAAATTCTTTGTAATAGCATGAGCTTTGGATTTTTCAACAAACAAAGATGAGCTGGTAGCGGACGAGGTCGAGAAGCTTGCAATACTGTGGTGTGACTTTTTACAGTGTGCCTGGGAAATGGGACTCCCATGTTTGGTTAGTTGTTATTAATACATTCCAATAAATTCTTACATCTATTAACTTTTTGTTAGTTTTGAATAAAGCATTTGCATGTACATGGATGAGTAGAAATCAAAGGAGCAAATGTGTGCAATTGTTGGTGGTCTCTTTAAAATTTGATTATCTTTGAGTCTCATGGATACTCCTCATTGTTAAATTCTTAACTTTGTCAACTTTTTGTTATTTTTAAATAAATCATTTGGTACTTTTTTCGGATTAATGATTTGGACAATGGCTATATTTGCGTTTGGCCAGAAGAAGAAGAAGATAGGAGGAAGAAGCTTGATACCCGGTTTCCTTCTTTAAGTTCTTCTTCTCTCTCTTTCTATGCTTTTATGTTGCTGCATACTAGGTAATTGGATGTTTTGGGTGTTGAATTTTTGATGATGTGTGAAATTACGGTCACCTGTCGTATTTTGAATTGGAAGTTGAAAATCTTATTTTATTTGCCAGGAAATTATGGTTGTTTCTTATCTGGTTTTTTAAATTGCGATTTTTTTCTCAGTTGCTTCTCCACAAACTCATTCAAGTTTGAGTACATGATTCTTAGAATTGTTCCCAATTTTGATGGGCAAGGTGGATGTAGACCAACAGTTCGTATCCGTCATCCGGACCCTTTAACACCTATAAAAAGAACCTCGAAGATTCTTTTTCAACACCAAAAACCAAGAAGCATGTCTGGCAGAAGGTGAGCCTAAGTTCTTGAGCTTAAAATTGTTTGTATTATGAGCTTAGTGGTAATAGCATTGCAATAATAACAGTTGTGAAACTAAACTACCAATACAAAATTCAAGGGGATATTGTCATTGAGTGTGTGGATGATGATCTTGAACATAAGGAGATGATGTTTGCTGTCATGTTCAAACTATGTTTGTTATATTCTTGTGTTAAACCTTGATGAGATCGATGTTGTATGGAAAGTGATTGATCAGTTCCCAAAGGATTTTATGGCAAAGTTATCTTATTGTTTCTTTTATTGGACGCGTGTGTTTTTCTCATGTAATGGTAATTGAAAGCAAATTCATGCCTGAATCAGGTACTTATTTCTGTAATGTTTCTGAATCTGGTACTTCCATTAACACAATAACTGGAGATGACGATGAGGTAGAAATTGCTTCAATAACCGAAGAGTGTTTTATGGAAAAAGAGACCTTTAGTTTTGCAGACTCATTTGAATTGAAATGCGATGCTTCTAACCATTCTCCTGGTACCATAACTGTAGTGGATGATGGTAGACTAGATGCTGCAATCCATTTGGCCAGTGCCATAACTGGAAAGCGATGCTGCATAGGAGTTGTGTTTTTAGCTATTTTTGTATCTTAATTTCAGTTGGCTTTATGACTTTGATTGTCGGTTGTGCAATAATTGTCCTAAAATTTTGTTAACATATCGTAATTTTATTGTATCAACTGGCAAAGGATGTTTATTTATAAATCGTATTGGTTGATGATGGTTAGTCTTCTGATGATGAAGTGGCGTCTTATTTGAGAGGATGTGTGATGTGCATAATTCCTCAAAATGAATTTGTAACTTATGATAACACTTTATGACTCTTTTGCAATAATCTTTCCCTTTGTTTGAATTTTTGATTAAGTATAAATTGGTAATACGTTTCCATTTTTCATGTAGCAGAAACAACTTTTAAATATTTGTTATTTGATCTGGGCCTACCTGCACGATGAAAATGATCTAAACCAATCTTTTGATTGCATTCCTCGGGTTTTTGTCATTATACTACCATATTGTGTTTATCCGCTAATTGTATAATCTAACCTGTGTGCAGACATGTAGGGTCTCATAGTCTGATGTGGCAAAGTTTGATCCATGGTCAAGATTAGTTCCGATTAAATTAAGCCATGCACTGAGAGAAGGCAAGCCAAGGCTCTTAGCTAAAATTTCAGGTTATGTAACCTGAGATATATTTAGACCTGATACTAATGCAAACTAACTAATTACAGGCAAACATGGAAGTATTGAGGCCACCATTGTGATATGGTAGTATAAGCAGACGAAAGGAGGTTGATATTCTGCCAGTGTCCGAGCTAGCACAACCTTAGATTGAAGATGGCATGGAATTTGCAAGGCCAGGATGAAAACTGACATTGATAATAAAGCTCACATCAAAAGGACATGTCATGAAAAGGAGAAGGAATCTGTGCACTGGGGAGCAGATGCTCATTGGTTTTGGACTCTTAGGAAAATGAGATTAGTTTAGTGGGCACTAATTTAGTTAAGTGTTGAATGGTTTCATGATGGTATGTTTGTTTATGTATTATAGATCTATTTTGATTTTGTTTCAAATTATAGTGATCTTTTTTCTTTTAATATATTGATACACCAAAAATTTTACACTTTTTTGCCTTATAGAGCTATAGAGAACTAGGGGTTATAAATACTCACTCATTGGAAAACAAATGTTAGAACATAAGAAGAAAGAAAAAATTGTAAGCAAATCTCTAGCATATCTCTGGTTAAATCTGGAAAAAACTAAATTTTGAGAAGAACTAAAATTTTTGGGGAGAACTATATTCTCTCATGGGAACTAAATTTTTGAGGAAACTAAAATTTTTGGAGGAACTAAATAATTTTTATTATGTTTCAAATATGGCCGTTCGTTTAAAATTAGGAGATCCAAATTTTCGAGGGGAAATATTTTAAATGAACCGTTCGTTCCACGCAATTTTGACCGTGAAAATAATTTTTTGGGGAACAAAGATTTTGCGGGGGAAAATCTTAATTGAACCGTGCCCGCGGGCACGGGTTATGACTAGTATATCTATATTATAAAACAGGGATGTTATCATGGGTTTTTGGATAAGAGAAATTGGATAAGAGAAATTGGTTAATGGTTTGAATTGTATTTGGGGGTATAAAAATGAAGGATGTTATCATGGGTTTTTGGATAAGAGATATTGGATAAGAGAAATTGATAAGAGAAATTGGATATATGACAAGCTGACTAGGATAAGATGAATGCTGACTAGGATAAAGATGACTAGGATAAAAAATCAAGGGATGAGATTGAATCTTGATATATTGGGAGGGAAACAAAAGATTTGAATTTTTTTGAAAACTTATTTTTTTGAAAACTTATCAAACCCACCAGCAACTTATCCTACATTCACACAAAAACCCCACCCGCACAATAGTTTTGAATTGGGGGGAAGTTTGAATATTAGGGGGAATTTTGAAATTTTGAAAAGGAACTCATTAGATAATTGGATTGTTGTGGCTACTACTCGCTTCACTTGGCCCCTTTAATACCCTCCTCCCTCCTCCCTCCCTCGCTCGCCCAAAGCCAACCCAATTAAAGAAACGCAGAGATGGAATCGAGCAGCACTTAGGGCCGTATACTGCATGATCCGAAAGGGCATCATCTCAAAGCGAAGCTGACGGTGGATCCCCGCCTCCTCCTCAAGCGATGGATCCCACCCACTCCTTCTATAACCTGCGATACGTCGAGTTCAGCTGTAGCAACACACCGTCATAAGCACCCTTGCACCTCGGCAGTCGGAAGGCCCACAAGCACAGCCAGTACGACTACGAGGTAGTCACCGCGATCACAGAGGCCTTCTAATAATAGTGAGGTCTTCTCGGATGCCGAATCGATCGCCCCATCTGTCGCTCCGTCGCTGATGCCAGTATGGTTCGAAAGGAGCACGATGATGGTGAGGCGAGTCAGTATCCCGGACTCCCCGTTTCCCAAAAAGGAAGAGGGGGTTGCCGACGATGGGAGGGTCGACAAGGAGGTGGAGGAGTTCATCAGGAGGCTCTACGAGAAGCTGAAGATCGAGCAGAAAACCGCCGTCGCAACACCATAGTACAAGCTCAGGTGAGGTTGAGATGTTAAACGTGCCATTAGCTCTGTTTTTAAATCCTTCTTTTTTTCTTTTTATGAGAATGTATGCAGGTAATATTACTTCTAATTTTCCAATATCTCTCCATTCTAATCTCTCTCCATTGTTTAGTTTTTGGTGTAGGATCAATTGGTTGCACAGTCTCCAGTTCAAGTCAACTCTCTCTCTTTGCAGTAGTATTCTCAATTTTGCAGTTCATATCACCTCTCTCTCTCTCTCTCAAATGATCACATACAGATTTCTTAACTGCCAAATTTGTTATTTATAAGAGGTGGTTCATTTGCTTCCTTCCATCTCTATCTATCTATTATTACAATAAAAAAAGATAACAAAGTTCAAGGATGAACGGTTCAAGGGAAGAAATTAAACACGGTAATTTTTGGTAGAGAAATATGTAACAATCCTGTTGATATTATTTGGTTCTTAAGATGTTTCATTGAGATCTTTTCTTCCTTCCTTTTCATTTTATCTTCTATTATTATGTTTTGTCCCCAACAATGAAAGTTTTTTACTGTTTTGTATTCACCTATGGCGCAGGTCACGGCATATATGAAGTGTTGTGGGTGATGTAACTTCTGTGTGTAGAGGGTATTCTCAAGGTGTTTGTTGAAATGCTCGACAGACCGTAGAATAATATAGTCATTTCCTTGTATTTTCCCCCTAATAGATGATGTAGAAAATAAGGCCATGTTGTATGGATTGTGTATGACTTAGATTCAGTGAGCAGTGTATGTGGCATCATTGTGTTTGTACTAATGTGTGTGAGAATGTATGTTGCCAGTCATTAATTGAATTCTTGGACTATTATCCGTAGTTTGTAATGGATGGAATTGAGGGGTTGATCCCGCTCTCTGAGT
Organism: Scilla litardierei; assembly: GCA_030789695.1. Classification (NCBI taxonomy): domain Eukaryota; kingdom Viridiplantae; phylum Streptophyta; class Magnoliopsida; order Asparagales; family Asparagaceae; genus Scilla; species Scilla litardierei. The sequence continues at coordinate 112,029,523 of CM061133.1, read as the reverse complement.
CCATGTTGCAGGTCGGTCGTCATCTTCCAAGCAGAGCTCTATTTTCCTCTATGTCGTCGCTCTTGGGAACATCGTGAGTTAATATTGCCTGTTGTTGTTTCTTAATTAGAAGATTTTGCATGTTGCGTTGATAAAGGACTGGTTGATGGCTAGGGCTCTGGAAAATTGAATGTATTTTGCATGTTCCTTGAATGACATCATTATCATTTCTCAGCTCCCACAATTTCTCCAATTTCTAATATGGTTTGATGAAGTTGTGATTTTTGTGGGCAGATGCAAATGTCGATGGTTTCGGTGAAGCACGAGGAGTTGATGGAGAGGGGGAAGTACAAGGTCACCGACATCAACGATCCACGAACATGGCTGAGTATTGGCCAATACATTTCAGGCACCTTGACGTCGCTAAGCGCATTTTTCATATTGGATTTACGAAGACTGTGCTCTCTATGATGTGTTGTGTTTGCTTCAACTACTCAAAAATCGCAATGCAGTAAGCTTAAGTTATCATTGAAGAATTGAAGGAACTAGAGATGAACCAATATAAGTTATAGTATTTGGAAGTTATAGATGTAATATTTTGTTGGTCATATTTGCATTGTTTGGAATAATTATTCTGTTGGTGGAAAAAATTTGGATGGTGATGTAGCATAAAAATATGGTGTTTGATGTAGAAGGATTTTTATTTTATTTGAAAATTTTGCCATGTAAGTGGAATGTTGTGTTGTAAGAAGAAATGAATGAATGCAATAAAAATTTGCTAACAATTCACTTGAAATTCTAATATAGATGTGCTTTTTTTTCTTTTGCTATTGCAATTTTTTGTTCTGCAACTGGAATGTAGCAATTTTTTTCTTTTGCATTGAGTTGTTTTCAACTCCAGTTGATAATGTAGTAGCTACTTAAACAAGATAAAAACATTAAGTAAGTTTCTTTCTTCCCTTTAATTTTTCCAAGTATAAACTTTTGAAGTTTTATGTGTGTTGCATTTAGAATTATCCAAACAAATTAGAAAAATTAGCTTTTATATCTTTTGTATGTAGATATATGAAAACATACAATTATTCAAGATATGAGGATTAGCTCTTTGAAAACATGCAAAAAGAGGATGCATACCTTTTGTGGGGTTGAAATTCTGTATTCTAAATGCAACATATTCCAGTGAATATCATATGCAACACATAAAGATCCGTTTTGTATAACCATGAATATCATTATACAAAGTTGCACATTGCATCATGTGTCAACATATAGCGACATATAATTGCGTATAACCAAAAATAAACATATATCAACATCTATCATGCACACAGTTGCAACATGCAACATATATCACATATATCAACATAAACCAAGAATCTTTTAGAATGCAGTAATTTTCATTGCATAAAAGTTGGTTATCAACATATATCATACACCAAAATGAGCAGTTTCATCTTCATATTGTTTTATCCCTACAATCTGACATCGGGTTACCAAAAGGCGAACACTATATACAACATGTTTGATACACTTTACATGGTACATAACATTCACACAAAAAACACGACTTTCTTCAGATAAAGCTGTAGAGTGAGGACATGTTCTGGACATGGCCTTTACAATTCTAAAAACTAGAGTTTTTGGTTATACTAACATGCTTATCTTAAAAAACTTCATGACATCAGAAAGCATCAAGAGCACTCCTAGAAATTTCATGTCAAACAAATACATCTGATTTTTCTGTTTAGCCTCTTCTATTTGAACCATATGCGGTTTTTATCACCTGTCAACTTCATTTTGGAAACGACTGAAACTGCTTCATCTCCTTGCTGACATTCATGAAATATAGATATTCCAAAAATGGTTCATGGCAATCAAAAAGTTAAGATTCATTCCTAGAAGATAAAAATAGCTAGATATTATTGTATTGCATGCATAACATATAAGCTACTAGAAGTGTGTTAGGTGATGTTGACATATAATTTTTTGCATACCATATCGAACTGAATATAAGCTGATATGCACAATATATAAGTTAACATGCATAAAAAATTAGTGATTGCTTACCATATCCAAACAACATATGTGTTAAATGCTTTTCCATGACAAAAGAATATTCTTAGAAGCTAAAAATAATGAGTGCACTCGACTACATACCATTGTAGTTGATATTGCCATGTAATTTATATCTGACACAGATGCCTTCTTCTTCATTTCAGTATCCTCAAAATTAATTTCTACTGGATTTTACATTTTGTTTCCTTCAATTAATATTTTAAAAACATTAATTTATATGTTTTAAAATTTTAATTTGATGGATTTAACCAAGAAGGAAATAAATTATTAGCAGAGGATATTGTAAATGAACTGTGCCCTTAGGGCACAGGTTAAATCTATAGGGAACTAAATTCTCTTGGTGGAATTAAATTTTTTTGGGGAACTAAAATTTTTGAGAAAACTAAATAACAATTATTGTGCTTTGATTATTACTGTTTGTTTAAAATTAGTGGATCCAAGATTTTAAGAAAAAAATAATTTAAATGAACCGTGCCCTTAGGGCACGGGTATATACTATACGACTCTAAAGAGCAATATAATCTAAGTACGCAATCAAAGAGAGAGCAGTAAAACATCTCCTAATGAGCAATGACCTATTTATGAACCAATCGAGCAATCCAACAGATGTTGGCTCCAATAGATATTGGCATCAAACAGATATTAAAGGAGCTCGCACAATTTTTTCAAGCTAATTTGTTGTTTCACGGTAAATTTTTCACGCTACTTTGTTGTTCCGTGCCGAAAGAGCGGTGCCGAATTGTTGTTCTATGCCGAATTTGATGTTCCGCTCTGAAGGCGCCAACGCCGAATTTGTTGTTCTATGTCGAATGCACCTACGCTGAATTTGTTGTTCCGCGCCGAAAGCACCCGTGAAGTTAAATATTTTTACGCAAATTTGTTCTTTTAAATTTTGGCTGTGGAAATAATTTTTTGGGGAACAACGATTTTGCGAGGGAAAATCATAAGTGAACTGTGCCGGCGGGCACGGGTAATGACTAGTATATATATATATGAATAGGGATGTTATCAAGAGAAATTGAATAAGAGAAATTGGACAAGAGAAATTGGATAAGAGAATTTGGACACGAGTATATACATACATATATATACATACATATATACATATACATACATACACATACAGGCATATACATACATACATATACATACATACATATACATACATATATTCTATAAAATAGGGATGTTATCAAGGGAAATTGGATAAGAGAAATTAGACAAGAGAAATTGGACAAGAGTATATACATACATATATATACATATATACATATATACATACATATATACATATATACATACATATACATACATACATACATACATACATATATATACATACATCTATTCTATAATATAGGGATGTTATCAAGAGAAATTAGATAAAAGAAATTGTACAAGAGAAATTGGATAAGAGAATTTGGACAAGAGTATACATATACATATATACATATACATACATACATACATATACATACATACAGATCTATTCTATAAAATAGGGAGGTTATCAAAAATTGAATAAGAGAATTTGTACAAGATAAATTGGGTAAGAGATAAGATTTCGAGGGATAAGAGACGGGTTGGGGAATTTTGCACAAACAACCCCGGTTTTTACAATTTTGCCCATGGACCCTCCCCCCTCACACACCCACACTTTTTATTCTTCCCCCTTTCCGACCATTTTTCCCAGTCCACGTGCATGTGTGCACGGGTTATTTGCTAGTATATATTGTTGGGGTTTTGGCGGACCCCCAGAGCTCGGATCCGTATCCGTCCTAAGTCGGACAGACCACTGAGGCACAAAAACGCAGCGGAAAACCAGAAATCAAAATTTCTACACTAGCTAAACTATTTAGCTAGGCTCTGGGGAGCCAGAACCTAGCCCGATCTATGCCAACTTTGGGTGGATCTGACCACCCCAAGAAGGATATACACTAAAGCGACTAATAAAATCTACACTAAAAATGTTTAACCACATACCCAGAATCTTGGCCCTGGGGCAGGCAAGATGTACCGCACCGTCTTGAGAAGCTCCTCGTAGCCGAGCCGCATTGACTCGATCTGCCTAAGCCGCCTTGCACCCTCGCACCGATCCGCCCGAGCTGCTTTCGCCTCTGAGCCAATCACACGCGGTAGAAAGTTTCACTTGAGAAGAAACCCGCGTCTTAAACGTCTGGATCAGATCCAAACCCCCTTTGTAGTCGTGCTAGGACTACTCTAGAGAACAGGAAAATAGAGAGAGAGTTTAGTCGCGGATCGAGCTTGCTCTAAAATTCTGGAGCTACTCGATCGTTGACTGGTGTGTGTTTCAACGAGGAGAGTGCACCCCTATTTATATAGGGAGTGAGCACTCACTCACGCGTTGCGGGCAATGTGGGACATTCCGCATGAAGAGGGAAAATCAATTAAGCCATTTGGCTTAATTTCAACTTTAAAGTTAGCCTTTCATAAAGTCAAACTTTAAATAATTAATTCTCATTGCATACTAAACTTCAGACACCAAACAAGCAATCAATCAGAAGAGCTTGGAATGGTGAACGCGTAGAAACTGACGGTGACGAATTTCGACTTCGTTTGACCCCTCAAACAATTGCTCAAAGTTTAGCAATTTCTCAAAATTCGTAGCCGTCATTAGGGGTTTCAAAACCCCCTAATTTGACTTAAGTTGCGAGCGCGCCTGCTAAGCCTAGCGGGCACGCCCGCCCAAGGGGATCGGGCGGGCTGCGCGCTGGCCCGCTGCTAGCAGCGGGCCGCGCCCGCTGTGCAGCGGGCGTGCGCCCGTTGCAGCAAGCGGGCTGCACCCGTTGTCTTTGTTCATGGGCCCTTTTGGCCCAGTGGGTCTAACCCACTTCCCCTTGAACTGTTTCTGGGCTCGTTTGAGCTTTGATTTGGACGCGGTTTGAATCTGTGTTTAGACCGGGACGATCCTGTCATCCAGGTAACCCTATCCAACTTGTTTGTTCCTACTAAACCTGTCGTAACCAATTTACAACATGTTTAGTCAAAGTTTGCATCTAATGCAATGTTTTGTCCATATTGCTTAATGCGACTAATATTCACAACCGCTTTGTGAATATTCAATATCATCAAATGATATTTCTCTCTATTCTATATTCCTATTACTAAGACACGAACACTACTCGGTGTGAGACCCTATAGCCTGACCTTACTACAGGTTGGGGCTCGAAACCCCTAGACGACGGTCACTACGAGCAGTAGCTGTCGTCCCTGTTTCAGAGTCATCATAACGTGATCGACCCTTTGACAAAAGTATCATAGGGTTTGCATTGGCTGTGTCAGTGATGAATGCCGTTAGCTAAAATCCCTTCGTCAAGACTGTGTTATTGTTGGCCTAGGGTATGGTTTTCTGTCAACCCTATTAGACAACATTGGTCAGTATACGGCGGTCTTTATTGTATACACGTTGTACTACTTGCAACGTACCCCGGCCGAGGATTAACATAAAGACCATACTGAGCCTGTAACACTAACTTCCCTTTAATGGAAGTGACGAATCCCATCTTAGTCACTTACTTACCTCGAGAGCTTCTGGTGAAACACAACCTAAGATCTTTCATCAGGACTTGTCCTCGAAGCTAGATCATGTGTCTAAGCTACACCGTTCGCTCACAGGTTGGTACAGATGACTTCAGGTCTTAAGGATCAAGTAACCTATCATCACCCTAGAGTTATTAAAGACAGATTATTAAAGTTAACCATTTAACAACTCTAACTTGGTCGTTCAGTGAACTCATTCCCCAATGAGCACCTGTGTCTCGTCTCCGACTTCACAAAGTCGAATGACTATGAGATCACCATTACCCTAAGGTAAGACGAAGACACAGTGATCTATCTGATGTGTCGATATCCAGTTCTCGACACATCTATGATCACGAACCGTTTAAGACTTACGTTTCTATTCGGTCGCTTACTTACTCATAATCGAGATCTCATCTAGATATGTAAGGACCTAACTATAAGTCTATGGATATTATCTAAGTATATTAATACAAATGATTTTATACTTAGAATAATACGTACCATATACTGTATGAACAAGACGTATAATCAAGATAAATTGCCTTATGGGCATATATCTTCCTACATCTCCCACTTGCACTTAGGCTATTTATCTCGGTAACTCATACCGTTATATCATATCAGTCACTTTGACATTCGATATGGCAAACCTAAGAATGGTTCTACTAACAAGTACCTACAACGAATTTTAATGGATTGAAATTACATCTCTTGATCACACAGGGTTGATCCTTTGGAAAAATGATCTGGATCAATTTTCCTAACTTTGTATAGCTGACAGTTAGCTTATACGATTTAGATGTGGGGTCTAACATTTCCGTAAGTCAGTTCTAGCTCACTCCACTTTATTGTGTCAATATGTCAAGTACATATTTGACACCCTAAGTCTCTATATATATACGATTAAATAAAAATAATTTTGACTTAATGATTTATATAGAAGATTCATTAAAGTGAAATATCCTTTTTACTTAGTCCGAAAAACGGAACTAAGTATATGAGCTCGCTCCCACTGACTTTAAGAATTACCTGGTTAAATTACTGCAACATAATATCTAAATCATATTTAGATTTATGTGCAAAAATAACCATTTGGTAAGTGCCTCAGATGGAATGCACAAGTGTCAGGTTCGGTTTGACGAATGAGTCAAGTCAAGATCGTTTTAAGGAATCTTGACATTGACTCGTTCAATCAAAACATCCTACAATGTACTTATTCCTTTAACCACATTTAGTATTAACTCTTTTAATAACTAAATGCAGTTCATCAAGAATTAATCTTGATATGCGTATTATTATGATCGCACACAATTTATACGCCCCCTGGAACCTATACATACTACTGATTGACTTTTAACATTAAGTCAGCTCCAAAAACAATATTATCGAAGCTATGCATTATTATTCGCAACCATCACAGAAAAAAAAGCCACATCCACAGAATTTAAGCCGATTCAATTTCAATTGTAACAAACGATACATCCATTCCAAAACAACGGGTTCATGAAAAGAACCTTAACTTGTTTATCAAAAATAAACCTTGAGTGCAAAGCACTCATGCATTGTTTTCGACCTTTAAAGATGATACAATTTTATTCAAGTAAGAAAAATATCATCTCCATCATGGTCATCATCTCCAGAAGTCTTTGAAACGGTCCCAGCAGCAACAGTTGCTTTGATTGCCGACCGATCTCTGTACTTCTCCAATCTCCGGTTCATATCAGCCACCTGTATACATTACACAGATGTCTATAAGTATCTCATACTATATGAATGGAAATAATTGCATTTAATCGAATTTAATTTGTACCTGAGGTAGAGGCATCAGTATGCCCCTTCTTCTTCTCTGCAATATAAATCTTACAGTTCCTCTTCCAGTGGCCAACCTTGTGGCAATGGAAGCACTCAGATTTCGACGGGGCCCCTTTATTCTTCTTCTTCCCATTCTTAGCCTTCACAGGTTGTGGGACCTGCCTCTTCTTTCCTTTGCCTTTCAGCTGGTCGGAAGTAGCAGAGCCAACAACCAGTGCAGTTGGCTTCTTCTCAATTTCCTCAAACTACCGGAGCATATTGAGGAGACCAGGAAGATCCATCTCAAGGCTGTTCATTATAAAGCCAGTTATAAAGGGCTTAAACTCGGGAGTTAAAGACTTTAGGATAATATCCGTGGACATCTCATTGTCCAGGATAAATCCTAACTGGGCAGCGTCCTCTACGTACCCGATCATCTCAATAACATGATCTTGTACGGGCCCTGTCGTCATCTTTTTGCCCCAGAGGTTGCTAGTAGCTTCGAACTTGGCAGCTCTGGATCGCTTGGCATACAACTCTTGTGCATTAAGGAGTATGCTCTGAACATCCATATGTTCATGCTTCCTTTGCAGTTCATTGGTCATCGAAGCTAGAGTAAGGCACCTTGCCTTCTCTGCATCCCTCTGGTACAACTTAAATGCTTCTTTCTCTTCGTGGGTCGAATCATCATCGGGCTTCTCTGGAGCGTCCTCGAACAATATGTATCCAATCCCAGCTAGGGAAAGGACCAACTTAATGTTCCTAAGACAGTCTTTGTAGTTGGTTCCATCCAGCACGTTCTTTTCTACCATGTATTTTAGATCTGAGTCCATTCTGCATTTTATAGATACTTTAGTTAGTATATGTTCGTAGTATAGTTTTAATGGTTTTAATAAAACTATATTCTCCCACTAAAATTATTAAAGCCATTATAATAAATAATTTATTATAAAATAACATTTGTGAGAGAGGGATCCGACTTCCCTGAGTCTGACAACCTTGAGTGTATCTCAACAAGTTGTCCGACTCTGCAGTCGGTAGACGAACTCGTCGGCAATCATATTTACTATGATTCCCTATCGATTTTACCCCTAGTCATTTGTGATCATGAGTGTACTCAACCGGATCACAATGGCTAGCCTAGTCGGACCCTTGTTTTCATGTCTAGCCTGACTTGCCCCTTTGCTCGGTGTATGCACGACGCGCCGGTTTGGGTCAGGTCATAGACTACATTCTTGGTTAGACTTATGCCGAAGCTCAAGGGATGAGACAACGGTTTCAGTCAGGTTAAGATGTCAATCAAGAAATCGGTTTCTATAAGATTGACATGTCACGGCTTGAGTGTAGCTCAACAACCGAAATATGTTTCTTACAGTTGCCAACTCCTAAAACAAGGAGGGCTACGATTTATCTTGAATAAGATTATTATCGTATTGACTTAGGTATAGTCGATGGACTTACATAGTCATGAATCGACTCCTTGCGGTCCAGCGGACGCGGCCAGGGAATTGACTAAGCCAGGACCACTTGTTATCCAGTCTAGCTAGGTTGGTCCAAAAACTTTAGCCAATCACATTGACCGACATCATGATCCATTGAAGGAGTTGTCATCAATTTTATGTTTTCCAAACAACTATATGGCTTTTAATTAAGAGAACTAGTTAATCCTTATCAACTAGTGGATCCTAAAATTCAAAAAATTTCGGATTGGTTGAACAGCTTTTATTAAGTCCTTATCAATTATAAGGTTCTTCGTTCAACTTGCTACCCCAATCTAATTAGGATTTTAATAAAACAATTCAACATTGTCTTTTATGAAAATCATTAATTAAACATTTTAATGAAATGATTTACAAACAAAGGGACTACCCTAATCTGGTATTAGGTTCGAATGTTGTTTTGTTTTATCAAACATAGCATGTCACTAATTAAAATTTCATCTCATAAAATTTTAAACATTTAATGGCTAACCTAATAAGGTTCACATGTCCATTAAAAAAGAAACAACTAATTTATCAACATAAATAAAATTTTCATTTTGTGACATACATGAGCATTTGCAAGTTTAAAATTATCTACATAAAAAAACATGCAAATCTAAATTTTAACACTTAAAATTAAAGATTAAAATTTAAAGCCTCCATAAAAAATTTCATCGCATAAAACTAGGTCGTATAAAATTATCAAATAATTTTTAAACCAAGGCTCTAAAAATTTTTAACCTTATTTCTAAAATTAAAATATCACATAATAATTTTAGAAACATCTATGTAATAAAAAGAAATTAATTTATGTTTCATCTCATGAAAAATAAAACATTTATATTATTTACATATTTTAAAAAATTTTCTATAAAGTTTACATAAACTTTAAATACCCAAAAAAAAATTTATATCTCATAAAAAATTTATAAAGTATTTAAATATTGGAGACCTATTTAAAATTTATCGCATAAAGTAAAATAGTCCCAAAAAAATTTCTGTGTTGCAAAAACAATTTTTAAAACACAAAACAATTTTTTAAATCTATTTAAAACATAATGCTAAAATAGTTTGTACATGTAAAACAAGCATTTTTAAAGATTAAAAAAGTCGCTATAGTAGATCTATAGCATAACCGTGGCTCTGATACCACTGTTTGGGTTTTGGCGGACCCCCAGAGCTCGGATCCGTATCCGTCCTAAGTCGGACGGACCACGGAGGCACAAAAGTGCAGCAGAAAACCAGAAATCAAAATTTCTACACTAGCTAAACTATTTAGCTAGGCTCTGGGGAGCCAGAACCTAGCCCGATCTATGCCAACTTGGGGTTGATCTGACCACCCCAAGAAGGATCTACACTAAAGCGACTAATAAAATATACACTAAAAATGCTTAACCACATACCCGGAATCTTGGCCCTGGGGCAGGCAAGATGTACCGCACAGTCTTGAGAAGCTCCTCGTAGCCGAGCCGCGTTGACTCGATCTGCCTGAGCCGCCTCGCACCCTCGCACCGATCCGCCTGAGCTGCTTTCGCCTCCGAGCCGATCACACGCGGTAGAAAGTTTCACTTGAGAAGAAACCCGCGTCTTAGACGTCCGGATCAGATCCAAACCCCCTTTGTAGTCGTGCTAGGACTACTCCGAAGAACATGAAAATAGAGAGACAGTTTAGTCACGGATCGAGCTTGCTCTAAAATTCTGGAGCTACTCGATCGTTGACTGGTGTGTGTTTCAACGAGGAGAGTGCACCCCTATTTATATAGGGAGTGAGCACTCACTCACTTGTTGCGGGCAATGTGGGACATTCCGCATGAAGAGGGAAAATCAATTAAGCCATTTGGCTTAATTTCAACTTTAAAGTTAGCCTTTCATAAAGTCAAACTTTAACTAATTAATTATCCTTGCATACTAAACTTTAGACACCAAACAAGCTATCAATCAGAAGAGCTTGGAATGGTGAACGCGTAGGAACTGACGGTGACGAATTTCGACTTCGTTTGACCCCTCAAACAATTGCTCAAAGTTTAGCAATTTCTCAAAATTCGTAGCCGTCATTAGGGGTTTCAAAAACCCCTAATTTGACTTAAGTTGCGGGCATGCCCGCTAAGCCTAGCGGGTGCGCCCGCCCAAGGGGACCGGGCGGGCTGCGCTGGCCGGCTGCATGCAGCGGGCCGTGCCCGCTGCATCAGCGGGCGCCGGCCCGCTGTGCAGCGGGCCACGCCCGCTGATGCAGCGGGCGCCTGCCCGCTGCACACAGCGGGCCAAGCCCGCTGCTGCAACGGGCCGCGCCCGCTATGCAGCGGGCGTGTGCCTGTTACAGCAAGCGGGCTGCGCCCGTTGTCTTTGTTCATGGGCCCTTTTGGCCCAGTGGGTCTAACCCACTTCCCCTTGAACTGTTTCTGGGCTCGTTTGAGCTCTGATTTGGACGCGGTTTGAACCTGTGTTTAGACCGGGACGATCCCGTCATCCAGGTAACCCTTTCCAACTTGTTTGTTCCTACTAAATCCGTCGTAACCAATTTACAACACGTTTAGTCAAAGTTTGCATCTAATTCAACGTTTTGTCCCTATTGCTTAATGTGACTAATATTCACAACCGCTTTGTGAATATTCAATATCATTAAATGATATTTCTCTCTATTCTATATTCCTATTACTAAGACACGAACACTACACGGTGTGAGACCCTACAGCCTGACCTTACTACAGGTTGGGGCTCGAAACCCCTAGACGACGGTCACTACGAGCAGTAGCTGTCGTCCCTGTTTCAGAGTCATCATAACGTGATCGACCCTTTGACAAAAGTATCATAGGGTTTGCATTGGCTGTGTCAGTGATGAATGCCGTTAGCTAAAATCCCTTCGTCAAGACTGTGTTATTGTTGGCCTAGGGTATGGTTTTCTGTTAACCCTATTAGACAACATTGGTCAGTATACGGCGGTCTTTATTGTATACACGTTGTACTACTTGCAACGTACCCCGGCCGAGGATTAACATAAAGACCGTACTGAGCCTGTAACACTAACTTCCCTTTAATGGAAGTGACGAATCCCATCTTAGTCACTTACTTACCTCGAGGGCTTCAGGTGAAACCCAACCTAAGATCTTTCATCAGGACTTCTCCTCGAAGCTAGATCATGGGTCTAAGCTACACCGTTCGCTCACAGGTTGGGACAGATGACTTCAGGTCTTAAGGATCAAGTAACCTATCATCACCCTAGAGTTATTAAAGACAGATTATTAAAGTTAACCATTTAACAACTCTAACTTGGTCGTTCAGTGAACTCATTCCCCAATGAGCACCTGTGTCTCGTCTCCGACTTCACCAAGTCGAATGACTATGAGATCACCATTACCCTAAGTTAAGACGAAGACACAGTGATCTATCTGATGTGTTGATATCCAGTTCTCAACACATCTATTATCACGAACTGTTTAAGACTTACGTTTCTATTCGGTCGCTTACTTACTCATAATCGAGATCTCATCTAGATATGTAAGGACCTAACTATAAGTCTATGGATATTATCTAAGTATATTAATACAAATGATTTTATACTTAGAATAATACGTACCATATACGGTATGAACAAGACGTATAATCAAGATAAATTGCCTTATGGGCATATATCTTCCTACATATATATATATATATATAATACGTATATAATAATACTGCCACATAATATAATATATACATATAACTTAAGCAATCACAGTATTAATAATATGGTTTGGCTACTGTTCACTTATTCGAATCCAACCCATACTGTTTATTATGAACTTATATATAAAACAACTCTCACTGTTCTTCGTTCTTGCGTTGTTTTGCGGGCGGGGGCAGTGGATGCAGCTTCGGGCGGCCGCAAAACTCGACGGCAGTGAGGCGACTGCGACGAGCGACAGTTTCGACTGGCCATGCGGGACTGGAGGGAGGATGAGCATAGGCTAACAGAGCTTGGAGATGGAGGTCGAAGGCTTGTGGAGGATTGGGGATGGTCGGAGAGGAGTTCGGTGGATGGCGGGGCGGGGCTTCAAAGGGGCCGGGGGAGCTGTCGAGGTCCGTCGGAGCTGGATGTGTTGCTGGAGTTGACGTCAGAGGTTGAAGGGAAGGCAGACTGGAGAGGTGAAGTCGCTGGTGTGGGTCGAAGATTTGGCAGAGATCAGAGTTTGCTGTGGGTTTGACGGTGGTGTGGCGAGGTGGCAGGAGGCGGTGGCTTAGGTCGGAGTTGTTGCAGGTTGTCTGCAGGCAGAAGGGGAGTGGCGACGAGTGGGGTTTATGGCAGAGTCGGAGGTTTGAGTCGTGAGTCGTCGGAGGCTTGTGAACGGAGGGGGGAGAGGCAAGCTTGGAGGAAGAGCTGGGCTAGAGGCACTGTTGTGCGAGAGGAGCGGCTCGGATTTATGAAGAAGAAGAAGAAGAATGTGATGAAGAAGAGAATAAGACAGGGAATCACGTGGAATGCTGCGAGATGATCGGAGGGTTGGGTGGTTCGGGGTTTCAAAAGCCGCCGGAGATGATGCAGCGTGGGGTTGCTCGGAACTATGGGAAGGCAAAGTTTGAGGGAGGGGTTGCCTAGCTTTTTGTGGGCGCATGGGATATTTGATGCGGGAGAGGACGTGCGCAAGTCATTGAGATCCTCATGCACGAAGATCGTGTGCATGAGGGGAGAGATGAATTGGTTTGAATCCTTATATGGGGGGTTTACAGGATTTGGTTGTTGTTTTGATGCATGGTTGATTGGAGAGAACGTGTGAGATGGGCGGGAGTTAGTTAAGATTTAGGATTTAATTTCTATTTCCTTATAGATATCTTAACTTAAGATTTGGTGGGATATAATTAATTAGGATTTTCTTTTTATTAAGATTTATTATTAAGGTCTTTTAATAGAAGATTTGATTTGTTAAAAAATCAGTGTAATTGGTTTATATTTGATTAGTGAGATCAATTCAGTTAAGATATTTGATTAGAAAATCAATATTAAGATTTAGTGGGTCGAGATTTGATTTGGATAATATGATCATTTAAGATGTTTAGATTAGGATCAGATTGGATTTTAGGGAATCAATTTAATTATGATATCTAGGATTAGGAGAGTTTATATAATTAAAATAATCGGGTTACTATGATCGCATCCCTGCAAACAACGTTAACCAAAAATTAAAGAAGACATTAATGCGATCGTTAAGTTGCGTGTTCAAGCTATAAAAGTTAGTAAATAAAATTATGAAGCAGATATTTAAATAAATCAACATATTAATAATACGTACGAAATACGCACGATAGAAAATAGGCTATTACATCCTACCCACCTTATTAGAATTGCGTCCTCGGAATTTCTTTAAGTTAGGTAGGGAGTAAGGAAACACTTGATAGACAAAAATAACAATGGTAGAAAGCAAGAGATATATCTAAAATGTGACAAGGCAAGGATACGAACACTCATGATATGAATCATTAAATGTGATGGTAGGACAGGGCTCAGACGTCATCATTCGTCACTGGCTCGCCATCCCTTACTTCCTCGGCGACCATATAGTAAGTTTGGTGCTGACTATGTTCGGGCTTGGCCTGCTGGAGAACTTGACACTAAGGAGCCAGAGGCAGTCCCTGTTGGGTTGATCGTGACGCTACCATAGTCTAGGTCAATGGATCACTTGTGCGACAAGGGCAGTTCCTTACAATATGGTCAGGTTCCCCGTAACTAAACACTGGTTCAACAGCACCCGACAATCCTTCTGGACATGTCCCGATCGGTTACAGTAGTGACACACCATTGTAGATTGGGAGTTGACCAGGGTTGCAGGCCTCTTGAAGTTGGTGGTTTGAGTCGGTCGAAGCTCATTCCAGGTTGGTTCCATATGGTGCTTACTTCCACCAGTTTCAAGTGCCTTCTTTTGCTTCATAATAAGCTCATGCTTCCTAGCAATATCCAATACGTCCTGGTATGTAGTAAGATTCACCGAAGACATCAAAGCCTGAAAGTCCAGGTCCAGACCTTAGAGAAATTGATATGCATGGTCTTTGGGATCTTCTACCAAATGAGGGGTGAAACAACTAAGCATAGAAAACTCTGCTTCGTATTTGTCAACAGTCCGATTGCCTTGTTTCAGGTTGATGAATCGTTGATGTTGGTCCCTCTTAGCTGATTGGGGAAAATACTGAGCATCGAAATGCTCTCAAACATAGCCCAGTTGATGGGCTTTATCAGACGTGCTTCCTCAGTATCCCACCAAATCCGAGCATTACCAGTCAGCTGTTTATTGGCAACTTCTACCCAGCCTGCTGGGTCGATGCGGGAAAGACTCATGTCATCTTCCATACTTTGGGCCCATTCTTCAGCTTCCAGTGGCCTTCCTTTTTAAAGAAACTCTTCGGGTTCAGCTCCCGAAATTGTTTGGCTCCAGGTGCAGCTCAAGGAGGAGGTGGTGCATGTGGTGCATGCTATTTTCCTTACTGAATCAGTTGACGTTGAATGTCCAACATCAGTCTCATGACACCCATGAGTTCATGGTTGTCAAGATCGCCACTTTCGTTGGCTCCATTCCCGTTGCGAGTGTTCTGTCTTCCTTCCATGCTGAAAAAGAAAGCAAAATAAACATTTGCGTACATGATTTATCTAGAGAGTCTAGCTAATAATGACATCCATGTTGTTCCGAGTATTTCACAGAAAGCAGACCTGCATGGGCCACCACAAAAACATGTCACACCCTGCTTCCCGTTATACTTGGGATCGAGAACGTGAGCGGGTCCGCGTTTGCTTAAAGCAAAGAAGAAGTACTTTTTTCCTTTCTTCTTTGACTTAAGCATATTAAGCGTCTGTGTATTAAACTTGGCAGGATCTTGCTTGTGAAAATCAGAACAATAAAGACTGTCATCATTACTCTTCAACATCTAGATTACATGTACACAAAGGAATTAAGGCCTAGCATGGCCATTACAAACAGTAACATTTACACCTGAATAAAAGTACAAAAACAATATTAGATTTATTACAGCGCTGCGAAAACACGTCGTTCCTTAGGAGTGGATCTCAGTGTCCTGGTGCTCCTAGTCAGCTATCTCAGCCTCAGGATATGCTCCTCTGCAATCTTACTCAGAACCTGACGTATATTTCGCAAGATAAACAACAGGGAAATATATGTCGGCGAGGGTCGCTCGGCAAGTTAAAAATGTTAGAAAGTGGACCCTCGGTAAGATAATATATATATATAGTTCACAAATCTTTGAAGATGAGTGACACAATATGATTTCAATAAGGTGAAGCATGAGCAGCATAAGAGAACATGTGAGCATAGCAACGTGTAGTGTACAAAGTAGAGAGCAAGCAAGGTGTAGCGAGCAAAGTAGCAGACCTGGCAAGGTGTGGTGTGTGTAGTAAACATCACAAAGTGTGGTATGCAAGTAGTGGGCATGGCTAGTGTGGTATACAGAGTAGTGACCATGGCAGTTGTATATGAGCTTGGTAAGAATAGCTAGCAGATTAGACAATTCTCAATAGTATCATCATAGGTAAGATAGTGCATCATTCAGTCTCCTAATCTAGTGACAAGCCCATTGTCTTAGGGCAGAAGAAACTACAATTACCCCAAACCAATTGGAGCTACCCGTGGCTCTGTACTCACCGACCCCATCCGGGCGACTGTCAAATTTACCGGTGGGGTGAAATCCAGAATTCTGCACTCTACTTCAATGGCCTACCCCACCCAAAGTGTCAATGTGTGTTCTGTATCCTTCAATGTATGCCACAAGGGCCAAATAGTCCATATATGCCCCGAGGGCCCCATATCACAATTCATTAGGGTGTACATTCCACAATTAATAGGATCACAAGCAATGATGGCATTTCATGTACATTATTAAAGTGACAACAACAGTTTAATTAGTAAGAGCAAGCCAACACATCACCAAGTTCATTATTTTAAATGTTATTAAGCAACATGCTTACAAAAGTTGTCATTTTAACGTTTCAACGATATGCGTCATATCTTTAAAAGGTTGTAAACGATAAACTACTTGCCTGATGAAGCGTTTCATGGTGTCCAGGTGTTAGCAACGAAAGGCGTGTTGTATCTGCGAGATCGGATTTCGACATTAAGCTAAACGTTTTAAACTAATAAATTAATATTAAAACATCACTTATATAACTTACTACTAATGTAATCTAACTTACATAACGTAGTTGTAACACACACACATTGAAAGGTTAGTGGTACTCTTTATTGATAATTCTATACAAACAATACATAGTGAAATCCAAAAGGAGTTAGGATTCTGAAGAGAGAGGATATGGCACAAACGACGTCACTCTCTACTAAAGAAATCCGAGCTAAAGTTTTTGATATTGGAGATCTTCTAGTTACAGATTAGCAGGAACAACTAAAAACAAGGCTACCAAGATACAAAATTGTCAACCATTATCACATAGTTCCCAGTTTGATATTGCTTCAACCACTTCTTCATCAGCATTAATCTTCTCATTCAGGCAATCTGTATGTCCGCCGTAATGTTTGCAAATAATTGGGTTTTCCATTTTTTTTGATCCCTCAAATATTCTTTTGTTCCTTTCACGCCATATGTTCCATACCATTGGACTCAATACCGATTTTGAAAGTAGGCTTAGTGCACTTATATTCCGTAGCTTGGTCATGTAGAAATTACCGACTTCTTCCAGCCTTGGCGGTATATTACATACATACATACATACATACATACATACATACATACATATATAGTCATAACCTGTGCCAATGGGCACGGTTCACTTAAGATTTTCCCCCGCAAAATCTTTGTTCCGCAAAAAATTATTTCCACAGCCAAAATTTAAAAGAACAAATTCGCATAAAAATATTTAGCAGCATGGGCACCTTCGACGCGGAACAACAAATTCGGCGCAAGCTACTTCGATATGGAACAAATTCGGTGACGGCGCCTTCAACATGGAACAACAAATTCGGTGAGAACGCATTCGACGTGGAACAAATTAGCGTAAAAAAAATTTATTCGGTGCAGAACAATAAATTAGCGTAGTACAACAAATTCGACGCGGGTGCCTTCGACACGGAACAACAAATTGGCGTAAAAAAGTTTAGCACGTAAGCAACGAACCCTAGATAAGGATTATTTGAATATGCAACATATATTTCATTGATAATATAACTTTTCCTTATTTTTGTTATAAATATTGTAATTAAATCAGATAAATGCATGACTGTTCAACTTCCAAGACATCTTAAATTCAAATGTCTCGAATTTCAGAAAATTAATTGAAGATTTATTTCTCCAAAAAAATTCCCCCCAAAATACAAAAGTTTTTCCTCCCAAAATTTTCGCAAACTCTCATCTCAACCGTTGATTTTCCAAGGTTAAATCTGAACCATCCTTCTATCAACTTGTTTGTCCTAGTCAGCTTGTCCTAGTCAGCATTAGGATTCAAAAAGGTTGTCAAATGTAATATATACTTTTAAAATTAAAAAATAAAATATCATGCGCCGTTCACTGCACATTATGTTATATAGGTAATGCATTATTCTAAGGGCTAACAACATGCTTGGTGTTACACCATTTTCAACATTGTAATAAACTATCACTATTATTTCTATTTCTACAAATTCGAAACCAAAAACTTATTATTCTTCAACATCAATCTCCATTTTCTTGGGACATTTGAAGATAACTTTCTGGTTGTAATGGTTTGGATTGGATTGAGAATTTTCAATTCTAGCAACTTGGTTACAAAAATCTTACATAGAAGAATGCTTCAAACTTGTGCTAAACAATCAAATTGTCTGCTCAATGGCAATGAGATGATAAGTGCAATACCTACTGACTTCTTAAAATAAAATGAAGGTATTTCCAAGCCATGAAGAACTGTCGTATTGGCTTTTCAATTGCATCTGTGGTCTACATCAGAACTAAAGGAAAAATGATCAATTTTTTTCTTATAGATTTCATTGATAGAAAATATCGTTAATCAAGTTTTCTTATCAAACAATTTTTTATTTTCTTTGACTTAATTACTAACCTTTCATATGAAAGTGTTGAAGAACAACCTTATTTATTTATTTTTTCTGCAATTATAAATAAAGTTTTCTCAAGTTGGTTGGCCATACAGAACAATGTCAGAATAACCTCAATGTTAGAATAACCTGGATTTTCGGATAGTCAACATATGCAGCTGATACTCAATGCATATCAAAGCAAAGAAAGACCACTAAAATGTGTAATTAAAATGTTGGTTATGTGGAAGTGTGCAATGAACAACTCCCCTTCCCATATGAAGTCTGTTATTACCAAAAACAAAAAGAAAACAACGCTGGTGATAAGTATGGATCGAGATTAAAAATACTATCAATATCCACGAATATAGCATGCATAAAGAATAAGCATCAAGAAGGGAAAAAGAATAACTAATAAACTATTAACAAAAGAACATGGGATTCAATAAGGTTGATTCGTTGACAACCGCTTGTTCGTTGCCATTTTGACCCAGGAAGGTCAAGCAGATTGACTTATCCACAACAAAATTTAATTCCTGGAATATTAAAATTATTATAATCGAGATATTCTAAGAATTGTTTAGAGAGAAATGTACATAAACAGGAAATTATAAGGAAAAAATGCTCATGTTAGCATCCGAATAGAAACCCAACAACTCACCAAATTCTACTAATTATAACACCATCCAAAGAAACCCAAAATTTTAATTACAAAGAAGGTGCTATTAATAAATAAAATGGATGAAAAATAAATTTTAACAATAAGAATTGTATTTAGACTTACTTCAGCGCATGCCCGGATGCAGAAAAGGATCTTGATAAACAACCGGATCACCTCCGATGCATGCCCAACCTATGTGAGTCCATGAACAAATCAACCACCACCTCCTTATCGATCTCGATTCCCAAACAACTAAGTCAATTCAGCACTCAATTAAGTTATTGTTTTCATAATGAATCATTGCAGCTCTTCCTCATGTACTAATAATTAGCGACCATTCACCAAAAATTAATGGATTTGTAGTTTGTGGGGTTAGGCTCGCAGGAGACATGGGACTCAAAATGCTAAGCCACCTTGTTCTCTGTCTTTAATATAATATATATGAGAATTATTGCCTATGTTTCGAGATTTTCTACGGCTGACTCTCTCCCTCCAGCTCGATGTTTCCATACTGTTAATATCCAGTATTTTAATGAGCAAGAAGCGCATTAAAATTAGTGATATCTCAAAAAATGGAGTAAAAATGGATTAAAAATAAAATTATTGTATAACACCGATCAAAACAAAAAAATTACAGTTCAAGACGCCAAAAAAATTACCTAAAGTGATCCATAACTTGATGGCCGATCCATAGAGGCAGACATGATCTGGCAATTATCAATCGAGAAGGCAACAGAGAGGACATCCTTGGTGTGGCCTATAAACCTCCAGGTGGTGTCTCTGGTGTTGAGATGCTAGAGCCTAAGCATGTCGTCACAGGACCCGGTGAGGCGAACTGGCCGTCGGATGAGAGGAAAACATCCTGAACGAAGAGGGAGTGATCGGTGAAACGACGCGAGGAACACCGTCTATGGCAGCGACGGCCTCGGTGGATGAGTTTGCAGTGTCATCGAAGAAGTGAGAGAGAGAGAGAGAGTGTGAGAGTGAGAGAGAGAGAGAGTGTGTGTGTGAAGACTGAAGGGCAAAGGGATTCAGATGATTCAGAATTAATTAAGATAGAGATGTAAAATGAGGGATGGCACAATTTTCCACAGAGTGTGCGAAGACTGGAGGGGCAAAAGGATTCAGATGAATGAGAATTAATTAAGAGAGAGAGAGAGAGAGATTAAATGAGGGATGTGCGCAATTTACACTAGAGTGTGCTTCACCCACTTGGTGGGCCCTTTGCCCAGAGAGGTTCGTTTGGGTGCGTTTGGGTGCACGGCTAAGGCTTTAGCGTGCTGGTTTTCCAAGATTAAATCAAATAATGACTGTGGCATTTAATCACATGGGTTTCCCATGTTTTCCTCCAAAATACAAAACTCTTCCCTCCAAAATTTTCTATATAACGCATCTCAACCATTCATTGCGCAAGATTAAATCTCAACCGTCTTTCTATCAACCCTTTTGTCCTAGTCAGCTTGTCCTAGTCAGCCCTAAAATTCGAAAAAAGGTTGTCAAATGTATAATAGATTATATGGTGATCTTCTGTTGCGAAAAACGGTGCGAAAGCCTATGCAAAACATTTTTTTATTTTTTTGAAATTTGTTTTTTCAAATTTTTTTTGATATTTAATCCAAACAATTATATACCCCATGAAAAATAATGGATGAAACCTAGGGGGATTAGAGCACCCATCCACCCGTTACAAATTTAATAGACTCAAAACGTGCGAATTTGTTGAAATGCTTTGATCGAAGGCCAAATGACATTATTTCTCAATGATTATTTTTTGAAGGGTTCATAACAACTATAATGAAGGTGGAAAAACGAAATTTTGAAATTTTTTAAAAAAAACTAAAAACATTTTTGCACCATGCAAAATGTTTTCATTTGTGTATATATATATATATATGTGTGTGTGTGTGTGTGTGTGTGTGTGTGTATAATACATATATAATAATACTGCCATATAATATAATATATACATATAACTTAAGCACTTACAGTATTAATAATATGGGATGGCTACTGTTCACTTATTCAAATCCAACATATACTGTTTATTATAAACTTACGTATAAAATAACTCTCACAGTTCTTCGTCCTTGCGTTGTTTTGCAGGCGGGGGCGTCGACTGCAGCTCAGGGCGGCGGCAGAACTCGACGGTGGTGAGGTGACTGCGGCAAGCGACGGTGTCGACTGGCTGTGCAGGACTGGAGGAAGGAGGATCATGGGATGATAGAGCTTGGAGATGGAGGTCGAAGGCTTGTGGAGGATCGGAGATGGTCGGAGAGGAGAGCGGGGGACGGCAGTGCTTCGAAGGGGACGTGGGAGCTGTCGATGTCCGTCAGAGCTGGATGTGTTACTGGAGTTGACGTCGGAGGTTGAAGGGAATGCAAAGTGGAGAGGTGAAGTTGTCGGTGAGGGTCGAAGGCTTGGCGACGATCGGATTTTGCTGCAGGGTTAAGGGTGGTGCAACGAGGTGGCAGGAGGGAGGTCGGAGTTGTTGCAGGTTGTTTGCAGGCGGAAGGGGAGTGGTGGCAAGTGGGGTTGATGGCGGAGTCGGAGGTTTGAGTTGTGAGTCGCTGGAAGGTTGTGTTGGAAGGGGTAGAGAGGCGAGCTTAGAGGAGGAGCTGGGCTGGAGGTGATGCTGTGCGAGAGGAGCAGCTCAGATTTATTAAGAATAATAATAATAATAAGAATGTGAAGAAGTAGAGAACGAGAAAGTGAATCAGGTGGAACGCTACGAGATGATCGGAGGGGTTGGGTGGTTCGGGGTTTCGAAATCCGTCTGAGATGATGCGGCGTGGGGTTGCTCGGAGCTAGTGGAAGGCGAAGTTTGAGGGAGGGGTTGCCTGTCTTTTTGTGGGTTTAAGAATATGGTCACTGCATGGGATATTTGGTGGGGAGAGGACGTACGCAAGTCGTTGATATCCTCATGCACGACGATCATGTGCATGAGGGGAGAGATGAGTTGGTTTGGATTTTTACGTGGGGGGTTTACGAGATTTGGTTGTTGTTTTGATGCATGGTTGATTGGAGAGAATGTGTGAGATGCGGGCGAGTTAGTTAAGTGTTGAGTATTGGTGTTTCATACCAATATTATTTTGATGATGATCTCAACATTATGTTTTTGCTAATAACTTTCATGTTTTAGTCTCACAGTTTCATTCCTAGAATATCTTTCTTAGAGACTAATCACTTGGTGCAAGGATGAACATCAAGTGGAGAAGGGCCAAAGCTTGGACTCAAGGAGTGCCAAAGATTGGAGATGATGGGGAGAATCAATGCATCAAAATTGAGGACTTAGACTCTAAGGAAAGCAATGTAATCCATGTAATATTTACTTTATTGCTTTCTCTCTCTTTGAGTCTAGGTTAATGTAATGCCTTGTTAGATGGTTTACTCATGCATGCATATGCATTTAACCATCTTAGTGAACCTTAGGATTATCATAGAATCCAACCAATTAGGTTCACTCTGTCCAAAGACTCATTTGGAGTCTCTGGCTTTCCATCAGTCGCCTGATGAAGGGTTTACAGTCGACTGGGTGATTTCCAGTCGTCTGTCGATCCTTCTACATTCGACTGATATGCACAGATCAAGTCAACTTTTCAATTGACTCAAACTTGAGCTTTACACACAGTCGACTACTGGTCAGTTTACTGTCACCTGTAGATTTATCGTCGCCTGGGAATTGGCCAACAGTCGTTTGAGTAGCGTAAGTTCATTCTCTGCATCTCTCTGTCTTTTCTCCATCTTATACAGCAGTCGACTGATGAAGGTATTACAGTCGCCTGACTATAAGACAGTCGACTGTATTATTGACATCAGTCGCCTGTATGCTTATCTGGAGAAAGAGTGCAGCTCTCTGGTTTATTCCATCCCCAGCAGCAGTCGCCTGCTGAAGGTTTTACTTGCACCTATCCTGTTTCCAGTCGACTGTATTGTCTTCTTCAGTCGACTGTCCTGGATCAGATTATAGCGGTTGGATATTTTCTAGCCATTGATCAGTCGACTGTCTTATGATCATCAGTCGACTGTTCCTGTCATTTTCGCCCAGTTTCTAGCCGTTGCAGAATTGATCTTTTGGATGTTTTCTTGGGTTTTGGGGTTTGATATAGGGTTTCTATATATATGAGTGTGCTACCATCTCTTATACTTCTTGATGCTATTGAAAATCTCAAGAGATCTATAAGCCACTTATAAACTCTCTCAATTCCCTTATTCTGAGCTCTCATTCCTCTTCATGCATTGAAGTCCAGCTCAAGGGAATTCATCCAAGTGCTTTCAAGCCAATCTCATCACCTGGAGATCCTCTTCCATGCCTTGCATTCATTTATGAGTAAGTTCATTTTAAGGCATAGGTAAGAGTATTTGTTTTACTTTGTTATTTCACTGAAACCCTAGCTTTCTGTGTGAGAGCTAATTACTCTCTGTGTGAGAGTATAACCTTCTGTGTGAGGGTTGGTTGAGATCTCTCTGTGTGAGAACAAAAGTCTTTCTGTGTGAAAGCAATGATTTCTCTGTGTGAGAATCGAAATCCTCTGTGTGAGGTATCTCTGTGTGAGATTGTATTCACTTCTCTTTGTGAGAATTAAGTGGATATTGGTGTGGCTGGACGTACCCAAGTTTGGGGAACCAGGGTAATTCTTGTGTTTGCATTTGGATTGATTGTGTTGATTAATTCCTTTTGCACTTATTATTCCGCATTTGCAAGTTTAATTTTAATGGCACAATTTATTGCCATTACTCTATTCACCCCCCCCCCCCCCCCCCCCTCTAGAGTGTTTGTTGTTAGTATTGCAAGGTAGACGATCCTTACATTAAGATTTAGGATTTAATTTCTATTCCTTATAGATCTCTTAACTTAAGATTTATTGGGATAGAGAAATTAGGATTTTCTTTTTGTTAAGATTTCTTATTATGGTCTTTTAATAGAAGATTTGATTTGTTTAAAAATCAGTGTAATTGGTTTATATTTGATTAGTGAGATCAATTCAGTTAAGATATTTGATTAGAAAATCAATATTAAGATTTAGTGGGTCGAGATTTGATTTGGATAATATGATCAGTTAAGATGTTTAGATCATGATCAGATTGGATTTTAGGGAATCAATTTAATTAAGATATCTAGGATTAGGAGAGTTCATATAATTAAAATAATTAGGCTACTTTGATCTCGTCCCTGCAAACAACTTTAACCAAAAATTAAAGAAGACATTAACGCAATCGTTAAGACGCGTGTTTGAGCTATAAAAGTTAGTAAATAAAATTATGAAGCAGATATTTAAATAAATCAACATATTAATAATACGTACGAAATACTTTCAATGTGAACTTTTCTATATTTTGATTTTTCAACATTTTTAAAACCATATGCTAGTCCTCGCCTATTATTGCCATAAAGTTGATTTCCAAGAATAATGTCCAAATTTTGTTTTCCAATAGAAAAATTATTTAATAACAATTCTAGACTAGCAACTTTGGATTTCTAATGAGCATTTTCATTCACAAGCAAAGTGCATTTATTAAAGAAAGCTTTCTTATTGTCCTCTTCAGCAATTATTTTTCTTTTAAGTTCATTATTTAGCATGAAGATTTTTCATTAAGCAATTCAATTTCAGTTTCAAGCTTAATCATCGTTTGCTTATATATGCTAATATCATTCAAGAAGGTAGGACAAATCACACATTCAGCTTTTTCATGCACCCTAGATTTCTCTTTTTCCAACAAAGCAATGGTAGAATCATATTCAACAATTTTCCCTTTAGTCCTTAATTTCTAATACATGTTGAAAGTGTCTTGTTGCATTTCATCGTTGGAATTTTTATACTCTTCTAACATGGATTCTAGCTCTAAAATTTCATCTTACATGGCTTTACAAATAATTAGAAGTTCAGCTTTACAACTAGATTTTACCAGCTTTACTACCAGATTTTACCTCATCATCTTTTGTCATCAAGCAGAAGGAAGAGTGGGCGTCATACTCCTCATTCATCTTCGCTGTCCATGTCCC
Organism: Scilla litardierei; assembly: GCA_030789695.1. Classification (NCBI taxonomy): domain Eukaryota; kingdom Viridiplantae; phylum Streptophyta; class Magnoliopsida; order Asparagales; family Asparagaceae; genus Scilla; species Scilla litardierei. Next base: position 112,003,996 of record CM061133.1, on the reverse strand, counting down.
ACGTTTGCACCATAGCTTTTTCTTTCTTCTCCACAACATTAGCTGTTTCTTGTGGGCAATCCTTCATAATGTTTCCCTTATTTTTACATTTAAAACATTTAACCTTATTAATAGCAGTCTGTTCAGATGAATTTCTAGAAGGATCACCTTTGCTAGAGTGAAGAGCCAATGGTTTTGGATCTTTTTCCTTCGCCTCTAGTTTCTCTCTAGCCTCTATATTCTGCAGCTCATGCTCGTGGGACATTAAGTTGCCTATCAAGTCCTCCACTCTCTCTGTTATAGACTTTTGCTTCTTGAATGGCAGTGACTTTCGGCCCGAATGAGCTTGGCAGCGCCCTTAAGATTTTCCTCACCTGCTCTAGGCTAGAGTATCCAACAATATAAGGTTTTGTGGTGAGAGGTTTGGCTCACGGAGAATCCCATAAAACTAGGAATTTGATTGGGATATGTTATTTGAATTGGATTTGAGTGGGATTTGATTTTCAATTTCAAATTAGCTTCCTTATCCCTCCATCTCTTGACCAAGTCCACCTTGAATATGAATGCTAATTTCTCCATCACTTTGACCAAGTTTTCTTTGAGTATTTACAAGCTTACCACCTTCTTCGTACATCATTGCCACTCATGAAACACTTGGCAAACACATCAACACGTTCACACACGTTTGTTATTATCAACCCCGAAAGATCATTGTATCCAATAGTGGAGACTATAGTGGTGTTGCCGGGGCTTGGGTCTGCGGTAGGATGAGGAGTAAGCAGGTGGGGACCATGATGGTGTGTACCCGGCAGAAGAATGGTGGTGGTCGAAGATCCGGTAGCGGTAGGAGATGGGGTCGCGAGCAAGGCTTTAGGGTGTCACCGAGATGAAGGGTTTGGCTAAGGAGATGTTTGCCATTTGAGGGAGGAAAAAAAGGAGATCGGGGTGAAGTTGCGGCTATGGTTTAGGGTTGCTGAAGGTTTGTAGGAGGGAGGGAGAGGTAGGCCGTGGGTTTTAGTTTAAGGTTGCGGTTGAGAGTTGAATGTGGCATGAGTTTTTTGTTTCTTTGTTTCTCTCTGCGTTTTTTTTTGTAGGGGGAAGAAGGAGTGGGTGCAAAAACATAGGAAGAGGAAGTGGGGGAAACGGTTGCAGCAAATCGAGGAAAAAATTGAATCTTACCCATTACGATATTGATAAAGGAAATCAGTTGTTGACATTTATTTCGATTAGGGGAGTTTATTTGGTTAAGATAATTAGATTAAGATTGATTAATATTAGATCTAGGAGGCTCGATTTGGTTAGGAAATTAAAATTTATTAGGATTAGATTTGATTTAGGATATCGATTTGGTTAATGAAGTTAGATTTATTAAGATTTATTAAGATTTATTAGGCTAAGATTTGATTTATAAAATAATCGAGTTAAGATTAGATTAGGAGAATCCATTTAGTTAAAGTATTTAAATTTTGAGAATTTAATTAATTAATATACTTAAATTATTATGATTTTGCCCCTCGACTCAGCGTCATCGAAAATAAAATAATACCAACGCGGTGGTGAAGTCGGGTGGATCACGAAATTGTGGTCCAATCACACGTTCAAGCTATGAAAAATAAAAAAAAATCGTAAAGAACTTATTCAAATAATTTAATAAAAATTCGTAAGAAATATGTACAGATAACACGAGGATTTCTGTCCGTTAATAGCCATTTTTAGCATTTAATTCTTGGGTTTTAAAACCGTTTTGAGCACATTTCGGTGGCTTATAAATAGGGCTTTAATATCTTGACTTGATAAGTTAGATAAGCATCTAAGACTTCATTTAATAAACTCTCAAGTGATCTCAAGTCATTAACTTCTTCACTAGAGCATTCAAGAGCATTCAAAACCATTCAAGCTCAAGCTCTAAAGTTCAACTTGTGACAAAACCTTTCAAGATAAAAATTCTAGCATTCATTGCTACACATCTTGATACAAGTTAGTAAGTGCTCATACTTTCATCATTTAGAGCACGTCACCCACACCTTATTACCTCATTCTTAAGAGTATTATTCAAGGCATAGGTTGTGGAAATTGTTCATATTTCGTTCTTTCTTTCTCTTTGATATTTGAGAAGTTCCTCTCGGTTGTGAGAGTAGACCATTCCAGAGTTGTACGAAGTGGAAGAAAAGGTGTATTGGTTTTTCACTTGTCAGGTTTTGGCAAGTGGGTATTAGTGGACCCTAATCACTAGCGGGTTTGCTAGTGGGTTGCTGGAGTAGAATTCAAAGGAGTCGGGGAGACTCAGAGTCAGTGAGACTTGGTGAATCCGCACCAGGGTAAACCCTTTGTTTGCATTTGCATACTTGTATTTGTTGCTCTCTTTATTTATTCCGCATTACGGTTTCATAAGGGAACTTTAATTTAATTTCTGTATTATTGTTATATAGCACTATTTACCCCCTCTAGTGTTTTCTCCCTATAGTTTCAGATCCTACAATTGGTATTAGAGCAAGGTTTTCAAACTATGGCAACCACAAGCAGCAGCAACAATCATGATGGTGCATCATCTTTCATGGAAGGCCAATCCACAATTCGACCTCCACACTTCTACGAGTCAAATTATGGATATTGGAAAGCTAAGATGATCATCTACCTTAAGAGTGCTTCTCTTTGGCGTATGGTAGAAACGGAGTATGTTGATCCACTTGAGGAAGACTACTCAAATTAGACGCTGGTTCAAGTGCTTGCATAAACAAACAATTCAAAAGCGATGAACTCGCTTATATGTGCATTGAATGCATCCGAATTCAACAAAGTGTCGAATTGCACAACCGCACACCAAATTTGCAAGCATCTACAAGTTACTCTTGAAGGGACAACACAGGTAAAGTTGTGAAAGCTTCATGTATTTGTACAAAAATTTGAGATGTTTCAATGCAGGATAAGGAAACCATCTCTAGCATGTATGCAAGATTTACGGATATCATGAATGAGCTTGAAGCCCTTAGGAAAGAATATACCCAAGTAGAAAAGGTAAGGAAACTCATTATGGCTGTCACCCGGGAATGAGAAAAGAAGAAAATGGCTATTGAGGAAGATAATAACATGGAGACATACACGGTTGAGGCCTTCGTAGGAAACCTCATGAATTATGAGGTTAGGAAAGATGGAGAAGAAACTAATTCTCTAAAGGTTCTATCGGAACCAAAGAAGAAAGCCATTGCTTTCAAAGTCACTTCGAAGAATGAAGACTCCGATGAAGAAATGGACATGGAGTCTATAGCTCTTATGGCAATGAAGTTCCAATGGTTTTACATTAGAGGTAATTTCAAACAAAGGAATAAATTTGTTTCTATTAATGATTCTTATTTGTGTTTTAATTGCAATAAGTCAGAGTACATCAAGATGGATTGCCCTTTATTTAAGAACAATGAGAAATGGAAAGCTCCCAAGTAAAAAAAGGGATATGTGTACAAAGGAAACAAAAAGAAGAAGGGACTCGTAGGAACATGTGATGATTCTAGCAACGATTCAAGTAGCGATGAATCCGATAAGGACAAGGGAGATGTAGCACACACGTGCTTCATGGCTAAGGGTAGCTCTCCAAAGGACTTATCTAGTGAGAGTGATAGCGACACCAATGAGGTAACCATATATGATCTCAAATTAACTTTTGAGAAATTATCTGATAAATATCAAAAGTTATTCAATATATGATTGCTAAGGATAAACTTGTTATCATTGCTACCTCATCTAAGATTTCGATATGAATGTTAGTTCCAGTATTCATAATGCACTTTTTAAAGAGAAAGCCAATTAGTTTTCTCAAAATAACTGTTTGAATAATGAGGTAATATCACTCAAATCATAATTGGACTAGGTCAAATTAGTGATTTTGATGACATTGAGATTGAAACACTTTGATCTTAAAACACATTTTTGGAAAATGAGAATGTAGTTCTCAATACCCAAGTGCACAAGCTTCATATACGTGTATCCACCTGGGATACTAATCTCTCTTCATTTAAGAAGAGATATGAGCCCATGTCCTCCAATGTTGATGGATTCAAAAAATGGAAGGACAAATTGAACACAATTTTGGAAAACCAACTTCCCGCAAATTGCCACGAAGGACTTGGATATTCTAAGGATAATGCTTCCACTTATCACACATCTTATAGTGGAGCAACTATTAACTTTGTGAGGCCATCCTTTGGTGCATCCACTAGTGGAGCATCAACGCTCTTAGGTGGTACATCTACCAAGACTGCGCCATCCCAGTGAACCCTCGTTTGGAAAGAAACCCACCAAGGGTGGACAACCAAAGAAAGCATATGCGTATATGTATACACGTATCCAACCACGTAGGAGAGCACCTCAACATCAAGCTCCTACGTATGACGAGTTTTATGCAACACACCCTCGTACACGTGCAAACACTCATGTAAGACAACCACATGACCGCACAGCCACTCATGCGCATGGTTATGCTCAACCACTTCATACTTATGATTATACACATGCTTATCCAAATGTCTCACCTGCTTACCATGCTTCACATTCATATACACTGAATATGTGAAAACGAATATGAATGTTCACAAAACATGCACACATCGTGCAAAACCACATGGTATGTATCATGCACCCCATCGCAAATTTTATGCACATACATCACAATATTGGTTTGCACAAACACATAGACATCCTTATGCATATGCTCACCCTAATGCATACACACATTCACATGCTTTTATACAGCATGCTTCCATGTGACACTCATCACCAATGCATGCACCCTTGAGGCATAGAACTCCTAAGAGTCATTTGATTTGGGGTATTAAGAATACTAGCAAGTATGATAAAGGAATGTATATGAAATCATATTTTAGGGATGTTGTAAATAGTAAGAACTATGTTGGGAAGCCAAAGTCCACTTGGACTTGGTTTCCAAATGGCTAACCCCCTGGACCCAACAAACTTGGGTACCATATGCTTATGTTGTATTATATAGGTACCCAAGAAGAGGAAAAAGTGCAATATGGGAAAATATTGCTCTAAATGAAAAGGAAAGGGTTGGATACTCGATAAAGGGTCTTCCAAACATATGACGAGAGACCCAAGTTTGCTCTCCAAGGTTATCCGCATCAAGAATGGCAGAACGGTTACTTTCGAAGGCAATGAGAAGGGATCCATCATAGGAATTGGTAAAGTTGGAAACCCTTCTAAACCTCTTATAGATAATGTTTATTTTGTAGATTGTTTAAATCACAATCTTATCTCTATAAGTCAACTTTGTGACATGGGTTACAAAGTTAACGTTTGTGATGGATTGTGTAGAATTTGTTATAATACTAATAATAATGTTTTGTTTAGTGGCACTCACCAAAAGGACATTTATATTTTGGATATGCCACACACACAATACCAATGCTTAGTCGTTCACACTAATGAACAACTTTTGTGGCATTGACGCTTTGGTCATGTACACTTCAAGCATCTTCACAAGTTGTCTAAGCACAACCTAGTTAGAGGCTTTTCGAAACTTTCTTTTAAGAAGAAAAGTTATTGTGATTCATGCCAACGAGGCAAGCATCATAAATCGTCATTTAAGATTAAGAATGTAACATCTACTTCTAGGCCTCTAGAGCTTCTACATCTAGATTTATTTGGGCATACTAGAGTTGCATCCTTAGGAAATGCATTCTATGGACTTGTAGTTGTTGATGACTTCTCTAGGTATACTTGGGTGAAGTCTTGAATAATAAGAATGAAGAACTTGTGAAATTTAATATGTTATCTAAGAAAGTTCAAAAGATTCAAGGAACGTCCATTGTCACCATTCATAGTGATCATGGATGTGAATTTGATAATGAACTATTCTCTAATTTTGTGATGAGAACGTGATAACTCACACTTTTGTCTTCCCTCATGCTCCACCAAAAAATGGAATTATAGAAAAGAAAAATATAATTCACATTAAGTGTGCACGCACTATGGTTAGTGATTGCTGCATTGGTTCACAATTTTGGACAAAACCCGTTCATACCGCATGCTTGTGCTAAATAGGATACGTGTGAGACCACGTTCAAACAAAACTTGTTATGCATTGTTTTATAGAAAAATTCCTCAAGTACGTTATTTCCGTGTATTTGGTTCAAAATATTTTTTTATGAACACACACGTAATTTGGATAAGTTTGATTCACATTCCAATGAAGGAATATTTTTTGGATACTCCAATCATAGCAAGCCCTACTGGGTATTTAATAAAAGAAATTTAACAGTTGAAGAATCACACCGCATTTCTTTTAATCAGAACTTTGTTGTTCCATTATCTCCACTTGATGAGAATGTTGAATTTTTGTGTGATTCTTGGAATAATGTTAAGAATAATGATTCTACTGAAACTAACCCTACTATTTGTGTAGTTGAGTTTATTCCAAATGATTTAGGGTTACCCAATACATTTGTTACGGTTCCAAACCATCTACATGATCAAGTGATACGTAATATTGAAGATGGAGTCCTCATAAGGTCAAGGGGGAAACGATTCACACATTGTACTTTCGTCTCAACCATAGAACCAAAGAGCATTGAAGAAGCTTGTAAAGATAGCTCATTGATCATTGCTAAGGAAGTAGAACTCATGTAATGGTCGCTTTCCGATCGTACTTTGTTCGTGCACATGCTTTTAACCGTGCACGTACTTATTTTAGACTTTGTTTGTTTGTCAACACTTTGGTGTGATATGTCGTTGTGAACGTCTCTGAGAGTATTAAATTGTGGCACTAATTTGGAATGACATTTCTCGGGTCGTTCTCCCAAGATTTGATCTTATTCGAAGAGACGTTGTGATTTTCACTTTTGACGTGAGACGTTTCTATTTTTAGTTTCGTCGCTCGACGTCGAAATTGTGAACCGTCTTCTTAGTTTTCTTTCTCTCGTCGTCCCGATCACCCCAATATTTATTTCACAATTTTCAAATTTCATTTGACCTACTTTACATTTTTAGCAAAGGTTTAAATATTTTTAAATACTAAGTTTTAAATTATTTTCGACCCAATGTAATTTCTATTAGATTATAATACTTCAAACTATTTTTGAGCCAAATCCGAGCCCCTTGGCCGTACCCCTATAGCTAGAGATATAGTGTGGGTGATATTTTGGGTTTAAAATTGATTAAAGAGCAATTTTAATTCAAATTAAACCCTAGACTTGGTCAAACACATCTACACTATATATAAGAGGCTTAGGATAACCTATTTTCCCAAGAAAACAAACCCTTGCTACCCCCACAACTCAAAATCCCACTTGCGACGATCGTCGCAACCGCAGCTCGCAGCCGCCCGTGCCCGACCGACGGATTTCCTTGGTTTTCCTCGGTTTGACCGAGAGCCCCGCCTGCACCGCTGCTCCACACCGCACCAAGTGCCCACCGCTTCGTTGCATCGCCCGCTCCTCGCTACGACCGAGGACATCTCTCGGTCTGACCGAGAGATTTCCTCGCCTCCACTCCGCTCCGCAACATTGCAACTGCAACGTTACAACCCCCGCACCAACCAACACTCCCGCCTGCACCGACCAAAGCCTCCCCCGCATCGCCCGCTCCCCTGCTCCGTTGCAGCCCGCTTTGCTGCAACCCCCGCTCCCCAAGCGCCCGATCGACAACTTTCCCCGCACCGGCCCGATCTGACCGAGAGCCCCCGCTCCGCACCGCATCCCCGCTCGTTGCAACCCCCACCCACTGTGTCCGACCGAGAGATTCTCTAGCATCGGCTCGGTCTGACCGAGCGACATTCGTCGCAACCCCACATCCGTCGCACTGCTTGCCACCGTGGGCCCCCCAAGTTCTCCAGAGTGGTTGTGGGTCCCCCATTGACCCCTAGAACTGCTGTGGGTCCCACCCAAGTGCTTCTTCTTCACCGTTGGACTATTTTGATGTTGCGACACGTCGTAGCTCGTCGTCGCACGTGCTAGCTTTGGAATCTTGGTGCGTTGATCTGGTTGCTGCCCAGACTATTCGAGCAAGGAATCTGATCTGGAAATTGGACTAGGAGCGCGTTCTTTTATTCCAACCCCTGGCGTCGCTACCCGACGCCAGTGTAGCTTTCGCGTCGTGTTGAGGTAACGATCTGCACCCCTAGGACCCCCAACCTATTGCTTGTTAATCAAGACTAAAATTGATGTTTTAAAAGTGTTTTAAATTCACTAATCAAGATTAATAATATGGGACTGTAGGCCGGTGGACTTGTGCACATAGGTTGTTTGTGACTTATGGACTTTTGGGCGGTGTTTTTCCGACGTCAGACTTGCAAGCAAGTGAAACTTGCCAACTTTTGCTTAGGGCCATGTTTTAGGCTACTTTCTTGCTTTTAGCATAAAAGAGACTAGACAGTGAAATGGTAGCTGTCTAGACGCTACTTTAAGATCTAGCTTGACAACGAAGCTAGATCTGCCACCCTGCCATGACATTCATGCATTGTTAACTGCCATGTTTAAATTCCTTATCTGTACGCACTTAAACTATTATCTGCCATGCATTGCATCTTACATGTCATCCAAGTTGAATGTTGCATTCGTAGCACACGCGACAATACTTGTACTTCCTTGTTCAGGCTAGGTGCACCCCTATGCCATAATGAAAAAACACTTCCTGGCTCGTGATCCAGAAGCGGGCTACATGTGTTGGTCAAAAACCAATGCCCGATTTCCTTGTTGAGGCTAGGTGCACCCCTATGCCATATTGAAATACACTTCCTGGCTTGTGATCCAGAAGCGAGCATTCCGTGTTCGGGGGTAAGGCCCTGGCTCGATACACGTGGAGGGGTAGGGATAAGCGATCACTTGAGCTAGGAGCTGGCCGCGCATCCACTCTAGCCAAATGGCGTAATCTCTGTACACGACGTGCTTACTAGACTTGGCCTTGCCTTTGTGATTGTTCATGCAAAACTTGATATCCATGCCATGATTTAAATGCCAATTGCCATGCCATGCTCGTACTTTACTTTACTTGTTGCACTCATGCTATAACTGCCATGTCATTGCATCATGCTAGAACTGCTAGGTTGTCTTACTTTCACTTTCAGTTTCCTTGCACAAGTCTCTTGTAGACTTGCTGACATGTGCCCCTTGCTCTTTTGGGTGTCACATGTTAGACCCTGAGCCAGAGACCGTAGCTGAGGACGAGGTATTTGCTAACGCTGAGCCAGAGCCTACGTTTGACGAGGAGTTGGTGAACACCGGTGACCAGTCTTAGAGACTGATTGTAGTTTCTTTTTCTTTAGGTTGCTGTTAGTTATCGGTGCGTAGCACCATTACGTTGTTTTTGTACGCTGTACTTTTGTTGGCCATGATGGGGCCTCTTTTTTAGACTCTTTCCTTTTAGCCTGGTGGCTTTTCTGCGATGTTGGAGTTTATTATTATGGATATTCTGATATTTCTATTTTGTCTCATTTCCTTATTATTATCTTTGTTTCATTTCGTGTTGCAAGGACCTGCTATTTAAAGTTGATTGAGGCTTATCGGACTTGCATCTTTGTAGCTTCAAGTCTGAGCGGACCTACTCACATCTCGCCTCCATATTTTTGGGAAGCGGGGCATGACAGGTTTTGTTGGTGGCCCATGCAGGTCCGTCTTGCAACTGCAAATTATCGCAACAACGATAATAACTATGGAATGTCCATTAAATAAATTGCAACATCCAAGTCATAAGCCTTGAGTCTAGTCGTTTTCCTATGTCACAAGGTGGTAAGAAGACTTAGTTAGACGTCTGTGCTTGCTAGTTAGAGACCCATGATTGTTAGTTAGACTCCCTGCTAGGAATTGATTAAATCGTCTTAGGAGTTACCTTAGTGGTTCTTGTCTAACTCTGACCATATTAGACTTCTAGGATTTCTTTAGTTGTTCGCTTGGGTTCATCGATTTCGGACCAAGCTAAACGCATTTCATTACCGTCTAGCTCCTTAGAAAGTCTTAGCGCTTAGTTTCTTAATCTTTAGTTGGTTGACTGTAGGAGTTTCCCCGTATATTTTCCTGGTTCATATCCTAGGCGTATGTATGATCATCCGACCATTTTCCTTGCCTCGAGTCACGAGATCGCCTCATGACGATCGTCGTCAATTTTCGAATCTCTCCGTTACAAATCTTGGATCTTCCGAAAGTATTTTTCGATTTCCTTTTCCCTAAGTTTAAATTTGTTCAAAAATTTTTTAATATATATTGCTTAGACTTCGTACTCTTTCGTTGACTTAAATTTTTTAAAAAATAACTTTTGTTGAAATTTTTGAATACTAGCTTATGATATTTTCCAGACTATACTTTTCGTACCTATGTAAATACCTTGTCCCTTCATATACTCATTTCATTCTGAACCGTACTTTTATTTTGTCTAATTCGATTTATAATTTTCTTTTCTTATTTATGCCATTCGAATGACACATCGCGCTTACTTTTAATATACTTTTCAAGTCGCATGGGACTTCAGCTTTCAGCAAGTCGACTTTATGCTCATCGTTTTTCCCTATTTCAGATCCTTGTAAAATTAATATTTCATAACCATTTCCTGATCTAGACCCTCCATAATTTGGTTTTAAAGCTTTATTACCAATTTTGATAATTCTATTACTAAGTTATTATTATCTTTCTGTTCACCATACATACCTTTAGAATAATTTCTAAACTAAATAGAATTTCAATTATTTTTATATATCCATATCAGGCTCATTGTGCTCGTATGTTAAGATCTTGTATAAATCAGTTCTTTTTTTGCAAATCCCGGACCCTCTAAAAGTAGTTTCAATATTGATTATTTTAAATTTTTCCCTAGCTTAAAGACTTTGAAAGCATTTAACATGAGCTTAAATTCTTCGGTTCATTTAATTTCATTCTTTGAATTTCAAAATTTTTGCCGAAATTATATTAAATTACTGCCGTATAATATTTTCTAAACTACGTCCTTAATGTTCGTGTGAATGATTTACTTCCTTTTCATAATGATTTTCGATAAGCCAATAAATCATTTTCTCTTATTATTTATATTCGACTAAAACTTGTTTCGAACAACTTGTTTTATCGATCTCCAAATATTTTATACAGACGAGGACTCCAACTTTTGAAGTACAAGCAGTTTTCAAATTTCACGTATTTTAGCTTATGTTATTTACACTATTTTCTTTATATATCCTATAAGAGTATCACTACATCTCCCTTTCCTCTACCTAAACATTCATAAGTGAGTCGCTGTTTCACCTAACCAAGCTGTCTCCTTGTATTCATCCTATCTAAACTCGTGCTTATCGATCCTTCCCTCGTCACGCTTTCGATCTCGATCTGCCTCTATTGCTTAGGCTTTAGTGCTCGTCAATAACTGTGTCAACTCTAATTTGTTAGTGGGCCCTGGGACCTTTGTGATGATGTCATGGTGCATGTACCTAAGTTGAGTATGTGAGCTTGAATGAGTGTACTCCCCTATAGTATATTAATGTTTGACTATTGTGTGATATATACATACTCAGGGTTATTCGTGATGTTATAAAGTTGTTTGTGTGTTAGTATTTATAGATATGTGTGAGGATAGCTATATCACTCTTTGGGCGTCTGTGTGTATAAGAATCAGTGTTGGAATATCTAATGGGGTGTATGTAGTTGGAGATACTTAATAATGGTTGAAATAATATGTTGGTAAAGCTATGTGTTTGATAAGTGTGATGATAATAGGTGTACGTATAGTTAAGTGAGTAAGCCTATTATATGACCTATGTGTTAGTATGTGTGAGTATGTGCTCGTACGTAGTTATGCATGGTGCTTAAATGTAAGTAGTTGTGTATTTGTTGCATGAGTATATAGGTGATATACATATGGTAGTGGGATTATAATTTTGACTGGTATTGCTTGCTCTTACGGGATGTTGTATGTGTGTATACCATGAGGTATACACGACTATTGCATATCTTAACTATGTATGAAGTAGATGTGTTGGTATACTAATTATAGGTAGTAGGATATGGTGTGAATATATGTTCTACATGTGTGTGACTATACGGTGAATGCATGTATTAGGGAAGGTATTATAATTATACGTGTGCTGATGTCTGTATTATTATTATGGTATATAGAGTGATTGAACTATGTGAGTGTTACCTGACTAAATATTAGGTGTGATTGACATATGGTATGTAAGTGGTTATATTGGTATATGTGTATACATTGTAGTTGTATTGGTATAGGTATAAATACCGTGTTACGTATATAGAGTATTCTGACATGTGTTTTGAGTCTCACTCAAGCTTGAGTGGGTATACTCTAAGTAAATGGTTATGTATGTCTGTAGTTGCATGTAACGATGTTTGATGTATGTATAATGATATGAGTGTTTGTGCCGGGTTACGTTACGCATATGATTGTGGGTCGCTATACCAGTGTATAGTTATAGGTGTTGGTCTTGGGGTATAGTTATTTACTAAGGACTTGCCTGTGTGAACGTATGCGTGCTAGCTACACTAGGTGTGTAGATGTGATGAGTTTAAAATGGTAGGATTGGTATATATGAATGAAATGTTAGCGTGTATGGGAGTGCACCATGCACGGGTAAGTATGTGCTTAGTTATAGGTATTGGTGACTATGGTATATGTGGCGTGTCGTAAATTCAGTTATAGGACCGTATGTGATGTGAATATAAGGTGAAATATTTGCATGCATTTGAATGACTATATATTGTGAAATTATAGTAGTGGTGAATGCATATTAGATATAGTAAAACTTGATTTAAATAATGGTATGGTGTGACTACATGTGCTGATGTGTTTGGTATTGGATGTATACTAGGAAATATTAGGGAGTAGTATACCCATGTTTTTTTTTGTGCATAGGTAGCTAATTATACGTAGAGCAATGATTGTATTTGCTAGTATGAGACTAATCTTAGGTGAGTATCTGAACTATTGTTTGCGCTAGGTAAGTAGTAGTTATATAAGGGATGTATGCATATATACATGATTGAAATATGTGCATGAATATATACAGGTTAGGAGAGTTATTGTTTGACTACCTAGTGAATGTATAAGCATTTGTAATGACTACACGTGGTTGAATTATAGTGTGATGTGATCGGGATAGCTACTAGTCTAGCTAGAGTTATATTTATAGTTAGAAAGTCCGAGGACGGACTTTATTCTAAGGTGGGGAGGATGTAACCGTCGCTTTCCGATCGTACTTTGTTCGTGCACTTGCTTTTGACCGTGCACGTACTTATTTTAGACTTTGTTTGTTTGTGAACACTTTGGTGTGATATGTCGTTGTGAACGTCTCTGAGAGTATTAAATTGTGGCACTAATTTGGAACGACATTTCTCGGGTCGTTCTCCCACGATTTGATCTTATTCGAAGAGACGTTGTGATTTTCACTTTTGACGTGAGACGTTTCTATTTTTAGTTTCGTCGCTCGACGTCAAAATTGTGAACCGTCTTCTTAGTTTTCTTTCTCTCGTCATCCCGATCACCCCAATATCTATTTCACAATTTGCGGATTTCATTTGACCTACTTTACATTTTTAGCAAAGCGTTAAATATTTTTAAATACTAAGTTTTAAAGTATTTTCGACCCAATGTAATTTCTATTAGATTATAATTCTTCAAACTATTTTTGAGCCAATTCCGAGCCCCTTGGCCGCACCCCTATAGCTAGAGATATAGTGTGGGTGATATTTTGGGTTTAAAATTGATTAAAAAGCAATTTTAATTCAAATTAAACCCTTGACTTGGTCAAACCCATCAACACTATATATAAGAAGCTTAGGATAACCTATTTTCCCAAGAAAACAAACCATAGCCGCCCCCACAACTCAAAATCCCACTTGCGACGATCGTCGCCACCGCAGCTCGCAGCCGCCCGTGCCCCACCGACGGATTTCCTTGGTTTTCCTCGGTCTGACCGAGAGCCCCGCTTGCACCGCTGCTCCGCACCGCACCAAGCGCATGCCACTTCGTTGCATCGCCCGCTCACCGCTACGACCGAGGACATCTCTCGGTCTGACCGAGAAATTTCCCTGCCTCCGCTCCGCACCGCAACGTTGCAACTGCAAGTTGCAAACCCTGCACCGACCGACGCTCCCCCCGGCACCGACCGAAGCGCTCCCCCGCATCGCCCGGTCCCCCGCTCCGTTATAGCCCGCTTCGTTGCAACCCCCGCTCCCCAAGAGCCTGACCGACGACTTTCCCTGCACCGGCCCACTCTGACCGAGAGCCCCCGCTCCGCACCGCATCCCCGCTCGTTGCAACCCCCGCCCACTGTGTCCGACCGAGAGATTCTCTCGCATCGGCTCGGTCTGACCGAGCGACATTCATCGCAACCCCACATCCGTCGCACTGCTTGCCACCGTGGGCCCCCCAAGTTCTCCAGAGTTGTTGTGGGTCCCCCATTGACCCCTAGAACTGCTGTGGGTCCCACCCAAGTGCTTCTTCTTCATCGTTGGACTATTTTGACGTTGAGACACGTCGTAGCTCATCGTCGCACGTGCTAGCTTTGGAATCTTGGTTCGTTGATCTGGTTGCTGCCCAGACTATTCGAGCAAGGAATCTGATCTCGAAATTGGACTAGGAGCGCGTTCTTTTATTCCAACCCCTGGTGTCGCTACCCGACGCCAGTGTAGCTTTCGCGTCGTGTTAAGGTAACGATCTGCACCCCTAGGACCCCCAACCTATTGCATGTTAATCAAGACTAAAATTGAAGTTTTAAAAGTGTTTTAAATTCACTAATCAAGATTAATAATATGGGACTGTAGGCCGGTGGACTTGTGCATATAGGTTGTTTGTGACTTGTGGACTTTTGGGCGGTGTTTTTCCGACGTCAGACTTGCAGGCAAGTGAAACTTGCCAACTTTTGCTTAGGGCCATGTTTTAGGCCACTTTCTTGCTTTTAGCGTAAAAGAGACTAGAAGTGAAATGATAGCTGTCTAGACGCAACTTTAAGATCTAGCTTGACAACGAAGCTAGATCTGCCACCCTGCCATGACATTCATGCATTATTAACTACCATGTTTAATTTCCTTATCTGTATGCACTTAAACTGTTATCTGCCATGCATTGCATCTTACATGTCATCCAAGTTGAATGTTGCATTCGTAGCACACGCTACAATACTTGTGCTTCCTTGTTCAGGCTAGGTGCACCCCTATGCATAATGAAAAAACACTTCCTGGCTCGTGATCCAGAAGCGGGCTACATGTGTTGGTCAAAAACCAATGCCCAATTTCCTTGTTGAGGCTAGGTGCACCCCTATGCCATATTGAAATACACTTCCTGGCTTGTGATCCAGAAGCGAGCATTCCGTGTTCGAGGGTAAGGCCCTGGCTCGATACACTTGGAGGGGTAGGGATAAGCGATCACTTGAGCTAGGAACTGGCCGCGCATCCACTCTAGCCAAAAGGCGTAATCTCTGTACACGACGTGCTTACTAGACTTGTCCTTGCCTTTGTGATTATTCATGCAAAACTTGATATCCATGCCATGATTTAAATGCCAATTGCCATGCCATGCTCGTACTTTACTTTACTTGTTGCACTCATGATATAACTTCCATGTCATTACATCATGCTAGAACTGCTAGGTTGTCTTACTTTCACTTTCAGTTTCCTTGCACAAGTCTCTTGTAGACTTGCTGACATGTGCCCCTTTCTCTTTTGGGTGTCACATGTTAGACCCTGAGCCAGAGACCGTAGCTGAGGACGAGGTTTTTGCTGACGCTGAGCCAGAGCCTATGTTTGACGAGGAGTTGGTGGACACCGGTGACCAGTCTTAGAGACTGATTGGAGTTGCTTTTGCTTTAGGTTGCTGTTAGTTGTCGGTGCGTAGCACCATTACTTTGTTTTTGTACGCTGTACTTTTGTTGGCCATACTTGGGCCTCTTTTTTTAGACTCTTTCCTTTTAGCCTGGTGGCTTTTCTGCGATGTTGGAGTTTATTATTATGGATATTCTGAGATTTGTCTTTTGTCTCATTTCCTTATTATTATCTTTGTTTCGTTTCGCGTTGCAAGGACCTGCTATTTAAAGTTGATTGACGCTTATCGGACTTGCAGCTTTGTAGCTTCAAGTCTGAGCGGACCTACTCACGTCTCGCCTCCATATTTTTGGGAAGCGGTGCGTGACAACTCATCCAATTTGAAAGGAACGCTGTTTGGGAATTAGTTCCTCCTCCGAAAGACCACAATGTCATTGGAACAAAGTAGATCTTCAAAAACAAGACAGATGAAAATGAAGTCGTCATCCAGAACAAGGTAATGTTAGTAGCACAAGGTTACCCGCAATAATAAAATATAGATTTTAAAGAATCTTTCACCCCGGTAGCTAGATTAGAATCTATTAGGCTTTTATTGTCATTTGCATCATTTAAGAATTTTAAGCTTTTTCAAATTTATATGAAAAGTGCATTTATGAATTGACATTTTTTTGAAGAAGTATATGTTTCACAACCATCCGGTTTCTAAACGAAATTCACCAAATCATGTCTTTAGACTCAAGAAAGCTCTTTATGGATTATGACAAGCCCCTAGAGCATGGTATGATTGTCTAAAGAATTTTCTTGTTGATTTGGGTTTCAAAATGGGTGATATTGATTCAACACTTTTCACTAAGTATTTTGATCATGACATTTTGTTAATTCAAGTATGTGTTGACGAAATTATATTTGGTTCTACTATCTCTACACTTTGTCAAGATTTTGTTAAGTCCATGCAAGATGAATTTGAGATGAACCTCATGGAGAGCTCACCTACTTTCTAGGACTTCAAATCCATCAATTGGAGCAAGAGATCTTCATGCCCCAAACAATGTGCACAGTGGAATTAATCAAACGCTTTGGAATGGGATCCTATTCATCCAAGTGTACTCCAATAAGCACGACAACGCATCTTGATAAAGATGGACATGGAACGGATGTTGACATTCTTCAATATCGAGGTATGGTAGATAGTTTACTCTATCTTACCGCTAGAAGGCCCGATATTATGTTTTCGGTATGCTTATGTGCACGGTATCAATCACAACCAAAAAATCACATTTGATTGTGGTCAAACGGATTTTCTGTTATTTAAAATCACTTGACTATGTATTATTTTAACCTAAGTCATGCACTTATGAACAAGTTTCATTTAGTGATGCCGATTTTGCCGGATGTAAATCCGATAAGAAAAGTACTAGTGACACTTGCCATTTCTTAGAAAGTTCCCTTGTATCTTGGTTCTCCAAGAAACAAAATTCGGTATATCTTTCCACAACCGAAGCAGAATATATTGTCACAGGTTTAGGTTATGCACAATTTTTATGGATGAGACAAACACTCTAAGACTACGGTATTGAGTGTGGCACATGTCCAATCATGGTTGATAACCAAAGTGCTATTTGTCTATCCAAGAACCCTGTGCAACACTCATGTCCCAAACACATAGATATTAGACATCATTTCATTAATGATCATGTCCTCAAGAAGGATGTTTGTCTAGAGTACATATGTAATGCTTCGATCCCGAGGATACCTGGAAAGTACGAATCCATCACAGGTTCTCCCAGAGCAGCGAGTGTTACGAAGGAGAAAAGAAAAAACAAAGAAACCTGCATGCCACTGCGCACAGCTGGGGTAGTACCTGTAATGTTCCCACATACAAAACAATGCCAAACCAACAACACAGATAGTCACAAAGAGAATATCCAAGAGACAAACAAGAACCAATACCCCTTATTATCCACTAATGTATGGTTTACACCTCTTATCCAACATCTTATATAGCTCAACCAAAACAACTAAACCCCAAAAGTACAAAACTCTCATCCTCTCCCCTAACCACCCAACTCACAACCCATGCTCCTTAACTAAAACTCCAACTCCATCTCCCTACCTCCAGCTCCATAAACCTGAAAACCACAAATTGGAGCACGTCAATGCGTGACCTAGTAAGAAACCCAACTCATGCGGAAAATAAACATTAATTTGGGGAATGTTGCTTTTAGTCACAATGTAGTACCAGGCATGAAAGGAACCACAAGCGCATCAGACAGAAAACATAAGAAATAGACATTTCAATTTGAAAGAGCTTAATTATTTCATTAAATTTTTCTTGGAACCCTGGGTGTGTCATTGAATATGAGGAACTAAACTCCACCCCAAGGCGGGGCGATAAGGAGCATCCGCCAGTGGTACACGAGCACTGTTTCCTTAACCGGGCCTCTCACTCCACCTATACCCTCCTGCATCGAAGTGCGAGTGAGGAAAACTACACAACATCACAATACATCGTACCCGAAACTAAGCAAGTTACGGAGATCACCACAAAGTACCAGAAACTGAGCAAGGTACAGTATCACTGCCACAACACAGTCTAGTCCTCATACCCTACTAGTATCCAGTTTTCCCCCAATCCCCTTTCTAGGGTGCTCACCTGCCATGTGGCAGACAGAGACATCCCTATATTTTATTAGCATTTAAGTTACTCAAGCTAGCATACAACATGAAGAGACTAGTATTAAAACTACATTAAGGTGGCATAAAGAAACAACAAGGTGAAATTGCAATTAAACAACATTAGAATTGCATTTAACCAACAGAGCTGGCAAATTGCATTTAGACGTAGTATGCAATATTAAGGTGGCTCATTGGGACATAAAGCATGCAACATAAGGGATGCAACATAATGGATATATTGAAATTAAAAGGATAAGTATGCAACGATGACATCTGCTAGTACTATTAAATGTAAATGGAGCAGTACTTAGGGTGGTTTAATTTTAATACAACATATGGCAAGAAAATGCAACAACTTGAATGAAGAGTTCCGTGCATTGGCATGGCCTTATTTTGCCTCCATCCTTCCATTCAAATTTCATTTATTTCATCCACACTTGGATTACACATCCATGTGCTAAGTCCATCACCCTTGCACCTCTTACAATACAACAAACTATGCCAATATAGCTATGCCACTACAAACCCTACAACAACACATTCTTACATATCCATACCACAACATATCATCACAAGGGACTTGAATAAAGATACAAGCTTAAATAGATTTAATTAAGGAACTTGAAGGAAGGTGCATGCTTTAGTAGCCACAAGTAACATGAGAGGAATCACTAACGATTTATAATAAAAGATTATATCCTTATGGAAACTAATTATGGAACTAGTCAAAATTGCCAACTTTAGTTAGGAGAACCATCAAGATCCCACCTTTAACACAAATATGCAACATAATTAAAGAAAAATGCTAACTTTTACTTGATCTTAACTAAAAATTACAACCTTTAGTTAATTAGTGCTACAATTTCTACAACATTCCCAAATTAAAATTTATGGCACCAAGTATGGAATCCTACCCCATAGATATGTGGATGACTCCTCCTTTCATCATCTTCTCTTTCCTTTAAAGAATTCTCTTTAATTCTCTCCCTTCATCACTTCTCCTTCCTTCTCTTCTCCTTTGTTTCTTTCCTATTTTTTCTTCACTTTTTTGTTTCTTTCCTTTTTGGGTTCTACCCCCATGAGGAGCTATTAATTGCACTACATGGATTTATTACTTCACTGCACTTTTATTTACAACTTTGCCATTTCTGTAGTGCAATAATAAAATTTCAATTTTACCCCTTTAAAAATTTTAATGCGTTCACAGCCCAACCCACTCACCCTCACCCTCATCGTCCTCATCTTCCTCGCCGCCACTTAGCATCTTCCTCGCCGCCACTCCGGTGAACAAATGGAAATATTAGAAGCATAAATTGATTAAAATGAGTTTAATAGGTAATTATAAGTTTGCACATAAATTGATTGAATGAGGATTCTTATTTCCATCTAATTAGCACAATATACATAAAAAATAATAACTTGTTCCCAAATACTAAACTATATCACCATAAGACCAACACATATCAACCTCACCTTCATAACCCACCAAAATACACAAGCGACATTCAAGATTCGGTCCTCTTCTGAGGAAAAACAAAACAAACCCAATCAATGTGATGGCTTAGCAGTGAGCTTACCTCCTCACATCTTCGAGATGCTGCTCACGAGCCCATGGGTTGACCCCTTTCCAGAGCTGAAGCCATGTCATGGCAGTAGCTGGCAGATCGAGTAGCAAATTAACAAATAATTGGGACTTCAACCACTGAATGTCATCTGGCGTTGTCATGATCTAAATGCTGCTCGAAGAACGGACTACTGAGATTCGATCTGATGGGGGCGTCATTTGACATGCAGAGGATGGGGAAAAAGATGGGTAGGGAGATGGAAGGACGAGGAAGAGTATGAGGGCGGTCGATGAGAACGCTATGAGGAGCAACATTGGGCCGTCGACAGGCCTCCCTGACGTCATCAAGAAAGCCATTAGAGAGAGCTTCGAGTAACTGTGAGCCGAGATCCGTCTTTTTCGGACTCACAGGGAGGGGCAATATCGGAAATAAACGAAGTCAGATTATAAAGCCTAAGGGTGTTTGGTGGTGAATTTATAAACGAGGTGAATTCATAAAACATGGCAGTGTAACTAACAACCCTCAAATCTCTCTTCTAAGGCCCCCTTTATTTACAAGGTTGCCATTGCAGAAAGTTTTTAATTTAATACCCTCTAACTTTGTATGGTAATTACATCTCATGCCATTCTTAATACTCCTAAATAAATGCCCTTCAATTTAGTGTTTTATTTACAAGTTTGACATTCCTTTACACATAATCACTTTACCTTACACACACACCTACACTTAATTACAAGCGTGCCTTTACTTTACACACTCTTCTACTCTACACACACACTCCCCATTAATTACAAAAGTGCCACTAACCCCAACCCTTTTACGCTAAGCCCGCTCTCACTATGCATACTCACACCACACACATTTACACACCAAGTTTGACATGCCTTTACTTTGGGTCAAGTCTAGACTACATCATTAGATTAACGTACGCCAGCGCTCGGTGTATTCATGACACGACGGTTTGGGTCAAATCAAGATTACATCATACGTATTTAAGAAGTTGGTTTCTACAAGGTTGCCATGTCACAGTTTGAGTGTAGCTCAACAACTGGAACACGGGTCCTATAATTGCCAACCCCTAAAACAAGGAGGGCTACGGCTAATCTTGAAGAAGAATATTAACGTATTTGACGTAAATATAGTCCATGGTGTTATATAATCATGATTCATGTCATTGCGGTCCAGCGGAACACGGCCAGGGAATTGACTAAACCAGGATCACTTATCCCTTAGACTAGCTAGTGTGATCCAACAAACTTAGCCAAGCACTTTGACCGGATCATGGTCCATTGAATGAAGCTTGTCATTTTTATATGCGTGCCATAGACTAGAAGGGTTTTATTAACAACTAACTAATCCTATCAACTAGTTGGATCCTTAAAATTCAAAATTTTAGGATTTGTTAATAACTTTTATTAAGTCCTTATCAACTATAAGGTTCACGTGCTATCCTAATCGTTATTAGGATTTTAATAAAATCGTTTACAAAGCTATAAAGCGTAGTCTTTTAATGAGAATTATTATGATAACGATTAAAACAATAATCGTTGTTAAAGAATTACCCTAATCAGGAATTAGGTTTTAAAAGGTTGTAATGATTATTAAAACATAGTATGTCATTTAAAATTTAGCTTATAAATTTTAACTAGGATTTTAATGGTTAACCTAAAAGGTTTCATCAATTATAATATAATAAATCGTGGCCATTAAAACATAAATTACTCTAATTTTATCGCATAAAAATAGGCATCCAACTATTTAACAAATAAATAGAACAACATGTTTAAAACATTTATCTAATAAATAATTAACATGCATCTATAATTTAACACTTAAATTTAAAATTATGATTTTAAAACATTTTATTTTTATTTCATAAAAAACTTATTTTAAAATCATCATAAAATTTGCATGATACTAAAAAAGTTTTATCATACAAAATTTTAAAGCATTTAAAATAATTTTTAAAAAGATCACTTAAATTTAAAACAATTCAAAAAACATTTTAAAATCATTTCAATTAATTTTATGGCAGTCCTAGATTATGCAAACGAGGCTCTAATACCAATGTTGGGTTTTGTAGACCCTAAGGGCACAAATCTATGCCCGTCCTAAGTCGGATGGACTATAGAGAGAAAAGAATGCAGCGGAAAAATTAGATTCGTTAAACTATTTTAATGAAGCCCGAAGGTTCAAGACCCTTAGCCAGGATCTTTGCCAACTTGGGGTGGATCTGACCACCCCAAGACGGATCTAAACTACTGCGATTAAATTAAGGAAAACAAATTAAATTTACATACCTGGAATCTTCCCTTGGTACATGCAAGGTGTACCGTACAGTCTTCCGAGTTGCTCCCTGTCCCGCGCCGAACCACTCCTCAAACCGTTCCACATTCCGAGACGAGCAATCCTCTTGTCGCCGAGCCAACCACGCGCCGAAGAAAGTTTCATCTGAGTGTGAACCTTTGCCAAGATTTCGGATCGGATTCGAACCCCTTCGTGGCTTTGCTAGAGCCCTTTAGGAGTAAGGCAGAAATTATAGGGAGAAGAGAATATTTAATTTAAGCCTAGATCCGAGCGTGCTCCAACATTTTTAGGAGCTGCTCAGATCTAGAGCTTGGGACGAGTTTAGAGGAGGAGAGCAGACCCCTATTTATATAGGTGGCTGATCCATCCCCATTACTGAACTTCAGATGTGGGACATTTCATTTTGGAGTTAATAAATCAAGTTAGTTTGCCTTAACAAAAGGACAAACTTCCATGAATTTTAACTCCCACACCGTTGAGCTTCACGATTGATACAACCTATCAAATCAAAGGGCGTTCAAATGTGATCGCGTAGAAAAAAGGCACGTCAATCTGAGTCTGTTTGACCCTTGAATTGATCGTCCAAAGTCATCCCAAACATGATTTTTGTGCAAAATACAGCCGCCAAAAACTGCACACTGCATAGGGTTCTGCACCCATATGTGGGGCCCACCATGTGGGCCCCACTGCACAAACAAGCTGGCTGGGCGCCTGCAACCCAGTCTGGGCATAGGCGCCCAGGGCGCCCGGCCCAGGGCGCCCGGTGCCCTTGGCACCCTGGCCTAGGGTGCTGGCCTAGGCAGGCCAGGCACCCAAGGCAAGCAAGCCAGACCCGGGCAGTCTGGCCTGGGTCAGTTTGAACTAACCATGCCTAGTTTGGGCATGGGTAAGTCCCCTTTGAGCTGAATTGGAAGTTTTGGGCATAACTTGGGCATTTGTCGTCCGATTTGGACACCGTTTGAACATGTGTTTACACCGGGATGTTCTCGTCTTACAGGTAACCTTTTCGTTGTGTTTATCTTATTAAATAATGTCGTAAAGAAGTTACGACACATTTAACTCAGTTTGCATCATATGCAAAATAGTCCCTATCAAAGCTTAAAATTATCATTTGCATCAATTGCAATTTTCTATTCCTTGCATCAAATGCATATTCTCCCTAATGTTTCTACTTATTACTAGACGAAGGTCGCACTCTGTGTGAGACCCTACAGCTTGATCCTACTACAGGTTGGGCTCGAAGCCGCATATGGCAGTGACCACGAGCAGCAGTTTTCGTCCTTGTTTTAATATCATAATTATGTGTTTAACTCATCGACATGAGTATTGTCGGGACCAACCTGACTATGTCCATGATGAATTCCGCAGTTTTAGTCTCTTTGTCGTTTAATACAAGTCTAGGGTAGGTCAAACTGTCAACCCCAATAACTCGAATCCGGTTAGTTTCCATATTTCTTTAGTCAAAAGATGTTGGACAACTTCCAACATACTCTGGCCAGCGCTTTCACTAAAGACCAAATTCACATTACGACACTAACTCCCATTGAGCGGGAGAGAGGAATCCTATCTTGGTCATTACTCTACTTGAACGATTCAAATGTCACCCAACCAAAGACCTTTCGGCAAGCCTAGCCTCGAAGCTAGGTCAGAGATCTAAGTGAAACTGTTCACAATAGGTTTGTATATTGACCTCAAGTCAAAGACAAACTTGCCTATCATCACTAAGAGTTATCATTGACAGATTGGTCAATCATAACCATATGATAACTCTTGTGGGTCATTCAGTGAACACATTCTCCAATGAGCACATGTGTCTCGTCTCCGACTTAGCCAAATCGAACGACCATGATATCATCGTCACTGCTATACGGTGAAGACTAAGACACAATGGTCTATCCGATGTTTCGATATCCTTTTCTCGAAACATCTACGACCATGAACCTATTTAGACTCATGCTACAGACGGTCAAGCGTTTCTCCATGATCGAGATGCTCATCTCAATATATGTTTGACCTCACATTAAGTCTCAGGACTTTACCTAAGTTATTTTCTAATGATAACTACATTATGATTTAACTTAGATAAATTCTTACCATACAGCTTACTGTAATTCTGAACAAGATGTTTGTATGGATACACGGAGATAAATTGCCTTTAGGGCATACATCTCGCAACATGTGAGCCATTAACCATTAAAGAAAATGTAGGGTTTGATATCCATTCTTTAATCCAACCAATAAATTTCCTTTTAAATCTATACGATGTAGAATATAGTAAATAAATTCTCTGTTGACACTATCAAATACCTTTCTCAAATCAAGTTTAATCCATGCCCTTCCTCCCATAGGGTTGCTGAAATCCTTTATCTGCTCGTGTGCTAGTAAAGCACTGTCTGAAAGAAGTCTCCCTTTGAGGAAAGCAGATTTGTTTGGTGAAATGAGCTCATGAATAACAATTTTCATCATATTACAAATAATTTTTCTTATCACCTTATAAAGCACATTACGACAAGCTATGGGTCTATAGTCTCCCAGATCAGTGGCATTGGAGTTCTTAGGGACTAAAGTGAGATTTGTATGGTTTATGGGATGCAATAAAGGACCAGAACAGAAAAAAGATTGAGTTGCGTCAATGATATCGTTACCTATCGTGCTCCAACAGTGTTGATAGAAGTAACCATTAAAGTCATCTGGACCAGGGGATTTATCCACCCTTATTTGGAAGATCGCATCCTTTACTTCCTCCTTCGATGCTCTCCTTTCCAGCCAAACAGCCGCTTCAGAGGTCAAAATGGGCTTAATAACAAGATTAGGGCCAGTAGCTAGTTTGGTTATCCACCCTTATTTGGAAGATCGCATCCTTTACTTCCTCCTTTGATACTCACCTTTCTGACCCAAATTTAACGGTTTCGCATGAACAAAACTTTTGTGAATGGTTGATGAACGGGCAAAACACATGAGATCGGGTTGAAAATTGGTGGGTCAGGTATTTAGAGGGTGGAGATCAAGATGAACGGTTCGGATCTTCCGAAAAAATGGGGGGCATAGGAATTTTGATAGGGGGTTATTTTTGGGGGTCATTTGATCCCACAAATATATATATATATATATATATATATATATATATATATATATATATATATATATATATATATATATATATATATATATATATATTATAAAAGAGGGTTGTTATCAAGAGAAATTTGATAAGAGATATCTATATTATAAGAGAGGGATGTTATCAAGAGAAATTGGATAAGAGATATTGGAAAAGAGAAATTGGATAAGATATATCTATATTATAAGATATGGATGTTATCAAGAGAAATTGGATAAGAGATATTGGACAAGAGAAATTGGATAAGAGATATCTATATTATAAGAGAGGGATGTTATCAAGAGAAATTGGATAAGAGATATTGGAAAAGAGAAATTGGATAAGAGATATCTATATTATAAAAGAGGGTTGTTATCAAGAGAAATTGGATAAGAGATATTGGACAAGAGAAATTGGATAAGAGATATCTATATTATAAAAGAGAGATGTTATCAAGAGAAATTGGATAAGAGATATTGGAAAAGAGAAATTGGATAAGAGATATCTATATTATAAAAGAGGGATGTTATCAAAAGAAATTGGATAAGAGATATTGGAAAAGAGAAATTGGATAAAAGATATCTATATTATAAAAGAGGGATGTTATCAAGAGAAATTGGATAAGAGATATTGGACAAGAGAAATTGGATAAGAGATATCTATATTATAAGAGAGGGATGTTATCAAGAGAAATTGGATAAGAGATATTGGACATGAGAAATTGGATAAGAGATATCTATATTATAACAGAGGGATGTTATCAAGAGAAATTGGATAAGAGATATTGGACAAGAGATATTGGATAAGAGATATCTATATTATAAGAGAGGGATGTTATCAAGAGAAATTGGATAAGAGATATCTATATTATAAAAGAGTGATGTTATCAAGAGAAATTGGATAAGAGATATTGGACATGAGAAATTGGAAAAGAGATATCTATATTATTAAACAGGGATGTTATAAAGAGAAATTGGATATGAGATATTGGACATGAGAAATTGGATAAGGGATATCTATATTATAAAACAGGGATGTTATCAAGAGAAATTGGATAAGAGAAATTGGACAAGAGAAATTGGATAAGAGATATCTATATTATAAGAGAGGGATGTTATCAAGAGAAATTGGATAAGAGATATCTATATTATAAAAGAGGGATGTTATCAAAAGAAATTGGATAAGAGATATTGGAAAAGAGAAATTGGATAAGAGATATCTATATTATAAAAGAGGGATGTTATCAAGAGAAATTGGATAAGAGATATTGGAAAAGAGAAATTGGATAAGAGATATCTATATTATAAAAGAGGGATATTATCAAGAGAAATTGGATAAGAGATATTGGACAAGAGAAATTGGAGAAGAGATATCTTATTATAAAAGAGGGATGTTATCAAGAGATATTGGATAAGAGATATTGGAAAAGAGAAATTGGATAAGAGATATCTACATTATAAAAGAGGGATGTTATCAAGAGAAATTGGATAAGATATATTGGAAAAAAGAAATTGGATAAAAAATATCTATATTATAAGAGAGGGATGTTATCAAGAGAAATTGGATAAGAGATATTGGACAAGAGAAATTGGATAAGAGATATCTATATTATAAGAGAGGGATGTTATCAAGAGAAATTGGATAAGAGATATTGGAAAAGAGAAATTGGATAAGAGATATCTATATTATAAAAGAGGGTTGTTATCAAGATAAATTGGATAAGAGATATTGGACAAGAGAAATTGGATAAGAGATATCTATATTATAAGAGAGGGATGTTATCAAGAGAAATTGGATAAGAGATATCTATATTATAAAAGAGGGATGTTATCAAGAGAAATTGGATAAGATATATCTATATTATAAAAGAGGGATGTCATTGGACAAGAGAAATTGGATAAGAGATATCTATATTATAAAAGAGGGATGTTATCAAGAGAAATTGGATAAGAGATATTGGAAAAGAGAAATAGGATAAGAGATATCTATATAATAAAAGAGGGATGTTATCAAGAGAAATTGGATAAGATATATTGGAAAAAAGAAATTGGATAAAAAATATCTATATTATAAAAGAGGGATGTTATCAAGAGAAATTGGATAAGAGATATTGGACAAGAGAAATTGGATAAGAGATATCTATATTATAAGAGAGGGATGTTATCAAGAGAAATTGGATAAGAGATATTGGACATGAGAAATTGGATAAGAGATATCTATTATACATTTGACAGCGATTTTTAAATCCTAGGGCTGACTAGGACAAACTGGTTGATAAAAGACGGCCAGGATTTAATCTTGGGAAATTAAAGGTTGGGATGAAGCTTTGAGATGAAGGGTTTGTATTAACTCAGCCTTTTGGTTTGTGGGTCCCATGTGATTGTGAGCAAAAGTCCCCAACTGTTTGCGTGATCTGGTGAGAGCAATAATTGTTTGTTTTGGGGAGAGCAAGGGTCTTTTTTGGGGGAGAGCAACAAGCATTTGCTGAGAGCTTCCCCAAAATTGGCCCTTCCTCTTCCCCAAAATATGAAGATAGCAGTTGCTAGAGCATAAAAAAGCTTTTTTGGGCTTTTCTGGGTCTTGCTTCTCGCCACCAAGGCTACAACAGATTTCTCGCCACCAAGGCTACAACAAAGGTGACATGATCGGAATCAGGGATCAAGGACCAACCTTCTTCTTCTTCTTCTGTCTATGGATGGTTCTAACCGGATTCAGAGCCTTGGCAGCCGAGATGATGTTCCTTTTGGCATATTTTTATATGAATTATTTTTTTCTGTTAACTGATCTCAGAAATTGTTTATCTTGCTGCTCAATTCCTTTATTATTTCACAAAACTTCATTGTTAGAATTGCCCAGGTTGCAGGCTTGATCGAAAGAACGAAGCAAACCCAGGACTACCTTATAGGGAATTTCTTTACATATGGGTTGTCGCCCTCTGCTCTGGTAAAATTTCAATCTCTGTCAACTTGAGTTTTTTGTGTGTTAAATTTGTCTGATTTCAACATGCTTTTCAACATTGTTCATGCGACTAATAATTTTGTTAGGCCAAAGTTTTCCCTTTGTGCTTTTCAACATTGTTCATGAGACTAATAATTTTGTTAGGCCAAAAGGAATAAATTATAAATTAATAATATGGCAAACAGTGATTACAACAACAAAACCTGGGGCCCCAAATGGCAGGGATCCATGGATTAGAAAGATCCGTTCCTTTTGGCATATTTTTATATGAAATATTTTTTCTATTAACTGATCACAGAAAGTGTTTATCTTGCTGCTCAATTCCTTTATTATTTCACAAAACTTGATTGTTATTGTATGGCTGAAGGCTCGCAAAAGGTCACTGCAAAGACGAGGTCAAACGTGGGGGCACGCGTTGACGAATATCTTCCCTTACACTTTTGCGTCGATTGGGATCGCCATCTCTATCGGAGTCTCTGTTCTCAGTACAGCTTGGTACTCATCTAATCTCAATTTCTTGGTTATTTCCCTTCAATTGTTCAGGGTCTTCATTTCGGATCATTTGTGATGATTTCAGTGGCATTTATATCATGGTGAGCAGCTTAATTGGTGTCACAATCAAAGCACCCAGAATCACCTGGAAGAATTTCATCAGGTATGAAAATCCTTTATAATTATACACAAATCAGAAAAATGGTGGAATTTTGTAAAACTCAGTGTGTTCTTTGTGGCGTGTGCAACCGGATGACATTATGATTTTGGTTTTAATTGTTTGTTTTAATGTGAAAATATTTTTTCACTTCAATATCTGATTCATGGTGTGTTCCTTCTGATTGAATATCTGATTCAATTCAATGTAAAAAGTGGACATTAAATGGATTTTATGTGGCATTTTGGTTATTGATTTAGCATTGTGAGGAGAGTGGACATTAAGTGGATTTTAAGTGGTGTCATGGTCATCATAAATAGACAGACTTTCAGTGCATTGGCATGGCATCAGTGCCCATGTCTACCTCTTTACCTTCGGTTACCTTGCTGTAGGGGTCTGTTTAAAAAATCCAATTCTTTTAATCAAAATTTTATCTTTTTCATCTATGTTTGGGGTCGTATGCTTTTCTTAATCTAGGTCTAAATCAAAATTTTAATTTGTGGTGTATTGAATATTAGATTTAGGAATTGGCTGGGAATGCGAGAGGGACAAAAACAAGACCATGATTATCCCGAGATACATTCAGCTGTGGGTGAGGAATGATGATGAGTTTGGGAAGCTACTAGCTGGGATTATGATCTCTAAAGGTGGGGTGCTGTCGAATATTTATCAGGTGTTGCTCCCCAAAACGTTGGGGAAGGGGATGGATGGCCAGTGAGATTGAATCGGCGTCTCAAGAGTTTTAAAGGTTCCTCTTTATTTATTAAAAAAATATTGTTTTGCTTTTCTCTTTTAGGGTTGTAATTAGTAGTTATGATGTGGATGATGATTACCTGATAAGAAATGGCTGAGTAAAACGATTTGGGGATTGTAATCTCCCAGGTAATATGTTGATTTGCATGGTTAATTTTTTGTGTTGCCTCGAAAATTGATTCGAGTTTGAATAAAACTATTCGATCTCATTGGCATGATTTTGTTCTAACTTACGTTGCTTAATCCACTGAGGAAAAAAGGGAAGATCTCAGAATTGGTTTGCTTACGTTCTTCCATTTATCTCTTTTTTCAGAATGAAATTTCAATCTCCATGTTTTTGGGGATATAATAGTATGATGATGATGTTAAATTTAATGATAAATAACAAATTGTCTAACATCCAGTTTGGCATGTCTGATTTGGCAAGGCAGCTACATGTATACCCAGTAGTTCAGATGCATGATATATCAAATATAGAATATCTTGCCATAAATCCTTTAATTTCTGAAATCTTTGAAATATGTAGCCACATGCTATAGAAATTATAAAAATTTTGAAATCTTGCTACGTGTTTTTACTTTGATTGGTTTACTTGATATTTGATGTTAGTCCTGATATATATGGCAAGTCCACATCCACATCACTAATTGCCATATTATTTGTCTCATTATTGCCATATTATTTGAATTCAATGATTGCCATATTATTTGAATTCACTCATTGCCATATTTTTTTGTCTCTTCATTGCCATATTATTTGAAATCACTGATTGCCATATTATTTGAAATCACTAATTGCCATATTATTTGTCTCATTCATTGATTGCCATATTAGTTGAAATCAGTGATTTCCATCTTTGATTGGTTTATGTGGGGGATTCAAATCCACATCACTAATTGCCTTTGTCTCATTCTGCTAGGTAACTTGCACCCCTGGCAGAAACTCTGTCGTGGACGATGACCTTGGGGTGATGCAGGGAGGAAGGCACTTTCTACATTGCTGCTACATAGTATGTTTGCAGTGAGGATGGAGCAGAATCGAATGAACCTGACAACAAGATACCATTGGCAACATGTTTGGTGTTTGTAACAATTTATCATATGAATGTAAAGCAGGAAGTGGGCTCGAGTTTGAGACACCATCCTATTTTTTGAAAAAAAATGTCGACACACTTTTTTGAATTCCTAAATACTTTATGCAAAATCTCCCGCGATTAGAATTTAACATGTTTGGTGTTCTGTTAATTTAACAGGTTTGGTGTTCTATTAATTTAACATGTTTGGTGTTTGTTCTTAAGAGTTCTTAGTAATAAAGGGTTTTATGCAAAATCACGGGTGTTTAGTGTTGATATCACCAAAAAATTTATGCAATCTCATGTTGATATAGAGTTCATGTTATTATTCAAGTTGATATTCAAGTTAATATAAAGTTATGTTAATATCTGGTTAATATAACATTCAAGTTGATACAAAGTTTTTATATTAATATGAGGTTATATATCAGGTTAATATCAAGTTGATATTCAAGTTCAAGTCTGCCATATCAACAGAAAAACTTCATATCAACATGCCATATATAGTTAATATAAAGTTCATGTTATTAACAGAAAAACTTTTGGCAGGACTGTCATATAACATTCAATTGCAGAACTACTATAAAAGTAGTCATATAATATGATTGTGTGATTGTGAGCAAAAGTCAGTGTGTTCACTAATTGCCTTTGTCTCATTCTGCTAGGTAACTTGCACCCCTGGCAGAAACTCTGTCGTGGACGATGACCTTGGGGTGATGCAGGGAGGAAGGCACTTTCTACATTGCTGCTACATAGTATGTTTGTAGTGAGGATGGAGCAGAATCGAATGAACCTGACAACAAGATACCATTGGCAATATGTTTGGTGTTTGTAACAATTTATCATATGAATGTAAAGCAGGAAGTGGGCTCGAGTTTTAGACACCATCCTATTTTTTGAAAAAAAATGTCGACACACTTTTTTGAATTCCTAAATACTTTATGCAAAATCTCCCGCGATTAGAATTTAACATGTTTGGTGTTCTGTTAATTTAACAGGTTTGGTGTTCTATTAATTTAACATGTTTGGTGTTTGTTCTTAAGAGTTCTTGGCAATAAAGGGTTTTATGCAAAATCACGGGTGTTTAGTGTTGATATCACCAAAAAATTTATGCAATCTCATGTTGATATAGAGTTCATGTTATTATTCAAGTTGATATTAAAGTTAATATAAAGTTATGTTAATATCTGGTTAATATAACATTCAAGTTGATATAAAGTTTTTATATTAATATGAGGTTATATATCAGGTTAATATCAAGTTGATATTCAAGTTCAAGTCTGCCATATCAACAGAAAAACTTCATATCAACATGCCATATATAGTTAATATAAAGTTCATGTTATTAACAGAAAAACTTTTGGCAGTACTGTCATATAACATTCAATTGCAGAACTACTATAAAAGTAGTCATATAATATGATTGTCGATTTTATGTGGAATTTTGGTTATTGATTTAGCATTGTGAGGAGAGTGGACATTAAGTGGAATTTAAGTGGTGTCATGGTCATCATAAATAGACAGACTTTCAGTGCATTGGCATGGCATCAGTGCCCATGTCTACCTCTTTACCGTCGGTTACCTTGCTGTAGGGGTCTGTTTAAAAAATCCAATTCTTTCAATCAAAATTTTATCTTTTTCATCTATGATTGGGGTCCTATGCTTTTCTTAATCTAGGTCTAAATCAAAATTTTAATTTGTGGTGTATTGAATATTAGATTTAGGAGTTGGCTGGGAATGCGAGAGGGACAAAAACAAGACCATGATTATCCCGAGATACATTCAGGTGTGGGTGAGGAATGATGATGAGTTTGGGAAGCTACTAGCTGGGATTATGATCTCTAAAGGTGGGGTGCTGTCGAATATTTATCAGGTGTTGCTCCCCAAAACGTTGGGGAAGGGGATGGATGGCCAGTGAGATTGAATCAGCGTCTCAAGAGTTTTAAAGGTTCCTCTTTATTTATTAAAAAAATATTGTTTTGCTTTTCTCTTTTGGGGATGTAATTAGTAGTTATGATGTGGATGATGATTACCTGATAAGAAATGGCTGAGTAAAACGATTTGGGGATTGTAATCTCCCAGGTAATATGTTGATTTCACGGTTAATTTTTTGTGTTGCCTCGAAAATTGATTCGAGTTTGAATAAAACTGTTCGATCTCATTGGCATGATTTTGTTCTAACTTACGTTGCGTAATCCACTGAGGAAAAAAGGGAAGATCTCAGAATTGGTTTGCTTACGTTCTTCCATTTATCTCTTTTTTCAGAATGAAATTTCAATCTCCATGTTTTTGGGGATATAATAGTATGATGATGATGTTAAATTTAATGATAAATAACATTGTCTAACATCCAGTTTGGCATGTCTGATTTGGCAAGGCAGCTACATGTATACCCAGTAGTTCAGATGCATGATATATCAAATATAGAATATCTTGCCATAAATCCTTTAATTTCTGAAATCTTTGAAATATGTAGCCACATGCTATAGAAATTATAAAAATTTTGAAATCTTGCTACGTGTTTTTACTTTGATTGGTTTACTTGATATTTGATGTTAGTCCTGATATATATGGCAAGTCCACATCCACATCACTAATTGCCATATTATTTGTCTCATTATTGCCATATTATTTGAATTCAATGATTGCCATATTATTTGAATTCACTCATTGCCATATTTTTTGTCTCTTCATTGCCATATTATTTGAAATCACTAATTGCCATATTATTTGTCTCATTCATTGATTGCCATATTAGTTGAAATCAGTGATTTCCATCTTTGATTGGTTTATGTGGGGGATTCAAATCCACATCACTAATTGCCTTTGTCTCATTCTGCTAGGTAACTTGCACCCCTGGCAGAAACTCTGTCGTGGACGATGACCTTGGGGTGATGCAGGGAGGAAGGCACTTTCTACATTGCTGCTACATAGTATGTTTGCAGTGAGGATGGAGCAGAATCGAATGAACCTGACAACAAGATACCATTGGTAACATGTTTGGTGTTTGTAACAATTTATCATATGAATGTAAAGCAGGAAGTGGGCTCGAGTTTGAGACACCATCCTATTTTTTGAAAAAAAATGTCGACACACTTTTTTGAATTCCTAAATACTTTATGCAAAATCTCCCGCGATTAGAATTTAACATGTTTGGTGTTCTGTTAATTTAACAGGTTTGGTGTTCTATTAATTTAACATGTTTGGTGTTTGTTCTTAAGAGTTCTTAGCAATAAAGGGTTTTATGCAAAATCACGAGTGATTAGTGTTGATATCACCAAAAAATTTATGCAATCTCATGTTGATATAGAGTTCATGTTATTATTCAAGTTGATATTCAAGTTAATATAAAGTTATGTTAATATCTGGTTAATATAACATTCAAGTTGATACAAAGTTTTTATATTAATATGAGGTTATATATCAGGTTAATATCAAGTTGATATTCAAGTTCAAGTCTGCCATATCAACAGAAAAACTTCATATCAACATGCCATATATAGTTAATATAAAGTTCATGTTATTAACAGAAAAACTTTTGGCGGGACTGTCATATAACATTCAATTGCAGAACTACTATAAAAGTAGTCATATAATATTAGTCATAATATTAGTGATGGGGACTATGTCATGTAACATTCAATTGCAGAACTACTATAAAAGTAGTCATATAATATTAGTCTTGATATTAGTGATGGGGATTATGTTATATGGCATAGTCCTAATATCATTTAATACTTCATGTGATGGAACATGGGAATTGATTTGAGAGTTAACGCTCGAGTTACTTGAATGTGTGTGGTGAGCACAGTGACGATTCATGTAACATCTGTTTTAATTTTATGATATCGATTGCTTTTATATCACATCTCTACCCGTTAAACCTGACTGTGGGAATGTGATCGCCTTTTTTTATTTGGCTTATTTATACCTTAGTGATTCTCTGTCATGTTTTAGGCGTCTCTCAATTAACGACCACCCTGTTTGATTGGAGGTAGTGGTTATGACTTGCACATTTTAGTTACCTCATCAGCGTTCTTGAGCTATGGCATCATGTTTTGGAGAATGTGGGTTATGTTGACTCTTTATCAAGTGTCACATAGTTGAATGCTGCACTGGAAGCCATTTTGGAAGTAGTCTTAAGTTTCCTGAAGCAATTTTGCAAGTGTCAGAGAGGCAATATGCAAATGTTGCCTGAAGTAAACCAATGAAAACGATAGTCGTTTATTTTCCTGCAACAAATGTTGTCGCTATTTTCAGTCAATTTTGTCGGCACAAAGGCGAATGATCTCTGAACCAGACTAACTTTAATCAAAATCTTATTGGGCGGCGGTGACTTACAAGTTACAGATCAATCCTATGCATATATTCATCTTTTTTCAGCATGCGAGTATGTGTGATCTCAGAGGCAACCAACTGGGACAAACTTTTGTGTGGGGTTCCATTAAAATGGCAAGCCAATCATTCGTGAGCTATGGCTAATACCCAGGTGTGTCAAAAGCAAAATTGATCAATGTGATGACGAACACTTTAGTGTTCGGATTTATTTTTTTATATGAATCTTTTATCATTAACGTCTCAGATTCATCATTCTGACAGTGTCTTTTTAAAGTAATTTGGTTTCAATTTGTTTATAAATAATCATGGTATCATCTCCAATGTGCTGCAAGGTTATAGATTCTGTATCTCTGTGGATATGAGTAACTTTTTATCAGAATAGGTAAAGATAACATATCTTCTGTCTATAGACTCATGTCCTATTTGTGCATTGTCTTTTTTGCATTGTGCTCATCACCAATAAACGCCATCGTTCTCAGATATGTCGCAGCCTGGCTGACGACGGTATACATCCTGATGATCCACCAGAAAATTCTCTTAAAATAGATGTAATTCAATTTGACAAGATAAAATTCAATCTGTCTAGAATTTTCAGATAACCTATGATGTTATATTTTGATGGCATATTTCCTATTATTATCATCATCTTTGATTGTTGAGATTTGAAACTCACTCTTGCTACAAGATCATTAGTTTAGGCTTGATGTTTAACATGATCTTACAAATAATCTGCATGATTCATCTCTTAACTGTTGCAATTTACGTTGCAAATCCAATTTGTTTCACAAAACATAAACGTCGGTTGATGACAGATCCAATCCCAGTACATCAGTGCTCTACTCCACCAAAATGAGCACTGTTCATTTAAGATTATTTGTGATTTGTTGTTCCGCGCCTATTTAAGATGAGCAATGTTCATTTAAGAACCAATCCCGCTAAATTTTTACTCTAATTTGTTGTTCCGTATCGAATGCGCCCGTGCCGAAGTTTGTTGTTCTACGCCAAAGGCGCCCGCGCCGAATTTTTTACGCTAATTTGTTGTTCCGTACCGAAGGCTCCTGTGCCGAATTTGTTGTTTTGCACCAAATTTGTTGCCCGCTAAATTTTTTAACACTAATTTGTTGTTCAGCGCCTAAGGCGCCTGTGCCAAATTTGTTGTTTTGCATCGAATTTATTGTTCTACGTTGAAGGCACCCGTGTCAAATTTTTTGTTCTGTGCCGAAGGCGTCCGCGTTAATGGCGTTCGCGCAACTTTCTACGCTAATTTGTTGTTCGCGTTAATGGTGTTCACGTTAATGGCGTTCACGCAATTTTTTACGCTAATTTGTTGTTCCGCGCCGAAGGCGCCTACGTCGAATTTGTTGTTCCACACAGAATTTGTTCTTCCGCACCGAAGGCGCCCCTGCCCACTAAATTTTTTTACGCTAATTTGTTGTTCCGCACCGAAGGCACCTGTGCCAAATTTGTTGTTCCGCACCAAAGGCACCTACGCCGAATTTGTTGTTCATCACCAAAGGTGCCTATGCCACTAAATATTATTATGCTAATTTGTTGTTCTTTTAAATTTTGGCTGTGTAAATAATTTTTTGGGGAACAAAGATTTTGTGAGCGAAAATCTTAAATGAACCGTGCCCGCGGGCACGGGTTATGACTAGTCTATATTATAAAAGAGGGATGTTATCAAGAGAAATTGGATAAGAGATATTGGACAAGAGAAATTGGATAAGAGATATCTATATTATAAGAAAAGGATGTTACCAAGAGAAATTGGATAAGAGATATCTATATTATTAAAGAGGGTTGTTATCAAGAGAAATTGGATAAAAGATATTGGACATGAGAAATTGGATAAGAGATATCTATATTATAAAACAGGGATGTTATCAAGAGAAATTGGATATGAGATATTGGACATGAGAAATTGGATAAGGGATATCTATATTATAAAACAGGGATGTTATCAAGAGAAA
Source organism: Scilla litardierei (assembly GCA_030789695.1). Classification (NCBI taxonomy): domain Eukaryota; kingdom Viridiplantae; phylum Streptophyta; class Magnoliopsida; order Asparagales; family Asparagaceae; genus Scilla; species Scilla litardierei. The sequence continues at coordinate 111,966,871 of CM061133.1, read as the reverse complement.
TTGGATAAGAGATATTGGACAAGAGAAATTGGATAAGAGATATCTATATTATAAGAGATGGATGTTATCAAGAGAAATTGGATAAGAGATATCTATATTATAATAGAGAGACGTTATCAAGAGAAATTGGATAAGAGATATTGGACATGAGAAATTGGATAAGAGATATCTATATTATAAAAGAGGGATGTTATCAAGAGAAATTGGATAAGAGATATTGGAAAAGAGAAATTGGATAAGAGATATCTATATTATAAAAGAGGGATGTTATCAAGAGAAATTGGATAAGAGATATTGGACAAGAGAAATTGGAGAAGAGATATCTTATTATAAAAGAGGGATGTTATCAAGAGAAATTGGATAAGAGATATTGGAAAAGAGAAATTGGATAAGAGATATCTATATTATAAAAGAGGGCTGTTATCAAGAGAAATTGGATAAGATATATTGGAAAAAAGAAATTGGATAAAATATATCTATATTATAAAAGAGGGATGTTATCAAGAGAAATTGGATAAGATATATTAGACAAGAGAAATTGGATAGGAGATATCTATATTATAAGAGAGGGATGTTATCAAGAGAAATTGGATAAGAGATATCTATATTATAAAAGAGGGATGTTATCAAGAGAAATTGGATAAGAGATATTGGAAAAGAGAAATTGGATAAGAGATATCTATATTATAAAAGAGGGATGTTATCAAGAGAAATTGGATAAGAGATATTGAAAAAGAGAAATTGGATAAGAGATATCTATATTATAAAAGAGGGATGTTATCAAGAGAAATTGGATAAGAGATATTGGATAAGAGATATTGGACAAGAGAAATTGGATAAGAGATATCTATATTATAAGAGAGGGATGTTATCAAGAGAAATTGGATAAGAGATATCTATATTATAAAAGAGGGATGTTATCAAGAGAAATTGGATAAGCGATATTGGAAAAGAGAAATTGGATAAGAGATATCTATATTATAAAAGAGGGATGTTATCAAGAGAAATTAGATAAGAGATATTGGAGAAGAGAAATTGGATAAGAGATATCTATATTATAAAACAGGGATGTTATCTAGAGAAATTGGATAAGAGATATTGGAAAAGAGAAATTCGATAAGAGATATCTATATTATAAAAGAGGGATGTTATCAAGAGAAATTGGATAAGAGATATTGGACAAGAGAAATTGGATAAGAGATATCTATATTATAAGAGAGGGATGTTATAAAAAGAGATTGGATAAAAGATATCTATATTATAAAAGAGGGATGTTATCAAGAGAAATTGGATAAGAGATATTGGAAAAGAGAAATTGGATAAGAGATATCTATATTATAAAAGAGGGATGTTATCAAGAGAAATTGGATAAGAGATATTGGACATGAGAAATTGGATAAGAGATATCTACATTATAAAAAAGGGATGTTATCAAGATAAATTGGATTATAGATATTGACAAAGATAAATTGGATAAGAGATATATATATTATAAAAGAGGGATGTTATCAAGAGAAATTGAATAAGAGATATTGGACAATAGAAATTGGATAAGAGTGATGTTATCAAGAGAAATTGGATAAGAGATATCTATATTACAAACGAGAGATGTTATCAAGAGAAATTGGATAAGAGATATTGGACAAGAGAAATTGGATAAGGGATATCTATTATATAAAAGACGGATATTATCAAGAGAAATTGATAAGAGAATTTGGACATGAGAAATTGGATAAGAGAATTTGGATATCTATTATATATAACAGGGAAATTGAAGAAGAGAAAATATAAGAGATGAGATTTTGAGGGATAAAAGAGGATGTTGGGAATTTTGCACATACAACCCCGGTTTTTGTATTTTTGCCTATGGACCCTCCCCACACACACACACCCACACTTTTTATTCTCACCTCATCCGGCCATTTTTTTTCCAGTTCTATGAAGATTTTGAATCTTATCCTACTAGGACAAAGCTTTGTCCTACGTGGCAAGTTTGTCCTTGGTGGTAATGACAATTTTGGGGGACTTAAATTTTGGGGGAAATCTTAAATTTGGGGGGGAAACTTGAAATTTTGTGGGAAAACTTGAAATTTGGGGGAACTTGAAATTTGTGGGTGAGAAAAACGCAGCCATTAAATAAACCGTGCCCTATGGGCACGGGTAATGACTAGTATATAGATACATTTTGTGGAGGAGCTAAACTTTTTCGGGTAATTAAAACATTAAATATTGGTGGAAATAAATTTTTGGGGAAACTAAAATCTAAAATTTAAAGTGAAACTAACTCTGGAGGTAATAAAATTTTTGGATGGAACCTTTGAGGGAACTAAATCTGGTAGGAATTAATATTTGGGGTAAACTAAAATTTTTGAGGGGAACTAAATTATCTTTGGAAACTGAATTTTGGACGAAACTAATATTTTTGGAAAGTGAAAATTTTTCTGGAAAAACTCTAAAATTTTGGAGCGGAACTAAATTTGGAGTGCACTAAATTTTGGGAGAAACTAAGATTTTTGGGGGGAACAAAATTCCTTGGGATGAGCTAAATTTTTGGGAGAACTAAGATTTTTTAGTGGGGGATTTCTAAAATGAATCATGTCCACATTTTCCGGGGAACTACGATTTTGAGGGGAGAATATCTAAAATGAATCGTGCCCACATTTTCGGGGGAACTAATATTTTGAGGGGGAAATATCTAAATTGAACCGTGTCCTACGGGCACGGGTATATATAGTACATATATTTATACATATATATACATATATACATGTATACATATGTATATATGTATACATATGTATATACATATATATCTATATAGATACATATCTATTCTATAAAAGAGAGCATATTTTGAATTTTGTCCCAGTAGGACAAGCTGACTAGGACAAGGGGTTATGACTAGGACAAGGGGTTATGACTAGGACACGGGCTTAATCACTAGGATGGGAATAGCTCAGCCTTTGACTTGAAAACTCGAAATTTGAAAGGTGAAACTAAAAATTTGGGGGGGAAAGCTCAACCTTCACAGGTTCAAAACTGAAAATTTGGGGGGGATGTCACATCAACTAATTCACAACAAAAAACTGGGGGTAATAGCTCAGCCAAGTTCCCACAAAAAGCTCGGCCTCCCTTTTGTGATCTCATTTTGATCCTTTACATTCGCTAGTCAACATGAGGGATGTTATCAAGAGAAATTGGATAAGAGAATTTGGACAAGAGAAATTGGATAAAAGAATTTGGACAAGAGAAATTGGACAACAGATTAGTGCCAGAATTGCTCACCGCACACAACCACTCAATACTCAGAATTGCTCACACAACCACTCAAAAATCGAAATTGCTCACCGACACAACCACTCAAAAATCGGAATTGTTCAGCACACACAACCACTCAAAAATCAGAATTGCTCAGCGCACATAACCACTCAAAAATAAGAATTGTTCAGCACACACAACCACTCAAAACTCAGAATTGCTCACACAACCACAAAACTGACTAGGATAATGGGTTGATGACTAGGATAAAGTTTTGGGATGAGTTTTTGAGAAAGTTTGGAGGGGGAAACTAGGAAACTTTGTATTATTAGTGGGAAAAATTCAAACATCCCTCAAAATTCAAGCCAGCTCATATCGCTCCCCTTTCCAAAATTCAGAAACCCATTATCTATTTGCACTCTATCATTGAAACATTCAAAATTCAAACATCCATCATTCTGTAGAGCTAGCACCTTTTGTAAAGCGGGGTCAAGCCATCACCTTCGTTCATTATTTATGGTTGCAAGGTGATATTCTCTTTGCTCTCTCATGCTAGCAATATGGAACTCTCTCAAGATTCATGGGTTGTTTTTTCCTGCAATTTAGAGGATGGCCTCTCTTCCTCTCAGGCGACTTGGGTGATTTTTTTTCTTTAATCTTCTTTTTTTTAATTTTACCCAGATGGTTGGATAAGAAAATTTGTACAAGAGAAATTGGATAAAAGATGAGAGATACAACCCTGATTTTTGAATTTTTGCCCTTGGATCCTCCCAACACACCCAACCACACTTTTTATTATTCTCCCCCCTTTCCGACCATTTTTCAAGAATTACACAGCACACACACCCGTTCAAAACTCAGAATTGCTCACCGCACAGAACCACACAAAACTCAGAATTGCTCACTGCACACAACCGCCCAAAACTCAGAAGTGCTCACCGCACACAACCTTATAAAACTCAGAATTTCTCACCGCACACAACCATTTTTTTTCCAGTCCATCTGCACATGTGCATGGGTTATTTGCTATGAATTGATATGATGAGAGTTTGTGAAAATTATAAATAGAGAACACTAAAATTTTGAGAGAAGTCAATTTTTTGTGTTGAACTAAATTTTCTTGAGGGAACTAAATTTTGGGAGAGAACTAAAATTTTTAGGGGAGCTAAATTTAGCAGGGAGCTAAATTTTTTGGGGAAACAAAATTCTCTGGGGAGCTAAATTTCGAGTGACTAATATTTTTAACTAAATAAAAATTATTTATGCTTTAATTATTGTTATTCGTTTAAAATTTGGAGATTTAAGATTTAACTGGGGAATATTTGAAATGACCCGTGCACATTGGGCACGGGTAATGACTAGTATATATATATATATACATATGTATATATATATCTGTATATATATATACATATATGTATATATATATACATACATGTATATATATACATATATACATATATGTATATATATATACAGATATATAGATACATATGTATATATATCTGTATATAGATACATATATATATATATGTATATATATATATACAGATATATATATACATATGTATATCTGTATATATATATATATATATACATATATATATATGTATATATATATAGGAAAATTTTCAAATGAGAACATTTCGCACCGTGCGAAAATGTTTTTAGTTTTTTTTTGAAATTTTTTTTTTCAAAAATTCTTTTTTCCACCCTCATTATATGTTGTTATACCCCCCTCAAAAAATAATCATTGAGAAATAATGTCATTTGGCCTTCGATCAAGGCATTTCATCAAATTCGCACGTTTTGAGACCGTTAAATTTGTAACGGGTGGATGGGTGCTCTAATGCCCAACGGGTTCACCCATTATTTTCCCTGGGGTATATATTTGTATGGATTAAACATCAAAAAAAAAATTTTGAAAAAAAAAATTTCAAAAAAATCAAAAAAAAATGTTTTCGCACCGTGCGAAAACCCCTTTTTTCGCAACCGAAGATCACTATATATATATATACATATATATGTATATATATGTATATAAAACATACATACAGATATACATATGTATATATATATCTGTGTGTATATATACATATATGTATATATATATATATATGTATATATATATATATAGATATATATACATACATATATATATATATATACATATATGTATATATACACACACATATATATATACACACATATATGTATATATACATATATGTATATATAGATACATATCTATATTATAAAAGAGGGATGTTATCAAGAGAAATTGGATACGAGATATTGGACCTGAGAAATTGGATAAGAGATATCTATATTATAAAAGAGGGATGTTATTAAGAGAAATTGGATTAGAGATATTGGACAAGATAAATTGGATAAGAGATATCAATATTATAAAAGAGGGATGTTATCAAGAGAAATTGAATAAGAGATATTGGACAATAGAAATTGGATAAGAGTGATGTTATCAAGAGAAATTGGATAAGAGATATCTATATTACAAACGAGAGATGTTATCAAGAGAAATTGGATACGAGATATTGGACAAGAGAAATTGGATAAGGGATATCTATTATATAAAAGACGGAAGTTATCAAGAGAAATTGATAAGAGAATTTGGACATGAGAAATTGGATAAGAGAATTTGGATATCTATATTAAAAAAGAGGGATGTTATCAAGAGAAATTGGATACGAGATATTGGACATGAGAAATTGGATAAGAGATATCTATATTATAAAAGAGGGATGTTATCAAGAGAAATTGGATAAGAGATATTAGACAAGAGAAATTGGATAAGAGATATCTATATTATAAAAGAGGGATGTTATCAAAAGAAATTGGATAAGAGATATTGGAAAAGAGAAATTGGATAAGAGATATCTATATTATAAAAGAGGGATGTTATCAAGAGAAATTGGATAAGAGATATTGGAAAAGAGAATTTGGATAAGAGATATCTATATTATAAAAGAGGGTTGTTATCAAGAAAAACTGGATAAGAGATATTGGACAAGAGAAATTGGATAAGAGATATCTATATTGTAAGAGAGGGATGTTATCAAGAGAAATTGGATACGAGATATCTATATTATAAAAGAGGGATGTTATCAAGAGAAATTGGATAAGAGATATTGGAAAAGAGAAATTGGATAAGAGATATCTATATTATAAAAGAGGGATGTTATCAAGAGAAATTGGATAAGAGATATTGGAAAAGAGAAATTGGATACGAGATATCTATATTATAAAAAAGGGATGTTATCAAGAGAAATTGGATAAAAGATATTGGACATGAGAAATTGGATAAGAGATATCTATATTATAAAAGAGGGATGTTATCAAGAGATATTGGATAAGAGATATTGGACAAGAGAAATTGGATAAGAGATATCTATATTATAAGAGATGGATGTTATCAAGAGAGATTGGATAAGAGATATCTATATTATAAAAGAGGGATGTTATCCAGAGAAATTGGATAAGAGATATTGGACATGAGAAATTGGATAAGAGATATCTATATTATAAAAGAGGGATGTTATCAAGAGAAATTGGATAAGAGATATTGGACAAGAGAAATTGGATAAGAGATATCTATATTATAAGAGAGGGATGTTATTAAGAGAGATTGGATAAGAGACATCTATATTATAAAAGAGGGATGTTATCAAGAGAAATTGGATAAGAGATATTGGACATGAGAAATTGGATAATAGATATCTATATTATAAAAGAGGGAAGTTATTAAGAGAAATTGGATTAGAGATATTGGACAAGATAAATTGGATAAGTGATATCTATATTCTAAAAGAGGGATGTTATCAAGAGAAATTGAATAAGAGATATCTATATTACAAACGAGAGATGTTATCAAGAGAAATTGGATAAGAGATATTGGACAAGAGAAATTGGATAAGGGATATCTATTATATAAAAGACGGATGTTATCAAGAGAAATTGATAAGAGAATTTGGACATGAGAAATTGGATAAGAGAATTTGGATATCTATTATATAAAACAGGGAAATTGAATAAGCGAAAATATAAGAGATGAGATTTTGAGGGATAAAAGAGGAGGTGGGGAATTTTGCGCATACAACCTCGGTTTTTGTATTTTTGCCTCTGGACCCTCCACACACACACACACCCTTTTTATTCTCACCCCTTCCGACCATTTTTTTCCAGTTCTATGAAGATTTTGAATCTTATCCTACTAGGACAAAGCTTTGTCCTACGTGGCAAGTTTGTCCTTGGTGGTAATGACAATTTTGGGGGGACTTAAATTTTGGGGGAAAACTTAAATTTGGGGGAAACTTGAAATTTTGTGGGAAAACTTGAAATTTGGGGGAACTTGAAATTTGTGGGTGAGAAAAACACAGCCATTAAATAAACCGTGCCCTATGGGCACGGGTAGTGACTAGTATATCTATATAGATACATATATATACATATATGTATATACATATACATATACATATACATATATGTATATACGTATATACATATACATATACATATATGTATATACATATACGTATATACATATACATATACATATATGTATATACATATACGTATATACATACATACATACATACATACATACATACATACATACATACATATATATATATATATATATATATATATATATATATATATATATATATATATATGGGTAAAGGGATCCTAAGGTGCCTCCTTAGATTCATATATCTATATAGATACATATATATATACATTTATGTATATATATATACATTTATGTATATACATATACATTTATGTATATACATATACATATATGTATATACATATATGTATACTAGTCATAACCCGTGCCCGCGGGCACGGTTCATTTAAGATTTTCCCCCACGAAATTTTTGTTCCTCAAAAAATTATTTTCACAGCCAAAATTGCACAGAATAAAAAATTAGCGTAAAAATATTTAGCGGCACGGACGCCTTCGACGCGGAACAACAAATTAGCACAAAAAATTTAGCAGGTGCCTTTGGCTCGGAACTACAACGTAGCGCAAAAAAATTTAACAGGCGCCCGCGCGGGCGCCTTCGGCGAAGGCAATTATTCTCGTCTTTTGCCACATGCATCGAAGAGACGGTGTGCCCCATGTTGAGTGAGAGATCATTCGATCTGTAGCAGCATTCGATCTGAACCATTTAGTGCAAGTTAACGTTTTTTCCAAATGCATGAATTGAGTGCACGCTGCTATTCCCCAGAAACTTTCATTAACCAAAAATTATCATTTCCCTAGAAACTTTCGTTTCCCCAGAAATGTTGTTCCCTCCAAAACTTTACACAAAATCTCATATCAACCATTCATTCCTCAAGATTAAGTCTCAGTTGTTCTTCTATAAACCCTTTTGTCCTAGTCAGCCCTTGAATTCAAAAACAATCATCAATTGTAATATAGATATAATAATAACCTGAAATAAATGTTGAAAACTAAAGTCGTGGATGAACTTGTTGTTCTTTTTGAATAGAGAAAAGTTGTGGATTATGATAATATGATTAGGAATGCGCTCAACTCAATATAGCTCAATTTTTGTGATGGATGTTTCTGTGTGCTTGTTGTTACCTACCATTTAGGGCTAGGATGTGAACCTTCTGAATGGTTCACATTTTTACATTCCGATTGCAAATTTTATGTGGTTGTTGTTGCCACTACTGATTGATAGCAAAAATAGAGTTGCCCATTTTTACATTCTGAAAAGAAGAAGAAAGCTTGAAACCATTAATGTGCTAGTATGATTCATTAGTTTGCTCGTAACTCTTTTTGTTATAATTCTAGTCTTCAAGAATTCCAGTCTTTAAGGCATCTAGAGGTAAAAGCCAAGGTAATGTTTAAGGCATCTGTAGTTTGAAGCCAATGTTATAATTTTCATTGACACAATGTTGGTAACTTGGCAGTAATTAGGTGTCAGTTTGTTCAAGGAGGCAAAGGAAACCTGAGTTAAAATGAAAGGTTAAACATGAGCATTCTTTGATATCTTTCTTTGGAGAAAATGTGTTATCTCAATCTTGATTTCACTGCATGTATGTGTTGTAACAAAAAAGTTGTTACAGTCAAATTTTATCACATCCTCAACTAAAATGATTTGATAGCTGTGTTCAAAAGCCAAGTATATCACTATTGCTATGGATAACCCTTCTATAAACAAATAACAAAGCAAAAATTCCACCAAAAAACAAAATACAACAACAAAGTTACATTGTTCTTACAACCTGAAAATACAAAGAGTAGAAAGCATATACAACTATCAAACAACTATCAATCAGGATGGCCATAGTACTATCTTCCTAAATACTACAATCTCCATTTTTATCATATAACTGATAGATAAATTCCTCAATCTCATTTGGAGTACACTTGTTAGTGTTCCCTAGTAAGAAAAAACAAATAAAGTAGTAATTAAATACATCTAAGCTGCAAAATTTTGGCATCCAATGGAAGAACCTAAAAAGACTCAAAAGAATGACAATACAACAATGTTCCTCAATACAATGATCCCCAATACATTTATGAACAAAAAACTGAGATTTTCAAAAGCAACCGAATTGACATAACAAAATAACTCAAGACTTTCTCCTCCTGCTGAAGTCAGTGATGTTCCCTATAAGCATAGATGGCTAGCAACAACATGTAACTGATCTCATAACCACCCTCCTCGATGGATTGAAATGTCTTGATAAACATCATCAAACTCGATATGCCAATCGAATAAAGTTCATCGGCTAATTATTGCAGTGTGTATGGACTTAGAAACATTCAAAGTAAGATGCCTAGATTTCCAATGGAGAAACCAGTGTCGATACGCACTTGACCTGTAAGAAAGAGCAAGCACTATTAGCCAAATGTCTTAAGAATTTTTGTGATTACAGAAGAAATATATCAATAGAAGCCAAGGCTTTACCTTGTGCTACTTGTAAGTCTCTATAATGGCAGGTAAAGAGAGGAGTTTTCTTGTTCAGCTACAGATCATGCAAGATTTGGATACATTCTTCCAGTTCAAAAGGCTTGTAATTTGTTTGTTGTTTCAATATTGTGATCTATAATGAAGTATTAGACAATGTAGCACAATCTAAACCAAATACAGAACTTTAAGAAAAGCTATAAGTGAATAGAGTTTCAATCTCACCCAAGGATGGGAATATGTGACTAAGGTTAACCTAGCAGCAAAAACAATAGAAGAAGCAATTGTGGATGGTAAGAATTGTGAACATCCATAATCCAGTAGGCTTGGCTCAGTAATATAGTTGGACAGAAACGCAAAGTTCCAGATCCGGGTACTGCCCAAAATTTTGCAAAAAACTATCAATACAACAACAATAAAGAAATTATCCCATATCAGCAGAATTTAACAATATTATGAGCTGGCTTACTTTGTTCTCATCTTGAACAGCCTTTATGAACCTCCTATGAAAGAGAAAATAGTATTTGCAATTAGCCCAGTGAATTAAAAAGACAGAGACAGTAAATTAAAAATGTGGATTATTGGCATTTGTAACCGAAGAAAGGTCTTGGCGGAGGAATTTCTCATCTCAAAATTAAGAAACTTCGGAATATAACTCTCATTTTCACTAACTGAGTATAGATAAGAACACATGAACACAAAATTTATTCACATGTTCTACATATTACAAAATTACAGTGCTATATTCCACATATTACAAAATGTGACTACAAATTACAGTGCTGCAATATTTTGGAATAATTTTGGAAGTTTAATGTATAATACGCCTCTTTAACTACAAATTATCATATAAACTGTCTTCACTACAAAATTTGTAAATAATTCAGTATCATACATCTTTCAAGAAGCTGACTAACCAAGCTTCAAGTTGCATCACACTGGCATAGAATATTAGGTGCAAACCTCGTCCATGTCAACTTAAGCAATTTTATGTATCAGATAATTCTTTCCAGCATCAGTGATAAAATACTTCTAATTTTCTATTGTGGATCCTCATCAGTTACTTAATATTAACATTCTCATCAAAGTTGCAAGCACACATGTTCACAAAGAACCAATACATACACATCAAAATTGTACAGTTTCTTTGTGGTCATATAATTTTGTGTCCATGTTTAGATGTATTTCAATCTGACAAAACAATCCAAGTAAGCTTACCATCATGTGTATCATGTTCAAATAAGATCACTCAACATACCAATTTTTGTTCTACACATCAAAGCCATCAGCTTACCTGGGAGCCTTTCTCTTGATGATCTAAGAACACATAAAACCTAAAAATTCTTTTGGCATTCAGTTTTAAACCCTTGAAATACCTGTAAATGGGATGTTCACAAAGAATTAATACATACACATCAGAAAAGTAACTGAAATACATCTCGGCCAACTATGCCTACAAAAATATAGAGCATATGAATGAAAGACATGAATAATGTTATCAAAATACCCATTAAAAGATGTCAACATACCCAAAAAATCTTTTAAGAAACCATTAAAAGGTTATAACAACTTACAGTATGAAACAGCTAGAAGCCTATAACCTTATAATTAGTTTTTATCAGCAATATTAGTTGAAGATTGGCAATATCAGCAATCCCAGCATAGAAGATTGAAATTGAAATATGAATTATGAATCCTACAATATGTTTCTATGCAATATGTTTCTCCTTTGTCGTACAACGGAACTCTATTCCCATTCACCACGATGTTCAGATTCCTCTTGCTCTTTGTTGATTGAGAAAATTTTTTTATCTGGCATCCACCAAATGAACAAATTTAGCACTAAATATTTGAATGCAAGGACACCAGAAAACAACTTAATTTTGAACACACCACTAAAATCATCAAGAACATGTGCCGGTATTCAAACCCTCAATTATTTCGATCCGTGAAAGAAGATAAAGTTAATTGAATACCACAAAGATTCTATGCAAGCAGATGATCAAATTGATCAGAACAAATGAAAATCAATCATTTTATAAAGAAAAACTAAAATATTGCAAATCAAAACAACAAAATGAAGTTGACACGATATTTGCTGCGTAATCCACCATTTCTGAGGGAAGTTTAATATTTTGATTTCAAAATACCAGAAATTAGGGTGAAAAAGCCCCCAGAAATCAATAAAAACTACTTTTGCATGCAAACAACACTGAAACCATCAAGATCAGCGATGGTATTCATGTTGAAAATTTATTGATCATTGAATGCCAAAAGATTCTGTAACAAATTATTATGTAAGATTCAATCATATGATCTGAAATTCAACCATTCGAAAGACAAACATTGTTCATAAAAGAAGCATGCAAACATTTCGAGAGAGGAAAAACCATTTGAGTGCAAACATACCAGAACCCTGCAATATTCCAATAAATTAATAAAATGTTCAACCCTACCACACCGAAGGACACGATTGTATGCCCCCTTTGTTATTTGATCATGAAAGAACTTAGAGAGGTCAAATGATGAAGATCAAGATATCTTTACCTTCATCTTGACTCTAACAATGATAGTAGTTATCATCACCACCATTGTCTCGTTCCATGTCCCAACTATTCTCCTCCTCATCATTCTCATCATGCTCGCAATGAAAAAATTCAGATCTAAAATCAACAAACGATATTAGAAAACTGTGATGACCTGTTGAGTTAAGCCTTAAAATAGGAAAAGGTCCAGAAAGAAAATGCAGAAAAATAAAACCGATCTTGATGAAACATTAAGGAAATGTAGCAGTGATCAATTATAATATTCAGAGCTCCCTCGCTGAAAAAACGGAAAAAAATGGAAAAAACGACATGCACAAATGTATTAATGATCTTTTATACCAAAGCGTCTATCAGATTAAGTTATCAAAAACCATTTGAATGATCCAAAACATGTAAATTAGACAAATAGATTTGAAAATGGAACAATTATCATCAGCTTCAAGATCTATAGCAAACCCCCACTCTGGATCTTGCAAAAAGGATGCAGTATTACTATAAATTTACACATATTGAAGCACGAAAGCTTATATTTTCTGGGAGAAAGGGATCAGTTTGCTTCTAAAAAGTGAAAGCTTGTTGGAGCACAAATAATCAATTGGAAGCAGGATCCCATAGAAGAACTACAATATCTCCTAATTGCCTGCATGTATAATCAAAACTAAAAATAGCAAAATAAAAAACACAATGCAGCTTAGAATACAGAAATGTTAATAGTCAAACCAAAGCTTTACACTGAACAAAAGCTTGAAAAGTGTTCTTATACACTACACTTTCCTACTTACAAATTTTAATATGTAATAATGATGATTTATGTAGCAAGAAACAAAATGGTAACAGCTAAGAGCCTAAAAACCTAAATGTTGCTGGAAAAAAGTAGGGATAGATGACAATTTTTGTTTGAAGAAATGTCAAATGTAAAATGCCAACGAATTTAGGTAGAGAAAAATTCTCACCTACTAAGCTTGAGCTTCTCCTTGTAACACCACAGTACAGTAGGCCAGGATTTCACAATCGATATGCTGAGCATTTAATGTGGATTAACAATCTGTATACAGAACAAAATTTCAAATTCTCTATGGAAAACTGGCTGAAAGCCAAAAAATTATACAAATGTTGCATCTTTTCTATTGAGAGAAAATGACATGGAGATTACAATATGTATGCGTAACAAAATTTTGAATTTTGGATGAAAACTGGCTGAAAGCCAAAAAAACCAAACAAAGAGAGCATCTTTTCGATTGAGAAAAAATGACCTGATCTCGAGATTTGTCGCCTATGATGACAAACATCAAGCGATGCCTGAGCTTGACCCCGATCTCGATCGGCATCTGAATGCAGTCGTCCATTTTCTTCCTTATTTTTTAATTTGATGCCTCTCGCTCTCTCTGATTTCACAACTGATTTATTGAGCATGCAATGGAGATTAACAATCTGTATATATAATAAAATTCAAATTCTCGATGAAAACTGGCAGAAAGCCAAAAAAATTAAACAAAGGTTGCATCTTTTGTGTTGAGGGAAAATGACATGGAGATTGCAACTTTACTGTTGAGAGAAAATGGCATGATCTTCCTAAAGCAATGGTATTGTCATATTTTAGTAATTTTACATCTTGGTAATAATATGTATGGTATATATATCATGATTAGTAATGAATTTCACCTACTTACTTGATGGGTTTCATTATCTAGATTCTAGATGAGTAAAAAAATAAACATTGGTTAATTTACCCTACAAAATAAACTGCCAAAAAAATGACAACAGAATATATCACAATATGAGTTATTGAACATAACCTACCTCCAGAAAGCACAAACTGAGGCATTCAGTCAATGATAACAACCTCAATGGAGAATGGAGTTCAATGATAACGACTTCAATGATGTCTTCAGTATGAACCCTAAGAGAGTAATTACAAACACCTAGCTCATTTCCTCATTTCAAGCCTTAAACAGCAAATGGAGAATGGAGTTGTGTCCTCTTCCATCAAACATGCCAATTTTGCATTAAGGGAAGTTTCTTAAATATCATAGAAACCCAAAGAATCAAGTATGAACAATTAAAATGATGTCATTTGCAGGAAAACTGTAACAATAAAATTCAGGGCATGTACCAGCTTTCATGCATGATTCTATTTCATGCTAGATTCTAAAAACTCCTAAAATGAAATCATATAACAAACAGACATGGAAAGTTATGAAAAAGAGATAATTGGAGAGAATAGAAGGTCCATTTGTATAAAACATACTTCCCCTGTGTTTCTAAGAAGTTTTGTTTGCCATTGATCAAGCCATTTAGCTAAGCATACTCTTATTCAACAATCTGTAGCAAGAAAAAATCCAACTTTTAGAGTTCGCCCCTTGAACAATGGTTTGAATGGTCAAATAATGGAGGGGTGACCATGATGATAAAAATCCAACCTTTGGTTGCCATTACGCCCACAGCCAGCCTTTTTATATGTCACTCTCTTTCTGTGCAACAAACTTGAAATCAACATTAAAAATGGTGAAGAAAAAAATTAAAGTGATGGCATCAAAAGATAACAAAATATGCTTATTATCTAATACACATGGGTGAGGAATCAACCCACTTAAAATGATGAACTAAATACTTTTCTAAAGCTAGTGAAATGCAGAGAGACCCATGGAGAAGCAAGAATAGAACACCAGAGAATAAACTAAATCTTATGCAACAACTACAAACAAATATAGTACATGCTATGTAACCAAGGGAAATCCCAAACAATTGTTAAGAACACCAGTGCATCGCATCATACCACTGGATTTAGATTATTAACTTCAAAAATATCCAAACAGTGTAGGTAATAATCTTGTCTCTAATAGTGGAGCTTCAAGAACAAAACAAAGAATCCTAGTAACATATCACAAAAAGTAAAAATGGCATCAGATTTTCAAGAAAAGTAACATCCACTCCTAACCAAACATCCAAATTTAGTATCAATACCGTCATTCGATGTCACGGATCCAGCAACACTCCTAGGCCAAGACGAATCCATATCCTTAATAAACTTCTCATGCTCCCCATCCTCATCATCCCCATCCTCCTCACGAATCATCGCTACCAAAATGGTCGGCATGAAACCCTAGCTTCGATCCTTCTCCGGCGGGCTTCGAATCAGGGGGAGTCTTGAAGTCCTTGACAGATTCAGATTTCATACCCATCAACGCCTAAATCAAAGTCAAAATTTAATTTTTTTCCCTTCAAAAAATCCCTTAATTTAAACAAAATACCAAAGCAGCCTAAACCTTAGAAAACCCTCGACGGTCCCCGTTTGCGTGCCGAAGAAGATGGTGACCTTCATCTTTCCATCGTCGAACATCGGCTCTGGCTATTCTCGCCTCAGTCCCCATCTTGCGAGGTTTTTTGGGGGTAGGGAGGTAGAGAAGCGGGGGGGGGGGGGGGAGAGAGAGAGAGAGAGAGAGAGAGAGAGAGAGAGAGAGAGAGAGAGAGAGAGAGATTTAGGGAGACCCGATGTGTTTGGGGCGGCCCGAGGAGAGATTTCACCCCTTTGTTATGAAAAACAAATTTCAATTTTGAAGCTTTAAAATCTAATTTCAATTTTCAAACCATCCAAGTTTCCCCCCAAAACTTATCCAATATCTCTTATCCAATATCTCTTATCTTATCCAATTTCTCTTAACAACATCCCTCATAAATATCCCTCATATATATACCCAATTTCTCATCTCTTATACAAAAACTCTTATCCAATAACCCATGATAACATCCCTGTTTTATAATATAGATGTATATACATATATGTATATATATATACATATATGTATATATATATACATATATGTATATATATGTATCTATATAGATATATGAATCTAAGGAGGCACCTTAGGCTCCCTTTACCCATATATATATATATATATATATACTAGTCATACCCCGTGCCCGCGGGCACGGTTCAAATAAGATTTTCCCCCGCAAAATCTATGTTCCCCAAAAAATTATTTCCACGGTCAAAATTTCCGCAAAATCAATTTAGATATTTCCCCATTAAAATCTTAGTTCCCCCGAAAATGTGGGCACGATTCATTTTAGATATTCCCCCCACAAAATCTTAGTTCCCTTGAAATTGTGTACATGATTCATTTTAGAAATCCCCCCCCTCAAAATCTTAGTTCCCCAATCAAAGTCTTAGTTCTCCAAGAAATTTAGGTCACCTTAAGAGATTTTAGTTCTCACATTGTTTAATTACTCACAAAATTTTTAGTCACTGACAAAAATGTAAGTCCCCTAATATGTATTAAATTTTTAGTCACTGACAAATTTTAGTCACCTCAAGAGATATACAACCAGTGCCCGTAGCGCACGGTTCATTCACGATATCCCCCCGTGAAATTTTTGTTCCCCAAAAAATTATTTTCACAGCAAAAATTACACAGCTCAATAAATTAGCGTAAAAATATTTAGCGACACGGGCGCCTTCGGCATGGGCGCGGGCCCCTTCGGCGGGGGCGCATTCGATGCGGACATGTGCCCTCAGGCATGGTTCATTTAAGATATCCCCTCAAAATCTTTGTTATCCCAAAAAAAATTTCCCCCTCCAAAATTTAAACGAACAAAAATTTTGCGGGCGCCTTCAGTCACTAAAGGGAAACTGTATTCTCAGACTGCAAGCTCTCATTTGGACTACAAAGATGCACAAAATCCCATCTGTGACATTTTGATATTTGGGGTGCAACATCAATATTGGGAACATGATTTTGAGCAATAAAAATGGATTACAATAGTCAAAGCATGTGTTTGCAGGTAAAGCTAAAAAAATCCAAGCACATATCTATGTCCAGACTCTAGAGGCTCCATCCCTTGACTGGTCGAGGTCTGAGACTACTTCAAATTTGTTTCCCCTAGAAGATGAAAAAAGCACAGATGATGTGATAGAAAATATGAACAAAGATTTATTTAACAATGAAAAGGTTAAGCAATGGTCGTTCTGTAAAATAGCAGGAAGCTGCATGAACATAAAATCACAGTAGTTGCAGCAAGAGTGAAGATTCTTCAAGAGTCATGAACACCACCACTAAGTCACATTTCCATTACTGGATGTGGAAAGAGCAAGCACGATGCCATTATCACATAACACAAAAAGTTATCACAAAGTCACATTTCCATTACAGATTTTTATGCACGCTGCCATTATCACATATCACAAAAAGGTATCATTGATTATCTCACAAAACAATTTCTAGCATGTAAAACATGGGATCAGTTTCAACAACAATTTCCTTACAAAGTTTGAAAATGGAAAACCAAAAATAATTAATTACAAAGAGTTCTATCAATTGTGTCTTAGGTCTGGACCCATCAATACAGCTTGGTTGATTGATTGGAGAAATCTTTACAGCTTGAAGTAACTTGCCTGGGCCTGAGTTATATAACCTGCCTGGGCTATCGATATAACCTGCCTGTTAAGATCTTTACAACTTGAAGAAATATTTACAATGTCACATCTTTACAACTATGAGAAAACTGCAAGTGCAAAGAGCAGCTGGCTCATAAGTGATTGGCCTCTGCCCTCATTAAGATCACCCTCTGCCTCTTGGTTGTAGTACATGTTGCTGATGTCTAAGCTCAGACACATTGCTTCACCCTCACTGTTACTATATTGATGGCTTGGAGGACCACACCCTAAGAAATCCATGTTAATCAGAGAGTGATCTAAAAATTTCTTAATGAAACACAAAAATATCTTGACTCAGATATATTATCTTGAGTTAAGTTGGGTTCAAAAAAATATTCAATTTTTTTATACCAATTATGCAAAACTGCATATTCAATTGGTGCATATATCATATACAATTGGTGCATATGCACCAATTCAATTGGTATATGATATGCATCAATTGGTATCAAAAAAATTGAATATCAGTTTGAATATTCAATTGGTGCATATTCAATTGGTATATAAAATCTCAATAAAAAAATCAGTTTTGCACACCCAATCTAAACACACCCAATCAGTTCTACACAATTTGAACCATAAACACACCCATTCACTCATATAGGATGTATTCAGCTATTAAAATGCAGTTACCAAGTAATTTGCATATCAAATCAGTTTGAGATTGCATATCAAATTTAGACCACCATCAATTTGAGATTGCATTTTCCATCTAGCATATATTTTCCCATCCATCATATATTGCCAATTTTCCATCCAATTTATAATTTCCCATTCAGATATTAGTTTGACTCATTATTAAGTATACACAATTCAAATTACATTAGAATTTCAGTTGAAATGTCATTATTAGGAATTGCATTTGAGCTTAGTAGGAATTTCAGAATTTATTAATACTCAATCAACAAATATCAACATATCAACTCAAATTCATACTCATTATTGAGTATACACAATTCAAATTGCATTAATTCAAAAGATTACATAAATAAATTCTGTTTACATTTGATTTTATTTTGACTCATTATTGAGTATACACAATTCAAATTACATTATCTTGAATTAAAAGTTTATCAAGTTGACATTATTTTGAATTGAAATCACAAATGACAGGATCATTATCTTGACTGTGATCCTATCAAATTACATTATCTTTAATTGAAATTATTTTGAATCATTATTGAGTATACACAATTAAAATAACAAATTGAGTATCAATTCAAATTACATCATTTTGAATCATATGAACATTTGTTACTGGCACATATGAAAATGTTTGACTATTTTGTTCAAAAAAAAAATAGAAACCAAAACACTTTATTCAACATGCATATTCATTTGAATAAAGTATGCATGTTTTGAATAAAGTATGCCTGGCATATTCAATTTAATAGCAAATTAAATATCAACTTCCAAGCAGGATAATGTTGGAGGGAAGTTGATACAATAGCAAACACATCTTATGGATATGCATTCATATAGACTAAAAAATTAAAGTGATGATATTGTTGGAGGGAAGTTTCAAAATTAAAGTGCTCAGAGATAGGAGGTTTTTTTGAAAAGTTTGGAAGTGCCCAGATTTGGGCTCATTATCTACACTTTTTATCTACATTTTTTAGATTCTAGATTTTTATGTAGACAATCTGGAATCCTAACTTCCAAACATTGGTGATCATAACTTCATTATCTGGGCCCAGCTTTGTAACTTCATGTATTTAGTTTGATGATGATCCAGCAATATACCTCAAAGCAGCTTCATCTTCAATCTCTCCCTCATCTACCCACCTTTGTAAGTTCATGTATTAAAATACAGTCCAGATTGTCTATATACCTCCTATCCCAGCTCATTAGATTCCAGATTTTTGAAATGAGCCGATATTTTTGAAATGAGCCCAGCTTTGTAACAATTCAATTTTTTTAGTCTAAAGCACTTCCAAACATTGATGATCCATAGGATGGTTTTGACAAGATCTTGATTTGTTTTAGTCTATAGCAAGATCCTGCTATGCTATTTGGCATGTTAGACTAAAAAAATTGATGCTATGCATAGGGTTAACTGTTATTCCATCATGTCATATGCATATTTAGAAATTGGCAGGGTAGACTAAAAAAATTAAACTGGTGATGCTATTGCAATAAACTAAAAAATTAAATATCAAATTACAAACAGGATATTTAACTAATTTCTCATGTCGTATGACAGGATGTGTTTGACAAATATTCCATTTAACAAAATTTCTTTTCAAAATTTCATTCAAATTCCATTCCATTTAACTAATTTCTAACTATCAACATTTCTGCATTTTTTGCACCATTTTTTGCCTGATATTAATGCTAAATTTACACTTCATTCAAATTCCATCAATATTTGTTAACTATCAACACATCCTGTCATATTCCATTTAACTAATTTCTAAATAACCAAATATGCATACGAAATTTTGTATCAGGATACTGCCAAATAGCAAAATTTCTAACTAAACTACATTATAACCATCATGATAATTTCAATATGAGCCATTTGAACTGGATTCAGGTCAATTTCAATATTCCATTTAAAAAATTGAGTATCAATTAAAATTACATCATTTTGAATCATATGAACATTTGTTACTGGCACATATGAAAATGTTTGACTATTTTGTTCAAAAAAATAGAAACCAAAACACTTTATTCAATAGGCATAATAAAGTATGCCTCACATATCCAATTTAATACCAAATTGTGCAAAACTGGCATATTCATTGGGTATCAAAAAATTGGGTATCAAGAATTGGCAAGCTGCCAACCTCTAATAAACCTTCAATTGAATATCAAATTGTGCAAAACTGGCATATTCATTTGAATAAAGTATCAATTCAAACCACTAATAAACCTCCCCTATATTTGTTCAAAAAAATAAGCTCATCTAAACTTGGTTCAACTGGAATATTCAACAGGCATATTCAACTGAATTCAACAGGCATATTCAACATGCATTAACACTTTATTCAACTAAACTTTATTCAACAAATTGAGTAATTGAGTGACAACATGAGTACAAAACAAATTACACACTGAGTACAAAACAAAGGTCCTGTTAAACTCAATTTCCTATTCAATTTCAAACTCCTATTCAATTCATTATCTCCTATTCAAGCTCATCCATTCTCAAAATTCCTATTCAAACTACTCTGAAAATTACACCCAAATGAAAATTACACCCAAAGGAATGCTAATCAATTATCCCAGTTTGAATATTTTAAGTTTGAAGATAT
This sequence comes from Scilla litardierei, assembly GCA_030789695.1. Lineage (NCBI taxonomy): Eukaryota > Viridiplantae > Streptophyta > Magnoliopsida > Asparagales > Asparagaceae > Scilla > Scilla litardierei. Next base: position 111,945,423 of record CM061133.1, on the reverse strand, counting down.
TTTGAATATGAATATTGAATTGGGTCCTGTCATAATTGTGAAGTTTGAATATGAAAGTTCTCAATATTTCACAGTTTGACCAAAAATTACACATTCATTAAAAAGTTTGAGTGACCTTAGATATGTTTGAGTGAGTGATATATTTTTGATAACACATATTAACAGGACAATTGGTGACTCATAATATTACCATTATTAACATTATGATATCAGGATATCAAGTTAACTGAATATCACTCAAAAAAATTTAAAATTATGAAGATTACTCAGAATATTGGTTACTCAAAAAATTTTATGAAGATTATGAAGATTGGTCAAAAAATTATTAACATTACTCAGGACAATTGGTTACTCAGGATATCAAGTTTAGCATTATTAACATTATGAAGATTACTCAGAATATTAACAGGATATCAGTTTGAGTGACTTGAGAATCAGAAATTTTATCCATTCACATTGCTTATCCATTCAATTTGGATATCAGTTTAGCATTATTAACAATTTTTCTGCAAAAATTTATGATATTGGAATTATCCATTCACATTGCAAAAATTTTGGATATGAGCATAGGAAAATCCTATCAATAACACTCAATTTGAAGTGTATGCAGTAACTTGACTTATTTTAAAGCTGTAATAACACTCCACCTTGAGATATTGCTCAATATTCAACTTGAACTCAATTGGTGTAATTAAATTAGTGTAGTATTCAACTTGACTTATATTAAATTTCAAGTGTATGCAGTATATAAGATATTGAATACTGCATACACATACTCAAGTTGAAGTGTAAATAAAAAATTGGAGTGTATGAACTTGACTTAAATTCAAAATCCTGTCAAATTGACTTAAATTCAAAATCATGCATACACATACTCAAGTTGAACTTGACTTAAATTCAAAACAGGATTTGGATGTACACATACTCAAGTTGAAGTGTAAATCAAACTTATTGATGAACACATATTGCATACACATACTCTTGTATTTATATTGATGTACACATACTCAAGTTTTGAATTCAAAATGACAGGATTTTGATGTACACATACTCAAACAGGATTTTTTGATTGATGTACACATACTCAAGTTGATGTACACATACTCTTGAATTTATCTTTTACACTCAAATTCAAAAAAGCTGTAACACTCAAAATTCATTCAAAAATTCATTCACACATACTCAAGTTTGAACACTGTAAAAACTCATTCACATAACACTCAAAGTTTAAATCCTCAGGATAATGTAATTAACATAACACTCAATCAAAAAATAGCCCAGAGTATGGATCTTTCTTATTAACAGGACAATACTCTTGGTGTAAATAGGGCAATACTCTTGATGATGGATCTTTCTTATTAACAGGACAATCCATACATACTTTTTTAATTACACATACTTTTTTAATTAACAGGATCTTTCTCATTCACACATACTTTTTTAATTACACCAAGAGTATGGATCAGTTACCTGATGTTACTTGAATATCCAATCACCAAATAGCCCAGAATTGAAACTTGAACTCTTGAATATCTCAGTTAAACAGTTAAACGTGAACTTTTGCACTTCATGATAACACACCCAGAATATTCAAGTCACCTCCAGAAATAAATACCCTCCACCGTGCAAAAATCTGAAAATACCAAAAGAAAATTTGAACTCATATGTTTTTGATGAGCACAGATTCAAATGCCCAAATGAAAGTTAAGAGTAAATGACTGAAATGAGCTTTTGTTATGAGGAAATGGATAAGAGTTGCTTAAATAAACAAATTGAAAATTTTCTCATTCAACTGTATTTGAACTTAATGAAACTTAATGAAAAAAACTTCACATAACTTTCAACTTCACATAAAAAATGAACTATGGTTATGTATCAACTGCAGACCATCAACTTCACATCAAGTTGCAACTACAGACTATCAACTTCACATAAAAAACTGCACATAACTATCAACTTATGAGCATTTCATTCCACAAAACTTTCATTTCACAAAACTAAGTTTATTGGGCATTTATGGATAATTGGGTAGTGCTCAATGTTCAACTTATAAGCCTCCCCTTCTCCATTCTCCAAAAAAGATAACAGGTGTTTTTTGATGGTGTTTTTCATTTCATTTCACATAACTGAGCATTTCATTTCATTTCACATAACTGATGGTATTTTTTTGAACATTTAGCATACTCAATAAACTTATCAAGTTGAACATTTAGCATACTCAAATTATTTTAGTTTTCTATGCAAACAGGGTTACTTGCCAAATTACTACCCAATTAAGTTGAACATTTAGCATACTCAATAAACTTATCAATTACAATACTCAAATTCTTCAGCAAGCTCATTCATTAGCAATTCTCTCAAACTCACCAAGGGTTGAGGTGCAGCAAGCTCATTCATAACCAATTCTTCAGCAAGCTCATTCATACACATTTCTCTCAAACTCAGCAAGCTCATTTCATAACCAAACATCTCAATTCATGAGGACATGGACAAAAGTATGAATGAAATCTATTCATTAGCACAAGGACAAAATTTTGTTATTATCCATAGGGGAGCTTTTTGCTTATTAGCACATTTTCATTCATAAGACAAATATTGAAACATAGGGTTGCTTTTTCATTCAGAAGTGCAACTTGGACTAAGAGTTTGCAATGGAATTAAAAAAAGTATTAGCAGTAATAGGTGAGTGAATTCATTTCACAGGATATATCCTATTTTCATTTCACAGCTATAAATTTCAGTTCAATTGCCAGTTGTTTTCATTTCACAGGATATATCCTAAGCACAATAAACATGATTATTTGCCAAGTGTTTTTTTGCCACAAATAGGACTCATTTCCATATCAACTGAAATGTTAAACAAAAAGAATCAAATTTTTGGAACTTAGCCATATGTGTAACTGTTAAACAATATTTTTTATGCCAAATTTCCATACATAAAATGTTTGAGAAAAATGGAATAGCCATATGGCAACTGAAATTTCCATTTCCATACATAATATTGAATAGCCATATGGCAACTGAAATGTTCGAGAAAAATGGCATCTTAAATTTCAGCAAGCTTGAGTATGAAATTCTTTAGCAAGCTCATCCATAAACATTTCTTCTCAAATTCAATTCAGAAGTGCACAAATGAAAAATGAACTGAAAACATTTTTCAATGAAAATAGGAATTCAATTCAAGGAAAAATAGGAATTCAATTCTATCTATAAAATAGGAATTCAATTCAGGACCAAAACATGAATGCAATTGCAACTTGGACTAAGAGTTTGCAATTTCAGAGTTGCAAAATGAAAAATGGACTGAAAAATTGGCAATGTGAATTCAAATACATGATTTTCAATGGACTGAAAAAGGCAAAGTGCAATTTCAGTCCATAAATTGCTAACTCTTCATATGAATTAGATAGCAAAAATGATATGAAGGTTTTCAAACTTAAGTCCTGTTATCCAATTTCAAAACATAGCTGAAATGCTCATTTAGTATTCAGTATTGACCAAACTATAGCCTTCAAATAAAATTGCATTTCAATGTCCTGTAAAATGATATGAAATTTTGAGAATGAAATTTCAGTGCATTAACCAAAAATGATATGAAATTTCAGTGTCTTATCCAAAAAATGATATGAAATTTTGAGAATGAAATTTCATTCTCTTATCCAAAAATGATATGAAATTTCAGTGTCCTGTAAATATTGCCTATATTAAAATTTCATTCCCTTAAGTTTGATAACCAAATATGACTTACCTTGAAGATTTTTATCATTGGGTTTAAAATTTCAGTATTTTGGAATATAGTCTTGAAAAAGTGTTTTTATCATTAAGATTTTAGTATTTTGGAATATAGTCTTGATAACTATATTCAAGATTGGGAGATAGTCACTATGTTCAAATATGAACTCAATCCTGGGATATCCCAGTTCAAATACCATGGCATAGAAGCAAATTAACATAAAATAGAGTTAAGGTGCAACATTTTGAAATTAACAAAATCTTGAACTCAATCTTGAACTCAATTTTGAACTGGGATACCCCAGGTCAGCATTTGATAACATGACTATCTCCCAAAATGATTCAGCATTTGATAGCATTTGAAATTAACATGACTATCTCCCAGGACTATCTCCCAGCATTTAATATCATTTGAACTTTAGAATATCCCAGTTAAAGAGTTCAAGATTGAGTTCAATTGATTCAAAAATGAATTGATTCAAAAATTTTAGTACTTAGAAATATGGCCTGATCATTTTGTACTTAAGAGTATTCAAAAAAATTTAAGTACTCAGGTTTTAAGTACTCAAACTGGGATATTCAAACTGAGTACCAAGATATTCAAACTGGGATATTCAAAAATTTGTAAGTACTCTTGAGTATATTTCTAAGCCATATTTCCAAGATATTCAAAAAAATTTGATAACTTGAGAAATATGTAATGAAATTTTTTGAGAAATATCAGGACTCAAAAATTTATGTCCAAACTGAATACTCTTGAGAGTAATTGAAAATGGGATATTGAAAATAGCAACTCAAGATTGAACTCAATGTTAGCAAATGAACTGAATACTCTTGAGTGTAATTTCAAGTTTCAAGTTTCAAGATTACAGCTCAATTCAGTTCATAGTCAACATTTTGTTTTTGAAAAAATATAGGCTCATTTTTGGGATTTTTCATAGTATTAATACTCAATATCAAATTGGAACATTCAGTTAACTTAACATAAAATTGAGTGTAATTGAAAATGGGATGTGAACTGAATATGAATCCATTGTTGAGTTCATGGCATTCAGATTGAGTTCAAAATTATCAATTCATATAATATGCCATTTAACTGAATCTAATGGAATGAATTTGAATTCAAAATTAAATTATCATGATATCCTGATAATTTCAAATTCCATGAATTGAATTCCATGGGATATCTTGTCAAAATTAAAAACTTATCCTTACACTTGAGAATCAAAAATTTATCTTTTACACTCAAATTCAAAAAAGTTCTAATTACACTCAAAATTGATTCAAAAATTCATTCACATAACACTCAATCAATTTTAAAGCTGTAATAACACTCAAAGTGAGAGAATTATATTTTTCAGCAATCTCAAATTATACGTCAAAGTGTTATTATCTTGGAATACTTCAAAGTATGTATTCAGTATAAGCTTGCAATAAAAGCTCACCAATTTGCATATGAAGAGCTATCAGTGAAGTGAGTTATCAGTGAAGAGTAGCATAATGAAGAGTAGCCACCAATTTGCATATGAAGAGCTACCAATTTGCATATGAAGAGCTCACCAATTGTCCTGTTATTAGCAATGCATATGAAGATTAGCATTATGAAGCTAACTGGACAATGCTATTATTATTGACTGAAATAGCAAGAATAAGTAGAATATCAAGAATATCATTTAAAATAGCTAACAGGACAATGCATATGAAAATTAGTAAGTAGCTATGGTCATTTTCAAGTTCAATATGTGATCATTTTCATGTTAGCTTTGTCCTGTTAATATTATTGAGCTTTGGCATGTTAATATTCTTTCAGCAATTTCAAACTCAATTGCAAACTCAAGCTTTCATCAATCTCATTTTTGCAGCAAGCTCAATCTTTAAGAATATACAATTGAGTTGAAATTTATACCCAACTGAAAATTACAACAAATTACACCCAACTGAAAATACAATTGAGCTTTGTCCCGATGAGCTTTGTCCTGTTAATTTTTTCAGCAAATTACACCTGATACTTGAGAAATTGAGAATTGGTTATAAATTTATGTTCATGTGCCAATTTATAACCATAATATGAGAATTTTCATGTGCCAACTGAAAATATATTGGTTCATGTTCATGTTCATGTGCCAACAGAAATTTAGAACCCAACTGAAAATATAAATTTATAACCAATTTTCATCTCAATTTAATGAACTTACTGAAAATACAATTCATAACCAATTCTCTAAATTTATGTTCATGTTTTTTTGCAAACATATCAATTCATTAGCACATGGACATCAATTTATATATTCTCAACTATTATTTAAAAACATCTAGATGTTATGCTTAGTAGTGGCTAATATACTAAATTCATGTATCCAGTTTTTTTGCAAACAACTCAATTCAGTAGCACATGGACAACTAATATACTCAACTATATCCTGTTTTTGCTAATATAGCTCAGCCATTCATAGTATTTGCTAACATCTCAATTTATAGTATTTGCTAATATAGCTCAGCCACTCAACAATCTCAATTTATAGTATTTGCTAATATAGCTCAGCCTTTCATATATCCTGTTTTTTTGCAAACTAAATAATATCAAGTATCACACAAAAAGGAGTTTGGAATGTTTTATTTGTTATGAAAATGAAAATATATAATATCATGTATACTTGATATATTCAATAGCACATGAATGTTTTATTTGCTAATTCAGTAGCAAGTTCATTAAATTGAGAAAAATCCATTAGTTTGATACTTGAAGAGTAAAATTCAATTGATCCATAATATGAGAATAATTTGTATATGAGAAATAACCTGCAAGTTCAATTGAACTTGCATTGAACTTGCATAGAGTAAAAATCCATAAAATTCAATTAAAATCCATTATTTTCAAGAGCAAGCATAAAATCCATTAAATTGAACTTACGGGATCCTGGTCACTCTATACAACCCAACATTCTTTTTAACCAAGATTGAATGAAAATTGAATGAAAGACAAAATTGAAACCTTGCAACTGCCATAACTGCCAAGGGGTAGATGGAAACGTGAATGTGAGAGTTTTAAGCTCTGCAATGAAGTCCTGAATGATGACCTGAACTTGGATGGGGGCTCAACCTGAATGTGAGAGTTTTAAGCTGAGTTCATTGCAGAGCTTAAAACTTGCAACTTGGCTAAAAACTCTAACAAAAATGGATATAATAAAATTGAAACCTGAATGAAGTCTTGAACTTGCTCTTCATTGCTTGAGCTTGCAGATGGGGGATCTTCGTTGCTTGAGCTTGCAGATGGGGGATCTTCGTTGCTCTTCGTTGTGCTTCATTGCTCTTCTTGCTCTTCGTGCTTGAGGAGCTGACTGGTGAGAAGAGGGTAAAATTCTCATCTTCTTGCTCTTCTTGCTCTTCTTGCTTGAGGAGCTGACTGGTGAGAAGAGGGTAAAAGTTTTCCCTCTGCTAATTCCCTCCACCCTCAAAAATTTTGATTTCAAACCCAAAGCTTAACGTGATTTCAGTGATGGGTGATGTGACCAGGATGTGATTAAAAATGTTTCCCTCCACATTTCAATTTTACACTTATTTCAATTACACACAAATATACAAAATCTCATAACCAATTTCTCATATCTCAATTTCTCAAACCCATATACACAATCTATATAAACAACACACCCAATTACATATAACCAAAATCTCTTATCCATTATCTCTTAACCAATTTCTCTTATACAACAATACACATACCCACATTCTCCTCATAACCAAAATCTCTTATCCAATTTCTCTTATCCAAAAACCCATGATAACATCCATGTTTTATAATATAGATATATATATATATATATATATATATATATATATATATATACATACATATATGTATGTATATATATACATACATATATGTATATACATATATGTATTTACATATATGTATGTATATATACATATATGTATGTATATATACATATATGTATGTATATATACATACATATATGTATATATACATACATATATGTATATACATATATGTATATGTATATACATATAGATGTATGTATATATATATACTAGTCATAACCCGTGCCCGCGGGCACGGTTCATTTAAGATTTTTCCTTGCGAAATCTTTGTTCCCCGAATATTTTTTTTCAAAGCCAAAATTTAAAAGAAAAACAAATTAGCTTACAATATTTACCGGCACAGGCGCCTTCGGCGTGGGTGCCTTCGGTGCAGAACAACAAATTCAGCGCATGCGCCTTCGGCACAGAACACCAAATTCGACGTTGGTGCCTTCGGCGCAGAACAACAAATTCGACGTAAAACAACAATTTTGACGTAGGTGCCTTAGGCACGGAATAACAAATCAGCGTTAAAAAATGGCGCGGGCTCCTTCGGCGTGGAATAACAAATTCGACGTGGGTGCCTTCGGCGCAGAACAACAAATTCGACGTAAAACAACAATTTCGACGTGGGTGCCTGAGACGCGGAACAACAAATCAGCGTTAAAAAATTTAGCGGGCGCCTTCGGCGCAGGGGCCTTCGGCGCAGGGGCCTTCGGCGCGGAACAACAAATTCAGCGCAGGCGCCTTCGGCGCGGAACAACAAATTCAGCGCGGGCGCCTTCGGTGTGGAACAACAAATTCGAGTAAAACAACAATTTCGGCGCGGAACATCAAATCGGTGTTAAATAATTTAGCGGTCGCCTTCACCGTAGGCCCCGAAAGGCGCGGGCGCCTTCTATAAATAACCAGTGCCCGTGAGACACTATTCATTTTAAACAAACATCAATAATTATTAGTTTCCCCTGAAATATCAACAGATGGGATCGAAATTTTACAGGGTTTTGCAACGCGGATCAATGAGTTGGCAGCATCTTCCGCGTTCATTCTCTTACATCTCGCGTTCATTCCCAAGATGAGATTGTGTGTGCATAACATTTTTTTCATAACTAATATTAAAAGGCTATTCCTAATTTCAATGTTTTTGTGTATTCCCAACAAATTTATCTTCAAACCAAAAATTTCCCTCCAAAACTTGATGTGACATTGGCACATAGGATAAATTCAAAATCTGCCCTCAATTGTAATATAGATGTGTATATATATACATATATGTATATACATATATGTATATACTGTTGGATCCTGTGGATGGCAAACAACACTAGAAGGGGGGGTTGAATAGTGTTGTGTAAAGATAAAACTTTTTCGTTCTTTAATCAATCAACACAAAAACAAATCCTTCTAATGTTGCCTAAGAAACCAAGTAGAGCGATCTACGCTTGGTTCTTAATCAACAATATATTTTAAAGTGCACAGCGAAAATTCACAGCAGGTAGTCGACTCCTTATGAGCAGTAGTCGACTCCCAGAGTATAAGTTAGAGCAAATAAAATTACAGATGCAAATTTCAGCGTATAGAAATAAGATTGATATTTGTTGAAGATAGAATAAATGCAAAGATAATCAAACACAGAAAATGCAAGCGCAAAGACAAGGATTTTTATCCTGGTTCCCCGCAACCCGGGTACGTCCAGTCCCCGACCAATCCGGTATGAGATTTCCACTATCTGCCTTGGCAAATACAAGCACCTAACTTCACTCGTTAGGATTTCCAACGACCTAGCCTTGACCAGGATTTCCGAACACAACGCCTAGACTTGTCTAGGGTTATACCCTTGCCTCACAGACCGAGGACTTTCCAAATGGCAACAACTAGACTTGTCTAGTGTTCCAACAAATAGCACAATAAGATATTTATCCAATACTCTACAACAAGTGATAGAGATTGGAAATACACCCGATTCTATAGCCAATCAAAATATAGACAATAGTGTAGTGGCTCAATAGAATAATAGTCTAGATCACACAAAGATACGAGATAAGTTCTTTGTGATCTAGAGCTTTTTCAAAAATCCTTCAAATAGAATTCAAAGAGAAATAATAGAGAGGATTTTGAAAAACAACTTAGCCAATAAAAATAATAATATGATCTTCAAAAGAATTTGGAAAAAGTATTGCAAGATCAAAAACTGAAATTAAAATTGGCTAGAGAAGAAATGAGAGAGAGCTTTGATTCACGAGAGCTTTTGCAAATATTGATTTTCAATAATCTTGTATTTTTCACAAAAGAAATAAGCTCTATTTATAGGGAAAAACTGGGATTTGAAATTTGAATTTTGTTTGACTTTTGTCCCAAAAATTTCGGAGTAAATCACTCAAAAGAATTTAAAATTCAAATTCAAAACGTTTGAAAATTTCCAGCAGGTAGTCGACTCCCTATATAGGTAGTCGACTCCCAGAGGAGTCTAGGAAATTTTCATCCCTGACTGGTAGTCGACTCCCTACTTTTGGTAGTCGACTCCCAGAGGAGTTTTTCCTGTTGTTCTAGTCAAAAAGTGTAGTTAACTCCAGGGTGCGTGGAGTTTCACTACTATAATTGAAGTGACTAGAAAAAGCTCTTTAAAAACATTTTTGAAGATAGTTAAAAACATTTGTGTGCGTGTGTGTTGTCTACTTGATATGGCTTTGACAAATATCCTAAAAGACACGACACACTCACACTAGACTCAGAACATGTCTTCGGCAGTTTTTAGTCAACTTGATGACGTGAAGATGAGCTTCTCTTTGAGCTTCTTGCTTTGTTTGAGCTTGAGCTTCATCACTTGAGTTTAGCCATGTTCGTCTTTTGTCGTGGAGCGAAGATACGTGCCTCTTGGAGTATTTGTATAGCTTCACGAAATCTGTATACTAAAAGTGTAGTGTAGTTAGTATACTAAGCATTCATTTGGTGTGCTCATCATCAAAATTACTTAGGGGTGGAATTCAATTTCCATCATATACATATATTTATATACATATACATATATGTATATATATACATATATGTATATATATGTATCTATATAGATATACTAGTCATTACCCGTGCCCATAGGGCACGGTTTATTTAATGGCTGAGTTTTTCTCACCCACAAATTTCAAGTTCCCCCAAATTTTAAGTTTTCCCACAAAATTTCAAGTTTCCCACAAATTTAAGTTTTCCCCCAAAATTTAAGTCCCCCCAAAATTGCCATTACCACCAAGGACAAACTTGCCACGTAGGACAAAGCTTTGTCCTAGTATGATAGATTCAAAATCTTCATAGAACTGGAAAAAAAATGGTCGTAAGGGGTGAGAATAAAAAGTGTGGGTGTGTGTGTGGGGAGGGTCCAGAGGCAAAAATACAAAAACCGGGGTTGTATGCGCAAAATTCCCCACCTCCTCTTTTATCCCTCAAAATCTCATCTCTTATATTTTCTCTTATTCAATTTCCCTGTTTTATATAATAGATATCCAAATTCTCTTATCCAATTTCTCATGTCCAAATTCTCTTATCAATTTCTCTTGATAACATCCATCTTTTATATAATAGATATCCCTTATCCAATTTCTCTTGTCCAATATCTCTTATCCAATTTCTCTTGATAACATCTCTCGTTTGTAATATAGATATCTCTTATCCAATTTCTCTTGATAACATCACTCTTATCCAATTTCTACTGTCCAATATCTCTTATTCAATTTCTCTTGATAACATCCCTCTTTTAGAATATAGATATCTCTTATCCAATTTATCTTGTCCAATATCTCTAATCCAATTTCTCTTAATAACATCCCTCTTTTATAATATAGATATCTCTTATCCAATTTCTCATGTCCATTATCTCTTATCCAATTTCTCTTGATAACATCCCTCTTTTATAATATAGATGTCTCTTATCCAATCTCTCTTAATAACATCCCTCTCTTATAATATAGATATCTCTTATCCAATTTCTCTTGTCCAATATCTCTTATCCAATTTCTCTTGATAACATCCCTCTTTTATAATATAGATATCTCTTTTCCAATTTCTCATGTCCAATATCTCTTATCCAATTTCTCTTGATAACATCCCTCTTTTATAATATAGATATCCAAATTCTCTTATCCAATTTCTCATGTCCAAATTCTTTTATCAATTTCTCTTGATAACATCCGTCTTTTATATAATAGATATCCCTTATCCAATTTCTCTTGTCCAATATCTCTTATCCAATTTCTCTTGATAACATCTCTCGTTTGTAATATAGATATCTCTTATCCAATTTCTCTTGATAACATCACTCTTATCCAATTTCTATTGTCCATTAACTCTTATTCAATTTCTCTTGATAACATCCCTCTTTTATAATATAGATATCTCTTATCCAATTTCTCTTGTCCAATATCTCTAATCCAATTTCTCTTAATAACATCCCTCTTTTATAATATAGATATCTCTTATCCAATTTCTCATGTCCAATATCTCGTATCCAATTTCTCTTGTTAACATCCCTCTTTTATAATATAGATATGTATCTATATATACATATATGTATATATATATATATACATATATGTATGTATATATACATTTATGTATATATATATATATATATATATATATATATATATATATATATATATATATATATAGGGTAAAGTGTTCCTAGGGTGACTCCTTAGATTAAATCTAAGGAGTCGCCCCCATTTTCCCTCATATCCCACAATTTTTTTGGATTTTATTTTTCATGGGATTGTTGTTCACCTATGGATGATCAACATACCAAAAATCAAGGCATTCCAATACTTTTAGAGCCTCCATCTACCCCTTGCAACTTCAACGGTATGAAAACGTGCTGAAAAACAATGAAGTTGCAAGGGGTAGATGGGGGCTCTAAAAGTATTGGAATGAATTGATTTTTGGTATGTTGATCATCCATGAGGTAAACAACTACCCCATGAAAAAAAATTCTGAAAAAAAATGTGGGATATGGGGAAAATGGGGGCGACTCCTTAGATTGAATCTAAGGAGTCACCCTAGGAACACTTTACCCATGTATGTATGTATGTATGTATATATATATATATATATATATATATATATATATATATATATATATGTATATTGAATCTAAGGAGTCACCCTAGGAACACTTTACCCATGTATGTATGTATGTATGTATATATATATATATATATATATATATATATATATATATATATATGTATATATATATATATATATATATATATATATATATATATGTATATATATATATATGTATATATATATATGTATATATATATATATATATATATATATACGTATATATATACATATATAGATATGTATGTAATGTATGTATGTATGTATATATATATATATATATATATATATGTATATATATATACGTATATATATATATGTATATATATATACGTATATATATATATGTATATATATATACGTATATATATATATGTATATATAGATTTGTATATATATACATATACAGATATACATATATATACATATATAGATATGTATATATATACATATATGTATATATATATATACAGATATACATATGTATATATACAGATATGCATATGTATATATATATACATATATGTATATGTATATATATATACATATATGTATATGTATATATATATATATACTAGTCATAACCCGTGCCCGCGGGCACGGTTCAATTAAGATTCCCCCCAAATCTTTGTTCCCCAAAAAATTTTTTCCACAGTCAAAATTGCGCGGAACAACAAATTAGCGTAAAAATATTTAGCAGCACGGACACATTCGGTGCGGAACAACAAATTCGTCCCGGAACAAAAAATTCGGCGTGGGCGCCTTCAGCACAGAACAACAAATTCGGCGTAGAACAAAAAATTCGGTGCAGACGCCTTCGGCGCGGAACAAAAAATTCGACGTAGAGCAAAAAATTCGGTGCGGGCGCCTTCAGCGCCGAACAACAAATTCGACGTAGAACAAAAAATTCTGTGACGGCACCTTCGGCGCAGAACAAAAAATTCGACGTAGAACAAAAAATTCGGTATTGGGCTCTTGTGGCAAGTCTTGACGAAGCCATGCCCTTTGATCTTCCTATCATGAACCAGAACATGGTAAGACATGATTGTCGCAAAGTTTAAGAACATCTCATGAAGCTGTGCATTATCAACAGAGTCACTTAAGTGCTACAATATGCGTCCACAAATCAGAATGTCACACACACAAAAGTGCAAAAAAACAAAACAAAACTTAATTTGGAATTGTAGTTAAAGCAACAATTTTTTTGTGCATTCTGTTTGTGCTTGAAATCTTACATGTGGCTCAAGTATGTGCATTTTACATGTCAAGTATGTCTCAGGCTCCACTATGTGCATTCTTCAAATCAGATCAGTTTTTTTTCCATGTTAGGCATTTTAAGTGAATTTTTTTGAAATTGTTCTTCAACGTAACAAAACTGAAGCTATTTTATGCATATGCATGATATTATATATAACTCCATCCATTGTATCCTTTTTCTCATGTAACTTCAGGTTTCATGTAGTCAGAAGCAGCCTTTCTATCATCCTTCCACTATATGCGTGTCATCAAAACATATCACGCATTATAGAAATAATGACACTCATAATTCTGCGATCAAATTTTTCGTTAGATTTTTGTAACATGTTTCGAACAACTAACATGAGATAACACTTACGATGTAAGGGACCAGGATACCGATGAACTTATGAGGCATGGCTCTGAGACCCCGCAATGCTCGACATCATTATTGCCCTTTTGAGGCATTCTTTGCCTCTTGTTGGGATTGCCTTGGAATTTGCCACCTGGGGAATTTTTGGTTGTTAATTTTAATTTTTAAAACTATTTGGTAGTTTTGTTAAATGTAGCACCTCGTCACCCTCTTTTTTTTCGAATTCCCGATGCATCTATCTTTTATCTGTTTTCAGATCATTATTTTATTATTAAAATTTTAAAGGAAACTTAGGGTGCATAACACAAATCACCCAACATACACACGCAACCGAAGCAAGAATCCAACCCATGAACTCCTCTTTCTTATTGGCTTCCAATATTTATTTTTACAAATGTAAATTATTTAAAATTGTCTTTAACTTTCTTTACGTTGGAAAATGAAGTTTAAGGTAGGTTTTGCTAATGTTCTGAATGGCTTAGTTCAATATGGTTTTGATAAGAGTAATGAGAGTTAAATTTAGTTTTTGAATAATTAATCTTTTTCTTATTAGAGTGCTGGCTATCTTTCTGGATTATGAATAAGTAATAAGAGTAATGAAAATGCTTGCTAGAGCATAATAGATAACATTTGAAGATAAATAACATATACAAAGAATGCAACAGTAAATGCATAAAACTGGGACTGAACCAATTCTAACACTGCAGACCCGATGCATGAACATGATTGCTCATCTCTGCAAAGCTCCACTCGGGGACTCGGAGATCACAATCGGAGTTGTCAGTACAGTATGCTCGTCCAAGGCAATTATGTTGGCCGGGCTCGCGTTCAAGAGGTGGCAGAACAGGCGAAAGGCCAATGGCAAGCCTTGCAATAAGCCTAGCATTGTCACTGGTGCAAATGTTCAGATAAGTCTACATCGACTATATTCACTTCAAACTGCCGTTACATTCAAAACCTGTAACATATCTGTCTCAATGATATTTAATGTCTGGATGTAGGTTTGATGGGAAAAATTTGCTAGATACTTCGAATTCGAATGGAAGGAAGTGAAACTAAGGGACATATATTATGTCGTGGACCCTGAAAAGTTTGTCGACATAGTGGATGAGAACACCATTTGTGTTGCCGCAACCTTAGGCTCGACATTCAATGGGGAATTCGAAGATGTGAAGCGCTTGAACGACCTACTGCTAGAGAAGAACAAAGAAACAAGGTAAGCACATATGAACTTGATTCTTGATCGACTAACTTTCGGCTATTAACAATAAGAACTCACTCTTTTGAATAATAACTCGATCTTTGCGTTGATGTGCAGTGGGATACGTCGATTCATGTAGATGCTGTGAGTGGCAGATTCACTGCTCCATTCCTTTATCCAGAGCTCGAGTGGGACTTCCGTCGTCCTCTAATGAAGAGCATCAACGTTAGTGGGGGCTAGTGTATGTAGGCATCGGATGGGTCATCTGGAGGTGCAAAAGAAGACTTGCCTGAAGAGCTGAGTTTCCATATCAACTACTCAGGGCTAATCAGCCTACTTTCACTCTCAATTTCTCTAAAGGCAATTGCCAAATCCTTATCCCATCTCTAAAGACCAGGGTTCCAAAATTGGCACAAAGCTCCAAAATCTGTTAGAGAAACCATTGAGGAAAATTCATAAACACATGGCAGTTACATATTAATCCAGAAACATGTCGCAGTTTCCATATCAAAAATTCATAAATGCAGATGAACATAGAAAATCTTTCAAAAATTCTACTTTCTACATGCAAATGTGCAACAGCAGCATGTGTTTTCCAGAACATAGAATCTCCATAGATCCAGAAATTCATAAACACATGGCAGTTTCCTTATCAAAAATTCTAAATTGGCACAACGAACAGAATTTGCCTTGTGAGTAGATTCCTGCAAAATTCATTCTCAAAATAAATGGCGAAACACATGGCGAAATTCGTTCTCAAATTCATAAACACATGGCACAAACCCAAAGTAGAGATGCATGTAACCCATCCAAAATTCATTCTCAAAATAAAAAAGAATTAAAACCTTCAACTGACCAAGGGAACCAAGAAATCAACACCTTCAGATAAGAACTGATTTTGCTGCCAGTAGATTCCTGCGAGAAGAATTGATCGTCGGTAAACACATTAAACACCCTCAGATCTTGCGAGAAGAATGCCGTTTTTGGGATTTTGCGATGATCTTGCTACGTACCTTCAGAAATAGACGAGAATCTCCATAGTGAGCTGAAGGAGCTTCAGAAATAGGCGAGAATTTTTGCGATGATTTTTGCATTGGCGAGGCTCGGAGCATGGCAACACAACATCCACAAACATCAAGAACATCTCGAATGAGATTGTAAATGAGACTGAAATACTAAGTCTGGGATATTTCACTTTTAGCATAGAAAATTCACGCATAATTATTTCACAGTTCCAAAATCCAAAAAAAACCCGCAACATTTGAACTTCTCCAACATATAATATAGACAAAAGTTATCCGTCACCAAGAGCAATGGGGTCACCAAAAATAGAACTTCAAGACAATATATTTCAAAAATCCCTAACCTGTGGTAGATGATTGGCTATGTTGCTGAGAATCTGGGCGGTCCTATAGCACGAAATTAGGAAATTGAATCGAGGCGAACATGTCCTTAATTTTACGATATAGACTGAGGATCGGAATAGATTTCATGTGGTCTCTAATCTCTCTCTTCCCTACTATCAACCCTCATCTCTCATCGTCCAAACTCCTTCAACGACCCAGTACATCTTCCTCCTCAAACCCTTGCCTTTCTTCTCACCGGTGGAGCTTTTGGGGATGGGCGGCGATCTCTCGCGCGCATAGGAGCTGTGAGCATGTCTCCGCTTCTCAGTCGCCCATGTAGAGAGAGGACGCTGAGATTCAGAGCATCGAATCCGATCTGTTCATCAGAAACATCCATGCGAATAAGAATTAGAGTTAGTGTTAGGCTGAAAGAGCTTCAGAATTTTGCGTTGGGGATTTTTGCGAGATGAATGAGCTGCTAGGCAAAATGTTTGCGTTGAGGATTTTTGCGGTGGGGATTTTTGCGCGATGAAAGAGCTGCTTTGGGGAGATGATTCCTCTTGCTGTTTTTTGGGGAAGTGAAAGAGCTCCTTTGGGAAAATGAAAGGGCTCAGGCGAGAATCTCCCCAAAAATGTCTCTTGCACTTACCCAAAAAGCCTGTTGCTATCCCCGAAAACGATTTAAATTTTGAAGCTGCTGCTTTCTCCAAAAAAAAGTTTGTTGCTATCAAAAGTATGTTTAAAATACAAACCCTTCATCTCTAAGTTTAATCCCTACCGTTCATTCCCCCACAATTAATCCTGGCCCTCTTTCTATCAACCCCTTTGTCCTAGTCAGCCCTAGGATTCAAAAATCACTGTCAAATGTATAATATATATATATATATATATATATATATATATATATATACACACACACACATATGTATATATATATTTATATGTATCTATATACAGTATATATATATACATATGTATCTATATATCTGTATATATGTATATATATATACATATATGTATATATATATACAGATATATATATACATATGTATATATATATATACTAGTCACGTGCCCGTGCCCGTAGGGCACGGTTCAATTTAGATATTTCCCCCTCAAAATCTTAGTTCCCCCGAAAATGTGGGCACGATTCATTTTAGATATTCCCCCCTCAAAATCTTAGTTCCCCTGAAAATGTGGACATGATTCATTTTAGAAATCCCCCCCTCAAAATCTCCGAAAATTTAGCCCATCTCAAGGAATTTTGTTCCCCCAAAAATCTTAGTTTCTCCCAAATCTTAGTTCTCTCCGCCTTAGCTTGTCTTTTTTTTTCCTTTTGTTTGATTTTTTGTTTTTTTTCCTCATGTATATGAAAGTTATATGTTAACCAGATGGATACTATTCCTATTGTAATATTTACTTGAATTTCAAATTCTATTCAAATATAGAGTTTGGTCTCCAGTTATTCCCTTAATTTTGAAGTTAAAAATACAACAAAAATGGAATTTGTTGCTGTTATGATTTGATGTTAGTTGAATTTCTGTCTGATGTGGAAAATATTTTGAGTCTATGGAACATTTTGGCATATGAAAATGGAAAATTGCAACGCAATTATGATACTTAGTGGCCTCGCAGAATGTTAAAGAGTACTTACTTGTATATGATCACACCATTGCTACAACCCGAGTACTGAATAGTTCTTTGCTTCAATGTGAATTCAAATTCTATAACCCTTGTGCTTGTCATTGCAAGTGAATGACACATGAATGCTTTAAAACCTAATACTTCTATCTGAAGACATATATGATAGATTCCTTATATTTTGTCTTTTGAGGAAGTAGCATACGAAGAGTTACATTACTTTTGTTCTTCTTAAGCTTGTTGCTAAAGTTCAAAAGATAATTAAAAAAACATTGCTAATACATGTTGGTTTGCACATTTATTTCAGGCTATTGGACCTAAATATGGGGAATGGTTCGAGACTTCTAGAATAGACGGACACCTAAAGGTTGATGTGGTAGAAGGTGTGTGTCTTTACCATGCAAAGATTTAAGTCTGAAACATTCTTTATTTTTAATTTTACATGTGTATTATTTGAAAATTGAGATTTGTTAATGGTTATCAATAGAGAATTGGTGCAATCTAATTTTGTAGGATTATTTGAATGAAATGTTGCAAAGATTTACATAAATCATTCAAAAATATTACATAGATTAATTGGAAATAGAATATAATTATAACCAGAATTAATTTGTTATCCCCCAATGGCAAAAAATAAACAATTATGTTATTTTGCAAACAATTCTACCTCAAAAACTATTCAAGTATCAGGGCATATGCATTAAAATGACATACTTCCCACCAATCACACCAAAAGCTCCAAACTTTAGGATTTATTTCATCTCAAAATTCTAAACATTGAAATTTTCTACCCGAAAAAGTTAAAGAGAACTAAGATGAGAGTTCAGTTACCGCACATTAGTGACGTTGAGGGTAGTCTAAAAAACTGAAAATGTTACGCCTATTTCAGTTTTCAATTGTTATTACACTAAAAAACTAACAATCCCCTAACATTATCAATTCAAATTCGTATAGGAATTCTCACAAACAGTTTCTGGCATATATCAAATTCTTACCAGTTTCATACAACACACAAAAAAAGCACAAAAGATTTTATATTTGTTACCTTGAGAGAGAAATTGAGGGCGTCCGAGAGATAATATATGACGATGTTGATCACATTCCTCGTACAAAGAGAGTCTAATGGAGTTTTAGTGCGAGATGAAAAGAGATTTAAATATAATAAAAACTGTCGAGGCTGAAGCCTCTATGCGTGTCCTTTAGTCACACTGATAAAAAAATAGATGGAGTCAGCGTCATCAAAAAACAGGATTTTGAGATGAACCCATTTCAAGCTGAGGAAAATAAATGACAGAAATGCAAACAGAAATTGGTTCATCTGGGTGTGCAGATTATGCTATACTGCTTGGAAACTGCTTGGAATGTGCAGATTATGCTACCAAGTTCATCTGTTTGGAAACATTCTCAAAATTCATCAGTTTTGAGAATGTGCAGATTATGATATATTGGACTCATTCTCAAAACTATACTGCACAATATGCTATACTGCACATTCTTAAAATTTTTGAGAATGCTACTAAGTTTTCAAACAGTTTTGAGAAAGTGCAGTATTATGCTAAACTACAAATTTTTGAGAATGAACCCATTTCAAGCTATTTGAGAATGAACCAATAAATCAGTTTTGAGAATGTGCAGATTTTTGAGAATGCTACCAAGTTCATCTGTTTGGAAACATTCTGTTTGGAAACATGTTTTAGAATCTGCACATTCTCAAAAATCTGCACAT
Organism: Scilla litardierei; assembly: GCA_030789695.1. Classification (NCBI taxonomy): domain Eukaryota; kingdom Viridiplantae; phylum Streptophyta; class Magnoliopsida; order Asparagales; family Asparagaceae; genus Scilla; species Scilla litardierei. Next base: position 111,925,237 of record CM061133.1, on the reverse strand, counting down.
TATGATATATTGCACATTATGCTATACTGCAAATTCTCAAAATGTGTAGATTATGCTATACTGCACATTCTCAAAACTGCTTGGAAACAGAAATGGGTTCATCTGCACATTCTAAAAAGTGAGTCCAGTATGCTACCCAGTTCATCTGTTCCAAGCAATGATGAGTCCAGTATAGCATGTTATCAAGCAGTGATGACATGCTATCAATGGTATCATTGTTATAAAACTGGAAAGTGTTATGTTATCACATAATAAAACTTTATCACTGTTATACAATTTTGAGATGAACCCATTTCATCACTGCACATTTCATCATCTGGACATGCAAACAGAAATGCAAGTTAGAGGTGGCATCATTTGAGAATGAAATGAACTGGCCAAGACAGTCTGGACATGTCTACTGTATATTTATAAAAATGTAATAGAAATTTTAAAAATTACATGTTAAAAATACTCCAGCATGGAAACTGAACTGTAACATGTAATGCGGGAGTATTTGAGCTGGAGTGTTTGAGGTGTACCATCATGCTGGAGTTGAATACTCAAATAAATGGAATAAATTGTAACATCAATGTCAGCATACAATTCAGTTTTGAGGTGACATCGTATGCTGAATTGCATGCTAAATTTGACATGCTGGAGTTGAAAAGCTGAAAATGAAAATTCAAATACTGAATTGAATACTCCAAATGAAAAGCTCATAGAAATTATTTTTAACATGTAAGCAGAACTGAATTGACCTGCTGATGATATGCCACAAACCCAGAAGAGATGCAGATTGAAGCCGGGTCAGGACTGTAGAATTCTCACTTTGTCATGGATTTTATTTCCAGGGCAACGGTGGTGTCTGTCGGTGAGTAATACTAAAATCTTCTGAACATAAAAAAGAGTATTGATTAGTAAAAAGAATTTGGGAAAGTGTCATTCCCTAAAATAACTTAAGATGGGCATCATCATAATTATCATTAGCACAATTATCATTAGCTTCTACACTTTCTATGGTCTTATTTTTTTACACTGTGGAATTTGAAACATCTGAATAGCTTATACTTCCTTAAATAAAAAAATTTTCTGGTTTGATTGCTCTATGTCACACAAAACTAAGTTTGACTTAACAATGGAGCAAATTTGTATATCCTAAGCAGTCAATTTTAGTCCATTTTATTCACATTTGAATATTTCATTGTGTACGCAATGTGGGTAGCCGATACATAATTGTTACATATTTAGAATGAAGGATGAAGTACCTAATGAAACTGTCCAAACAGATTCGAGATCCGAGGACAATAGGCATCTCATTTTTCTTGCATGTGATCCAGTAATTGAATTGAAGGGAAACTCCAACCTTTAACCAAGAATTTCAATCAAACAAAGATTCAATTTTTACAAACTGCACAAAATTTCATCACTATTATCAAGCATGCAAATCAAGGAAAATTGTTATGTTTAAAACTAAAAGGCATGAGACGATATGATTGTAATGCCCAGAAGTATCAGCAGTACACAAATTGACCTACAACCTAAATTGTTAAACAACATTAGTTAAAAAAACTTTAATCTAAGTTACTAATTAATATGTTCCTGGTACAAATTCTCTTACCACAAAAGGCATGATATCGATCAAATTATGTATTGCTTCAAAAAGGTAAAAGAATGATGTTACTTACTGGGGGAAAACACGTTATGTATGAACCATAGTAATGATACTCAGCTCCCACGTCAAATAAAGCCATGTCTCCATCTTTTAGCATCTGCAAAGATATGTAACTATAAGTTACAAACCTAAGGAACTCAACTTCCAGAAGTAAATTGTAAAATAGCGGATAACTAATTGTTATGTTTAAAACTAAAAGGCTGAATTTCCATGTTTCATCCTTCCAACAGAAAAAAGGGAAGATTTATAAGTTAAAATTTGGTATAGAACAATAACCAAAATAATCTCTAAGGTATTCTTTTAGTGAGTTTTGCTCCATATAGAAAGCATGCGCAAAATGGAAATGATTTTTTAACCTCCTTTTTAGCATTTTTGATACCAAATTATGATAATAAATCTAAATTCATCAAGCACTATACACATGCGACTTGACTTTCTCAACAAAGTTAAACAAAAAGAACTATGGGGTCGTTAGGGGGGATATGCACTGCAACACATGTGAATTGACGTTCTCAAAAAAGTTAAACAAAAAGAACTATAGAGGTGTTACGGGGGATATGCTATGTAACACGAAATAAAAGCAGAAGATAGTTGTAATAATGATGACAATGTCAATAAAGAGAACTACGGGGGCGTTAGAGGCGATATGCACTGCAACAGTGTGTTAGAAGCTCCAAATGCATACTAACTGTTGTTCGGACTGATTGTAAATAGCCATGTTTGAAGAGTTTAACAGACAATATGCTAAGGAACTGATAAAAACAAAAAGATCATATGTTTAGCTTCATCTCGTGTGAGACTTACTCCAATATAAATAGTTGGTGTGCAAAAATCCTAGAGACGTCACCTTCCTTCTAAATTTATTTCTGCAAAAAAGATCAAAAACAACAAAAAATTTCAGGGAAAGAAGCCTCAATTCCCTTGTTTGAAACAGGCTGCCGTGATCAAATGTTAACTTCTCTAGATTTCTGAGCCGGTTGTGTCTCAAGAAGTCCATTAGAAGCAGTTTCCATATTTTTGATTTCATCAATATCTAAATCCTGGCTCATGTCGATAGGAGGGTCAAATGCCTGCATAGATTTGTTGAAATCAATAAGTCAAAGAGAAGCACTAAGGTTCACGTTTATGATGAATGTCAGGGACACATGTATTGGATTGAATCCTAATGGCTTTTTGAATCTTAGATTCCACACTAACACATAAGCAAAAAGAACTTAAGTTGAAGCACACTGATTACTGAAATAGTAAAAGAGAAAAATTGTTCACCTGAAGCATGTGCATGATGAAAAATGTATTCTATGATATGCACCTGCAAGGTATAATTAGTTAGAATCTACTCTTAACAGTATCTTACTAAGAAATATCACACTATAATCGTAAACATTGCACCTTAAGAATTTAGACAGACTCGTATCAAGTAGAACAACTACAGAATTATATCTTAAATCAAAAACTATGCCAAGCTGCCAGGGAAAATAACAAAACTTAATCAAGGTTTGAAGACAAAACCGTTCTCATTGTCAGTTTCCTTCGGGCTGAAATTTCATGCTAATGTTGATCATAATTAATCCTTTCAAGAGGGCTTTGTAAATTTACATATGACCCTATTTCTATTGGTGGAAATCAGCACCACCCTCTGCTTCAATTGAGATCAGAGAAATAACATGTGAGAGTTATTTCTCTTTCAATTGAGATCAGAGAAATAGCAGCACACCCTCCCCCTTTAAATAACACTGAGAGAAAGAGAACACAATACCTCTGCTTTCAGCTTCCTTACTCCATGCATTGCATCTCCCTCCCTCCTTGTAATAGCAGGGGGCAATAACAACTTCAAGGCTAGCTAGTGACACAAAACAATCCAGTTCTATTTTCCAACACGCTTGTTGTATAGTTGAATTTGACGTCTCCGTTCAATTCTGATAATAGGATTATTGTTTGACCGAAAAGTAATCTATTCACCATGCTCCTAAGTTTTTTTGACTAAGGACAATGCAATAATGGATATGATGAATCAAGAAAGTAATGCTATTGTGATTGGCATTAAAAAAATAAAGAACTTCATTTGGAGTCCAGCAATTACAACACATGTTAAAAAAAATTGACCGAGAACAGTACAAAACTGAGGGTCCAAATGTGAGCAAATCAGTGTAAATTCATAAAATGTATTCAATAACACAAAAATTAAAGGGAAAAAACAGTGTTAATTTTCATCATGGAGTACAAATAACAACAACATCACCACCACCACTAATAAAAGGGGAAAATTGCTTTTAAGTGGTAATTTTCATCATTAACTTGTAGTCTACTGATGTTTACGTTGGATGGCTTTTATCATGGTGAGTTCACTGCATTCCATTACATCAGCTGCTAATTATTTCTCTGATCTCAATCGAATCAATAGAAAGGAAATGGAACTGAACCAAACCTCGACGAAGATCATTCCTAGTAGTGATAAACATTAATTGAGGTGGGAATAGTCGACGGAGTTATGCGATCTGCATTTTTTTGAAATAGGATTGGTGTTATGTATAACATGATAAGCCTCATATCACTTGAAGAGAACAATATAATGAAGAAATGCAGGCAAACCTGTATCTTGTAACAGAGTAGTGGAGGAATGTAGCGATCTTAGCCATTCCAAGATCCTTTCCAGGGCATAATTTGTTGCCATCGCCAAACAACATGAAGTATTGGTGTGTCTCCAAGTTCTTGTCCTGTAGTCGACGATGTATAACATGATCAAGAATTGGCCATTGGAAATTCACCTTACGATTCAATGCAGAAAATCATACCATCCATCTCCATGGATTGAAGGTTAGAGGCTCGGGATATAGAAACGTGTCATAGTTGATCTCCCTTGTGTACACATAGATCCTCCACCCTTTAGGAATCACAAATACAGATAGACAAAATGCAATAGGTTAGGACATGTTTGGAATTTTAAGACTTCTCTTGTTATATCTTTAGATATGAGAACCAACCTTTCATTTCTATATCTTGAGTTATTTTCCTTAGAACTCCATTGACAACTGTAGTCATTCTTAAGGTCTCAAAGATTACCTACAATGAATTCAAAATCAATAAGCTTTTGCAAGATTGAACAACTTCGAATCAAACTGAAAGTTTATCTACCTTATGAACATGTGAGAGTTCCTTATATGACCTTTCGTATCGGCGAACATCCTCCTCAGCGGCATCCGAGAGTAGCAACATTTAGAAAGTTTCAAAATACAAACACCTTAGATCGCGTCAGACTTGAGAGTAGCAGCAAATTGTATAACAACTAAATCTCAAGGGGATTTGATGCTCGGGGGTCGTTCTTTTTCCTCCCCATCGCAGATTCCCAATTGCCCATATTTGCCCAAACCCCTGCAAACAAAAACAATTGCATGTTTCATTGAAGCATTACGTCAAACACTATTCTTATTCAAGTCAATCTCCAAATTTAAATCTCCAAATTGAAGGCAATCTCCTAATGCAAAAGTTTCAGGTCTTTTTGAACTGTTGTTTCTTCTGCTACTAACGGAATCATTATATCTGAACAGTATTGTGTTATTGCAATTGAAGCAGTCTATCAATTAAGCTAAGTCCATTGAGATAATAGACATGTGCATAATTTTCTGGCTAGTCAATATACGTAGGACTGTTAGAAACGGGTGGTTTCAGTTGGGTGATAAAGCCTTTTTTGTGTTTTAAATTGGAAAAACTGGAATTTAGCACAGCTATTCCACTATGTGGCTAATGGGACAACAATAAGATGATCATCATCACTCCGTATCCCTCGAGACTCGAACTAAATTACTAAATTACTCATCATACATCTAGGATCAGGCACTATATTTTTATAATCTCCATCTCAATGCGTAATTTGTTTAACCAAATATGTAATCAACATTCAATCAGAGTCATAAATCTAATGTGATATTCAATCATACATCCATGTCAAGGATCATTCAATGTATTTTTCTATTTTACCATGCATATTTGATGGTTCAACAATTTTCATTGACAACTTATCTAATCATGAGTTGAACTTCCCATGATTTGTCCAGAATTAATGTCCTGGTAAAAACATTATGTAACATGTAACTACCATTATAATATAAACACTATAACTGATAATTAGAGCATTTGTACAAACATTTGGTGTGCAGATTTAGGAAAGATAAATGAATCTAACTGGACATCAGCCAAAAACAATCTCAGCAAATTCTCAAGTAAATTTATTCATGAATGTAATTCTCAAGTATACTGAACGTGTTCATCAGCAAATTCTCAGCAAATTTATTCATGAATATCCAGTATCAACAAATGTAATTCTCAGCAAATTTATACTGGATATTCATGAATCCTTGATATTCATGCAAATTTTCTAAAATGATTAATAGAAACACTCACAAATTTAGAAGGTTTCACTCTCAAAACACCATTACATCAATCAACCATCTGTTTAAACTCCCCAAGCTCAAAAAATTCAGGATTCTCAAACAACTCAGTTGCCAAAAAAAGATATGAACTCAATAAAACCATCATTATTTCAACAAAGCTTCACATTACAATCTTTATTCAACAAACCTTCATATTTCAACCTTTCAATATTGCCATTCTGAATAAAATCTTCACATTTCAACAAAGCTTGCTAGAAATCTTCACATTTTATAGTGAGCATGAACTCTTGCAATCTCCACATTTCAACAAAGCTTGCTAGAAATCATTATTTAGAAATCATTGCTGCTTGGGTAAGAGCAAGCAAATCTCAATCAAACTCAAGTCCTAATTAAAAATATCTGATTCCAAAATAAAGAGAAAAGAATTCTTAAACTAAAATACATGATCATACTTTCCTTATAGCTCTCAAGCCCAGGTTGGTCTCACCCTGTTCGTCAGCTTCCTTTGGCTACAATGAACCCACATTCTTTATTGCAGCCAAATACCTGCAGACAAAAAAAATTCCACCCCCAAATAAATAAACTGGCTGATATGGTTTCTTGATGAAGAGAACTCGATCAGAATGCCTACCTTGATGAAGAGAACCTACTATTTGAGGAAGGGCTACCTTGATGAAGAGATCAAGAATTCAGGCTGCAGCTTCAGCCTTCATCCTCTCGATCAAATTGGCGCCGCGGGGAGGGGGTAGGGGGTGCTTGGGGAGGCAGGGGGTGCTCGGGGAGGGGGCAGGGGGCAGGGGTGTTCCCCTTTGGGTCTGTTTTTCTCTGATCTCTCTGCAGTTCTTTGGGGAGCTCGGCGTTGATTTCGCCCTGGGGCTTCTTCTGGGCATCCGTCCAGGTCTGTAGAAGTCGCCCTTTTGGGTTCTCTCCGTCGTCCCCCTTCTCCTAGGACCTCTTCCGATCTCCTAGATCCTCGATGATCAGCCCTTATACGCAACCTCATACGCAGCCCTAAAATTTAAGCGAGGGTTTTTTGGGAGGCAGCGGGGTTTTTTTGGGTGCAGCGAGGATTTTTTATGAGGCATCGGGAGTTTTTTGGGTGCTGAATTGTTCCCCCCAAAATTAATCCCTTCCCAAATTTAATTCCCCCCAATATTTTGTTTCAAACTTAAAATTTCCCCCCAAAATTTGTCCTAGTCATCATCAACTTACATCCCTTTATCCAATTTCTCTTATCCAATTTCTCATATCTTATCCAATTTCTCTTATCTTATCAAAAACTCTTATCCAAAAAACTTACATCCCTCATATATACCCAATTTCTCATCTCTTATCAAAAACTCTTATCCAAAAACCCATGATAACATCCCTGTTTTATAATATAGATGTATCTATATAGATATATATGTATATACATATGTATACATATATACATATGTATACATGTATATATGTATATATATGTATAAATATATGTACTATATATACCCGTGCCCGTAGGACACGGTTCAATTTAGATATTTCCCCCTCAAAATATTAGTTCCCCCGAAAATGTGGGCACGATTCATTTTAGATATTCTCCCCTCAAAATCGTAGTTCCCCTGAAAATGTGGACCTGATTCATTTTAGAAATCCCCCCTTAAAAATCTTAGTTCTCCCGAAAATTTAGCTCATCCCAAGGAATTTTGTTCCCCCCAAAAATCATAGTTTCTCCCAAAATTTAGTGCACTCCAAATTTAGTTCCGCTCCAAAATTTTAGAGTTTTTCCAGCAAAATTTTCACTTTCCAAAAATATTAGTTTCGTCCAAAATTTAGTTTCCAAAGAGAATTTAGTTCCCCTCATAAATTTTAGTTTACCCCAAATATTAATTCCTACTAGATTTAGTTCCCTCAAAGGTTCCATCCAAAAATTTTATTACCTCCAGAGTTAGTTTCCCTTAAAATTTTAGATTTTAGTTTCCCCAAAAATTTATTTCCACCAATATTTAATGTTTTAATTACCCGAAAAAGTTTAGCTCCTCCCCAAAATGTAATTTCCCATTTATTTAATTCCCACAAAATGTAAAATTTTAGTTTACTGAATTTTTTTAGTTCTATGTATTCTTTCTTGGCATTTACTGGCATCGAGCAAGGAGTTAAGAGCAGTGCATAATGCATGAATGCAACAGATATACATGTTGTTGGCAAAGCTGAAGTGGATAGCCAATGTAAGAGTGAGGAAGCCTGGAAAGTTCCTAACCACTGCACAAAATAACCAGCTCCAATGGTGTTGATTACAGAGGCAAGCATGGCAATTTTATAATCCCTATACATGTTTATCGAAAGTGCATGCAAATTAAATAGAATACAAATAATCTAGTATTTAGGCCTTGAATACACATAATGCAGCATTTATGAACAAATCCCGAAGAGATCATGTGTATTTGGGAGCAATGTTCTGCTAGGGCCACCAACAAAAAAGCTATTATTAGATGGAATCAAACATTAACATAATCGAAGTCAGAGGGGATCTCTTTTCAATATATTTCTTTAGGCAATATGATCCCATGCTTAATATGTAAGATGAGAGAAAAGAATGTACATGTAGAAATTGGGCTGCGGACATGAATGTTTCCTGCATGTTAAGAGGGAAGTCGGCTTGACTGAAAGAACTCAAGCTAAAGGCTATGGTTATGAGAACTGCTGAGCTTCGGAGTTTGACCAAACTTCAAGCACAATGGAGATACTCTTGGTCTAATAAAACCAATATATAAAATCACATATCCAATAAGAATTTGATGTAGGAAATTTCCTAAAAGCACATATCTAGTTTTTTCATATAAAATTGTATAGGCAATATATGACCAATTTTAACAACGTATGCAACATAAGTGAGACGTAGGATCGTCCTGTAATGATGAACGATTCCTATTTGAGTGGGATTAAAAAGCGCTAAAACTTGGTGGCTGCAGGTAGACCCAACTTAAATTAATTTTGATGCAATATAACTGAGTCATGGTAGCCAACTGGGCTCAAGCATATCATGTTTTGCCTAGATTGATTTTAGCATTGCATAGATTGGTTTAAAAGGATATTGGAAAAGAAGAATCTCCCATGCCCATAGAATACTGCATACCTTCTTGCTATCACTCAAAAAGTGCAACCTTTCGGTCAAGCATGTCTGCTTTGATGTTACAACATCCAAGGGAGTACTTTATAGTCATCAATTCTCTAATCTTCAATGGATTCCTCAATGGTTTGAAGTACCATTTTATTCAAATCAAGTGGTCACTGGAATAGAATTATCATGTTTATTTTATACACTTCTATCCTTCAAAAGCTTCTTAAAAAAGAATTGCAATTCACATTCATAATATACTATAGTTCAAAATATTCATACTATATATCTGGGCTGACTAAAATATCTCTCAGGGACTCTTGGTACAATCACGATAAGATTATTAATGTATTGTTCAACAACACTCAATAGTGTGATCTAGAAAAATAATGATAAGCATCCAATCTATATCCTCTGCATACAGTATAAAACTATCAATTAAAACACCATACCAGCAATCTGATAGAACACTTATCCACGAAAACATGAGTGAACTAAAGATAAATAAACATACCTGCTTTCGATCGAAATAATTTGGAAATACATTATGCTTCCAAAGTGAAACATCACCTCCAGTAGACTGCTCTAATCCCATGATCATTTAAGCAAGGCACGCTTTCCACAACCATTTGGACCAATGATATCTATCTTTTCACCTCTCTTAACCAAGAAATTTACTTTGTTAAAGATCTGGACATGAAAATAAAGATAAGGTCAAAACAAACACTATATTAATGAATCTTTGTGTAAATGTGTAGTGCAAAATAATATTGGCATTAGTAAACTCAGGTTGGAAAGCATAAATCTTATTACTTACAAATAAATTTTGTCAAAGAAAGTGTACATGTGCTCGTTAAGCATTTTTCATTGCACATGTATATTCACCAAATCTACTCTAGTTGACATTCTAAACCATGCCCATGCTATACAATCTACCAGTCCCATATTGCTACCATTCCAACCTAACACTCTTATCTAAAACTTTCATCTACCCAACACTCATACTGCAAGGTTGGAGCTGCAACTCCCAATAAAATATCATTATGAAAATTTGTACTTACTTAATAATATGCCTACTGGATGTAAGAAATGTTATGTCATATGTTAGAGAAGGAAAATCACTGAAAGCCTGGACAATTGAGACTTTTCCATGAAAACAAAACAAAACTGCCATAACCCATATGACTATCTTGCAACATTAGTATATTCAGGATATTGCAGGTAACAATTTTGTAGTTTAAAGCAAGAATGATACAAAAAGATTAACCAATGTACTTTAAATGCTGTCAAAAACATAAGCCAATGTACAAAAGCTAACAGCTAAAATAGAAAAGCTAATAATGAACTAAACAAACAATTTTTACCATAATCAAAATCCTTTTTGAAATTTTTTTTCCTAACCACCTGAAATATGAAAACCAATGTCCATGGTAAAGAGAAGAGGAATCACAATTCCAACTCTCTGTGTGCCTGCTCCCAGACTGGGGTGACATGTATTGTGTAAACATATTTACTACCTTCTTTTATTCTTCCTCTTATCTCAGCATTTATATCATCTTCAAACCGATTCACACCTGAAAATGACAACAATAATTTGAAACAAACCATGAAGCTTGCAGCCCAACTATTGCATCCCATTAAAGACTCAGATATTTTGACTGCAATGTTGAGACTGCAATTGTGAGTTCCCCAAAAATTATATTGATGGCCAACATTGAGTAATCCCACTCTGATCAAGGTTTATAAAAGTCAAATTCAAACAAAACAATGTTGCGAATGGAATGAGTGTTGTGCAGACCTGAAACATCCAAACAAAACAAATTCAACAATTATCAAGCAATTTCAGTGAACAAATTCCATACATTCACTCAACTCTTCAAGACCGTATGCAGATTATTCCTGATGCTAGTTTGTTTATTTTTCAATGACAAAATTTCGTTATCGTAAAGGAAGCAAAGCAACTTCTCTTCCTATTTCAAATTTTCAATGACATTATTGAAAACTCTAAAAAACGATAAAGCCTTCAATTGAAAATTTCAAAATTGAAACCAAAACTATTAGAAGTCGTCATCGTATATGAGAGGTCATCTCGCATATGTCATGTGATTCCTATTATTCTCTTCAACCAATATTATCAAAATGATGAGCTAAAGTTCCAATTGAAACCAGAAAAATTTATTGTTGTCTCCTCTGGGGAAACTCCAAAGATATAAATAAACCAAAATGGAAGACAAATTTTTGGGAAACCTGCAGTCAACAAATGAATGTTGAAGAACGAAAACAAAAAGTGATGGTAACCTTGAGCACGTTTGTTTGATCATTGACAAATATTTGCCCCATGTAAATATTTGCCAGTGCTCTTCAGTTAGCCTTTCAGGTTCCATTTTAGAGTTCACTTCTTTTTGATAAAGGGGAAAAGAATCTAGTTCAGCATATAGAAACATTAAAAATGTTGGTGCAATTGCAAAGTTGAAGGATCCTGTCCAAAACAAAGTTAGGATCGATAATTAAAGTGGAGACTTACGCTTGCGTATGCGGAACGATAGTCTCGGAACTTTGCCTTCGGATTCGCCACGACGGATCGAGTCTTCTCACGAACGGAGTAAGGCTACTAATCCACAATCTAAATCTCTATTTTAGATTAAGAACTTGGAAGGAGGGAGAGGAAATATTTCTGCAGAGCTTCGCTATGAAGAAGATGCATGCATGAATTTCATGCAAATGTGTAAGGAAAATGGCTACCCTTGGGTCTTATTTATAGCCCCCAAGGTAGTTATTTTAGGGTAAGTTGTTCCTTTGGAACAACTTAATTAAGGTGTACCATGATACATGGCACAATATAAGCTTAAGTTGTACCATATGCAAGGTACAACATAAGCTTAAGATATTCCCCCTTTATTAGCCATATGTCGCATGCACTTATGCATATATAATGCGACTTTCCCGCTCATACAGAGATCCTCTCCGCAAGGGAACAGATTCCCTTTGCACATGACTTCGTGTGTGCGACGTTCGAGGTCCGTAATCCCTCGTACATCCCCCACAAGGGTGTACAAACGTCTTCCATATCCAACATCTCCCACTCACACTTGAGGGGATTGTAAGAGAACGTCTTTCCCTTAGTTCTTTCATCTATCATACCGAGAAATAGACCGTGCGACCGTCATGCGCGTAGAGTCTGTTGTTGTGCACTTGTTAGAGATACACAACGACCTCGAAGGTGCAAAGTTGAGTAGTTCAACGCATGCTTTACCCTAGATTATTTCTTCACATTTCTTATACTTTATATTCAACAATTGAATCCCATCTGGATTACAATTGGCTGGCCAGCTTTGAATCATTAAAGTCCAAATGCGAATATGAAATCAATCTTCCTCTTCTTGCGAACCTTCTGATCTTGACTTGATTCGCTTTTCTAACGTGCCCCGCCGAGCCGAATTACCATAGCCCATTAGCAACACGCTAAGATAGCGATCATCTCGTCAAATCTAAAGGAACCAATTGGAGTCCTTGAGGGTAAGATTTAAGACCCATATGGCCTTTGAGTCTCACATAATAGCAAACACTATTGCTACTAACTCAGTGGTCGAAATGCATACGTGGTATGAACACGTATTACAACATCACTCCTTTCCCAGGGAGAGTATGTCTTAATGATGTTGTACGGATGAAAAGATCAGACACCACAGTGCCTATCTTTTTGAGTCCCCTTACTACTCGTGAAATATTCACGGACTCTCATCCTGCATAAGACAGATAGGATTAAAAAATCCAATGAGATCTTTATATCCTTGCGATACAGATCTCAGATCTTTTGTAAGCATCCGTATGATGCAGATCTTTTATTCGACTATCTTGTTTAAGTCATGACTCTAAATCATTTGTCTAATGATTTTGACTTTAAACTAGTCTCATCTCTATCTTATCCATCTGATAAGATAAGGCGGTTGCTCATGTGAGAGAGCCAACCTTAATCTGTCCGACATACACATAAAAATAGCTGAGACTTAAACACAAATGTATATAAAATCATTTGTAAGAAACTTGTATGCAAATTAAATTTATATCTTCTATAGACATGGGAAATATTACATGATACAGCTCAGCACCTACGCATTCCCATAGATGATAAGTGTTTGAAAAACACATCTCTGGGGATCGCCTTAGTAAGGGGATCCGCTATCATCTCATGCGTGGATATGTATCCTATGTCTACTTCCTTTCGTTTATCATAATCCTTCGCAAACTTGAATCGAATGTCAATGTGTTTGGTCTTACAATGAAATTTAGGATCTTTGACATAGGCAATCGAAGCTTGACTATCACTGTATATAGGAACAGTGCTCGAGTCAGAGGCATTCGTCAGCCTGTCTAAGAATTTCCTAAGCCAAACAGCTTCTTGGACCGCCATGCTGAATGCTACGAACTCGGATTCCATGGTTGATAGAGCGATGCAGGTTTGTTTCTTGCTGCTCCAGGATATTGCACCATTCCCGAGTAAGAAAACAAAGCCCGAGGTAGATCTTCGCTCGTCGAGATCACCCGCCCAATCAGCATCGGTATAGCCTTCGAGTCTCAAGGTATTGCCTTGATAGCATAACGCATAGTCCGCAGTCCCTTTGAGGTATCTTAATATCCTCTTCACCGCTTTCTAGTGTGCCTGCCCTGGGTTGGATTGGTAACGGCTTACCATACCAACAGCATAGCAAATGTCGGGTCTAGTACACATCATGGCGTACATCAGACTACCGACAGCACTGGAGTATGGAACTTTTTCCATAGCTTTCTTTTCTTTTGGATCTTTGGGACACATCTCCAAACATAGACCCTCGCCTTTGTTTATTGGAGTATCAATTGGCTTGCAGTCCTGCATATTAAACCGTTCTAAAACTTTCTTTATATATGTCTCTTGAGAGAGAGAAAGAAGTTTCTTGGAACGATTCCTTGAGATCTTAACCCCAAGGATATATGCAGCTTCACCCATGTCTTTCATCTCAAAGACGGATGAAAGCCAAGCTTTGACATCCAATATAAGACGCTTATCATTTCCGGCTATAAGTATGTCATCTACATAAAGAGACATAATTATATACTTGTTTTTAATCCTCTTAATATATACGCAATTGTCTTCGTCGAGCATGGAGAATCCATACGACAAAACAACTTCTTGAAAACGCATATACCACTGCCTTGAGGATTGTTTAAGACCATATATGGATTTACGAAGTTTACAAACCTTATGTTTGTTTTCTTCTTGTACGAACCCGTTTGGTTGTTCCATGTAGATCTCCTCATCTAGTTCTCCGTTAAGAAAGGCAGTCTTTACATCCATCTGATGTAATTCGAGGTCCAAACAAGCCACCATTGCCAGAATTAAGCGAATCGAGGTAAAACGCACGACAGGAGAGAAAGTCTCTTCGTAGTCTATTCCTTCCTGTTGCATGAAACCTTTCGCAACAAGGCGAGCTTTATATTTCTCGATGGAGCCATCAGCCTTATGCTTGATTTTGAGAACCCACTTGTTCTCAATGGCTCTACGTCCCTTAGGTAAATTAACCAAGTCCCAGACTTGGTTTGTTTTCATGGATTGAAGTTCTTCTTCCATTGCCGCTATCCATTTATCTTTAGCAGGGCATGTGACGGCCTGTTTGAAATTTGCAGGTTCGTCATCATCTTGTAGTAATGTCATGAATGTTTGAGGAAATTCATCCTCAAATCTCAGAGGTGTTAGCCTCGTCCGATTACTACGTCTTGTTTGAGTTTGATCACTCCCACTTGGAATGACATCACTCCCACTTGGAATAACATCACTCCCAGTCGGAATAGGATTGGTATCGTTCGTATCATTCATTGGTGAAGTTTGAAACGTATTTTCTTCTTCACCAAGAATTCTCCCACTCGAACGTTCCGATCCTTTTTGATCCCAAGTCTCAAACAAGGATAAGTCTTGACTTATCTCACCCTGTCTTGGAAACTCATTTTCCAAGAAGACAACATCCCTCGATTCGAATTCTATAAGACCTCCATTGTCCTCTTGACCGACGAAAACATATCCTTTGGAGTTTTCAGCGTATCGGATGAAGATACACTTCCTCCCACGTGGCCCAAGTTTGCCATATTTGTGAGAGGATAAATGTGCGTAAGATGCACAACCCCAAGGTTTTAGAATGCTTAAGTCTGGAGTTCTATTGTTCCACAACTCATAAGGAGTAGAACTTACCGACTTCGAGGGTACACGGTTTAAGATGAATGCCGCCGTTAATAATGCGTCACCCCAAAAGGTGATAGGCAAATTTTCCTGAGACATCATTGAACGGACCATTTCCATCAATGTCCTATTTCTTCTTTCCGCAACACCGTTTTGTTGCGGAGTGTAAGGCATAGTTACCTGATGTACTATGCCTTTTTCATCACAAAGTTCCTTAAAACTTATTGATTGATATTCACCGCCCCTATCGGTTCGCAAAACCTTAATCTTGCGATCTAATTGATTCTCCACTAAACTCATATAGTTTTTAAAGCAAGCCAAAGCTTCACTTTTGTGGGATATCAAATAGATATGTCCGAAACGGGTGAAGTCATCAATGAATGTGATGAAATAGGACTTCCCGTGTCTTGTCTTAACATTCATTGGACCGCAAATGTCCGAATGGATAAGCTGTAATGGAACTTCAGCCCTTGTGCCAGTTCCAAACGGCTTGCGACAAGTTTTCCCTACAAGACAATGTTCGCAAGTTGACATTTCAACTTTTGAAACATTAGATAGCAAGCCACTTTTGGCAAGTCTATCCATTCTAGTTGGTCCAATATGACCAAGTCTTGCATGCCAACAAATGATTTCAGACTCAGAGTTAGAAGCATTTGTCAAATGAAAACTTTCATTAATGGAAGAAGCAACATCATTCATTGTATTTAAAACAATTAATCCATTACAAACATTACCAGAACCAATCAAAGAATTATTACAAACAAGGTCAACATATTGTTTATAGAACCTCCACTCATAATCTAAAGACATTAACATGACCACGGAAACGATATTCCTTCTAATATCTGGAGCAAAGAGGACGTCGTGCAATAACAAAGTCCGGCCGTTGTCGAGAACTAGCTTGCATGTTCCGACGCCTTTGACTTCAACACGTGTGTTGTTGCCGACGTATATCCACTTTGTTCCTTGAGTTATCTTTCGATACTCTACGAAGAACCTTCTGTCCTTCGCTACGTGGTCTGTGGCCCCTGAATCAATCAACCAAAAATAGTTAGATTCAGCAAGAAACATGGAACTAGAAACACATATGTAACTAGTCCTACAAGTTACCTTATCACTTCCATCCGTACATGTACGGGCGAAGTGACCGTACTTGTTGCACTTAAAGCACTTGATCTTCTTCAAGTTTTTCTTCTTTGAGTGCACATTCTTTTGCCACTTTTTGTTCTTTGTCTTCTTTGAGGTCTCCGGTTCTTGCTTACGTTCGTTCACAAACCTTAAGCGTTTATTCTTCCGCTTATTTCCCCCATGTGAGGAACTAGCGGCCACGTGCACTTCTGCACTTGGTTTTGCGGCTTGAATCCGCTCTTCCTCGAGTTCGAGGTGTTTCGAAACATCGCTTAAAGTTTTAATGCACTCATTATGAGTGAGATGCATTTTCATGTTATCCCAGCTATCTGGGAGTGAACGAATGACCGCTTGGATCTGCTGTTCGTCAGACAGTGTAACACCCGCATCCTTTAATTCAGATATAAGATTCGCCATGTGGCGGAGATGCTTTTTCATAGAATGATCTCGCCGCATCTTGTACGAATCAAATTGAATATTCAAGGAGCGGAGTTTGGTAACCGAAGTTCCACCAAACTTTACTTCTAGCTCAGACCATATGTCTTTGGCTAGATCGAATTCCCGAAATAGACGCATTATGTCATTGTCCATCGCGGACAGTAACGTAATACGTGCTATTTTGTTCTTTCGAGTCCAAGTGTCATAAGCTTCCCGGTCCCTCTTGTGTTGGGCCGTATTGCCCAACTCAGGTTCTACCATTATGTTTTGGAGTGTTTCGAGCACATCTTGCTCCTCCAAAACATATTGGATCTTTATTGACCAAAGTTTATAATTGTCGCCGTTGAGCTTTTCACCTTTGTTAAGCTCTGCGACAATATTCTTAGAAGCGATAGACATTTTCGATTCAAAAAACTGCAAAGAGAATGAAAAACACAATCAAAATTCCATGCATAAAGTTTCGATTCTTTAAACACTTGATAAGTTCCTTGGATGCGTTGAAATGTTACTCTAGAATCGAGAAGTTCACTACGTTCCCAACTACCATCTAGAAGTAACTTTCAAAGTATCCCTCTTACTTATCTTAAGTAAAAAGAAATCAGAAATAATAATACCCGTATGGTATTAGCAGCGAAAAATCACTTTGAAAAACTTATCTTTCAAAATAGAATAGGTGAGAATTAGCGCAAAGAATTTTAACGCAACAATTGCCAAGCCACGAGACATGGGTTAGATAACCATGGCCGGATCGTGGTAGGACTTGGAATTCTAAATTGCGCTATCCCGATTTAAGGACGGGACATAACCTATTTGAAAAACATCTTTTTCCAAAAAATTTTGAAAGCACGTTGGCTAATCTCCGTAGAGTAGAGCACAACGTCACAAGTACATTGGCTAATCTCCGTAGAGTAGAGCACAATGACATGGCTAATCTCGCATGAAGTAGAGCACTATGGCTAATCTTCAAGGAGTAGAGCCCAAATGAAAAATTTCATTAAAACGTTAGTCCCGTATGAACTATTCGGCACTGTGGTTAGCCCCGTATGGACTACTTGACACATTCGAGTTTGACCAAGGCCATTTGTTACCCCGTATGGGTCATCTGGCAAGTTTGCAATCGACCCAGACCATTTGTCGGATTGGTCGACCAAAGACACAAAATTGGTCGACCAATTTTCGAATTCAACTTCTTCCCGGTCAGGGCCTCTGCCCTGACCCGGGCTTGGCCAAAGGCCGGCCAGGGCCTCTGCCCTGGCCGGCCAGGGGGCCTGGCCCCCTCGGCCAGGGCCGGCCAGGCCCTGGCCTCTGCCAGGGCCGGCCGGCCAGGCCCTGGCCACTGCCAGGGCCTGCCGGCCAGGCCACTGGCCGGGGCCAGGGCGCCGGCCCTGGCCTCGGCCAGGCCCTGGCCTGAGGCCAGGGCGCCGGCCCTGGCCTCTGCCAGGGCCGGCAGGCCGCTGGCCGGGGCCAGGGCTCCTGCTCTGGCCTCGGCCAGGCCCTGGCCTGAGGCCAGGGCGCCGGCCCTGGCCTCTGCCAGGGCCGGCCTGGCCCTGTCAGTGGCCAGGGCGCCGGCCCTGGCCACTGCCAGGGCCGGCAGGCCGGCCAGGGCCGGCCCTGGCCACTGCCAGGGCCGGCAGGCCGGCCAGGGCCGGCCCTGGCCACTGCCAGGGCCGGCCTGGCCGGCAGGCCCTTGGCCAAGGCCGGCCACTGCCGGCCTGGCCTTGGCCGGCCACTGCCGGCCTGGCCTTGGCCGGTCATGGCTTGGCCATGGCCGGCCATGGCCAAGGCCATTCGGCGTTGGCCGGCCATGGCCCCTTTGGCCATGGCCGGCCACCCCCTTTGAATGGGGTTGCCGCACTCATTCCTCCCCCTTGATGGGGTGGTCGCCGGTGGTTATTGGCCGTAGCCAACCCCCTCCGCATGAGGAGAGGGGGTGCATGGCCTTCATGGCCCATTTGGCCATGATGCACATGCACCAAATTTTCCTCTTACCCGATGGAAATAACTTCCATCACCTTCCTCGATGAAGCACCCGTTCGTCGTAGAAATTAGTTATCTCTTAATGGCCGTGTGCCAAAAATGAATAACGTACTACGTGAACGGTCGGTTCTTCCCGTCACGGAGAGTTCCTACCATATCCGTAATGATAGAAGACCCTAACGTGAAAAGAACAACCGCTGCGTTCTCTCCGTCACGAAGCGTTCCTACTATATCCGTAATAGTAGGAGACCCATTCGTGAAAAAGACAACGACTCGTTCGTAGTTTCGACGGGGCGGTGGATTGACCGGGGCGAACCCATATGGCTCTGATACCAATGAAGGATCCTGTCCAAAACAAAGTTAGGATCGATAATTAAAGTGGAGACTTACGCTTGCGTATGCGGAACGATAGTCTCGGAACTTTGCCTTCGGATTCGCCACGACGGATCGAGTCTTCTCACGAACGGAGTAAGGCTACTAATCCACAATCTAAATCTCTATTTTAGATTAAGAACTTGGAAGGAGGGAGAGGAAATATTTCTGCAGAGCTTCGCTATGAAGAAGATGCATGCATGAATTTCTTGCAAATGTGTAAGGAAAATGGCTACCCTTGGGTCTTATTTATAGCCCCCAAGGTAGTTATTTTAGGGTAAGTTGTTCCTGTGGAACAACTTAATTAAGGTGTACCATGATACATGGCACAATATAAGCTTAAGTTGTACCATATGCATGGTACAACATAAGCTTAAGATATTCCCCCTTTATTAGCCATATGTCGCATGCACTTATGCATATATAATGCGACTTTCCCGCTCATACAGAGATCCTCTCCGCAAGGGAACAGATTCCCTTTGCACATGACTTCGTGTGCGCGACGTTCGAGGTCCGTAATCCCTCGTACATCCCCCACAAGGGTGTACAAACGTCTTCCATATCCAACAAAAGTATGATTGAGATGCAATTGAGGTTCACAGTTGGACAAACTTATAAAAGTTGACAACTTTTAATAGAATACTAAACATTATTATAACAACCTAGCCTTTTTATAATAAAAATCCCCGTAACATTTAATATTTTCTATCACATATGGTCGGTGACTATGATAAAAAAATCAAATTTGGTCTTCTATAAACACATCAATCGTGAATTCCAGATTATATCACCAATAGAGGATTCATGAAAGGAAATATAAATGAAAAGAGTTAAATTTCTAAACAGTAACTTAAGTTGTCATCATGACTTCTAGCCTCTCCCATCATGCTACCGAAACATTATTGCCTAAGGCAACATATAAATTTATACTTAACTCTATTCAACATACCTTATATTGCATGATTTTTATTTAACATGGCCATAATCACTTAAAACATAGAATATGAAAGTGACTATCATTATATTATGAGTGGAAGCTTATTTGACTCAAAGTTGCATGTACCGTTTGTTAAAGGGTTGTAAATGAGATTCCATTTTATTAACTCCTTAAGTGCACCAAATGTGAGGCATGACATGACACAACAACCAAAAGACATAATAGCAAAATTTTGGAATTTACATTGCATGGATAATGACAGATAAGTACATAAGGAACCCTTCCCTAATAGCATCAGCCAATAAACCAGCTGTGCCTTTGTGTTCTTTGTGGATGTACTTGATTATAACACAATACGTAGTGGATATAGCTTGTCAATTCTATTGAAAGGCATATTGCCTCCAATATAGCGTCATGGTTCCATTGACCAAATTGGCAAGGATCTTATAATATGTGACAACTAAGATAAATTTTATCCTGGAAGCAACACATTGAGTATAACCATAAAGAAGATTTGCCTTCAAATTTTAGAATAAGATAGAAATCGTTGTGAAAAATTAAAACAAATAAGATGGCACTTTTATAATATCTTAAAATAGATTCCATCCATTTAAAATGATCTTTTTATTGAACTTAAGATAAGATGGCACCTTTATAATCTCTGAATCTGTCTGTAACATGACTCCGCTAAGAACTTATGACACATTGTCCTTTTAAATGTAATGGAGACATGGTCGTGGCCATGGCAGTGCCCCTTTCTTGTTCCAAAATGTTCCTTCTAGAGATCTTACTATACATAAGCATAAACATCCTTTAGTCACAATAGGAGGCTGAACAAAGTTGATGGAAGTCTCTAATAAACTTAGAATTCATATGGCCCAAAAGAAGAAACATTTCTTGGACTTGAACTAAAGATAATTAACCACTTTACCATCCATGTCTTTGTTCCATGTGGGACTAACTCCTCTTCTACTACTGACTTGTCCACTTGATTGCTTGAGTGTTTAACACTATTTTTACAAAATTTTGCTATGCTGGACACTTGCACTTGATATGATACTTGGACCTGATTCTTACAAAAAAAAGGAAATGCACTGTTGTTGTATTTAAATCACCAATTTAAAGTCATAGAAGTACATTGGGGTGTGTTAATGAGGGAACAATAGAAATAATAAGGGTTAATGTGTACTATGTTTTTATTAATTACTTTAACATCCATCTAATCTTATTCAATTTTTAAAATTCAAAAGAATTTTGAGACCCTTTAGGAGAAAAAATTCCAAAGGAATTCAAAAGAGCCGAGGGTAGATATCCTTCAAGAGTGGAATTCCTTTGGGTCTCTCAAACCTGTAGTTAACGGGGAGTGTCATCTCCCAGACGAAAGTAGTTATGACATCCCCCGAGAAGACCCTGATCGGCCTCGCCTATCGGTAAATCTCTGCCGGATCCAGGGGAGCATCATCTCTACCACATAGTTCTCCGGTGGGTCCCCCAACACCATCTCGTGAGCACCATCCTCTACCTCTGGCCCATAACAATCTACATTCATATGTACAGTTCAAGTTTTAATGTAATTTTGTCTCTAATGTTTATACAACTTCACATAAATTTGCAAAATTATTATCACTTCAAAATTTAGAATCACCAACCTAGTCCACTTGTTGTGCTTCCCTTGATTCCAAGCTCTACGCTTCACCACATTGCAAGCTCCCTTCTTGCCTGAACATAAATTTCGAAAAATAATATGATGAACATAAATTTCAAAAAATATAATATGCTATACAAAATTAAAATTTCGAATTTGGCATGCATATTTCATCCCATTCACAGACTAATGGAAGCCAAAAAAGGGTAAAAACTAATCTCAAACCTATATTCACAGACTAATAGAAGCGAACATGCCACAATGCCTAAATGAACAGATTCCATGCCTATATGAACAGATCTCAAACCCAAGAGAACAAATTCCACGGAACATCTCGCTTTAAGTATCCAAATCCCTTACTTACAAGTACAATCCATAGAGCAAGATGGCTACGTCGTTCTGGAACTTGGAGATCAGGCCGTTCCCCACCGTGGAGCAGCCCTGTGATCCGCCGAATCCAATGTCGGCCATGGCGCCCTCCACATCCGACCCATACGCAGCGTGTTTGATGCTAAACAGAGAGAGAACGAAAACCCCTCTCATCCGCTTCTGAAGGACGACGATCAGAGATCTGGGAGACTTTTGAAGGACGACGAGATTCTCGACCAAAACCCCTCTCATCCGCTCGCTCTCTGTCTTCAGCTACATGATCTCCACCTCGCCGTCGGCCAACGTCCTCCTCTCGTGGCAGTGCTCGAGGGCGTTCCCTGAAACGTCCGACATCTCGATCATCGTGCCCACAACCTCCAGGGAGATCATCGTACCGTGCCGAACCTTTTGATGGCTTTTCGCATGGGGTGGGGTTGCCAGCATGCCAGGAGGAGAGGGGCGAGGCAGGGTGTCGGATCGCGGCGGTGCTCGAGGGCGTTCCCTGTTCTTTTTGATTTCCCCAAAATGAGGGACACGTGAAACATTGTTTCCCCCTTAAAGTTCGAAAGATTTCAGTTTCTCTCATTAGGTTTCACACTAAAATTCAAATTTTCCCACCTAATTTCAAAATTACAACTTAAACTCTTATCTAATTTCTCCTATCCAATATCTCTAATCCAATAACTCATATAACATCCCTCATGTTTACACCCTAAATACAAACTCAACCCTTTATCCAATTTCTCTTATCCAATTTATCTTATCCATATCTCATTATAACATCCCTCATTTATATATCCCAAATACAATTCAAAACCTTATCCAAGTTCTCTTATCAAAAACTCTTATCCAAAAACCCATGATAACATCCCTATTTTATACAATAGATATGTAGTGGAAGGATCAAATGACCCCCAAAAATAACCCCAATCAAAAATCCTATGCCACCCATTTTTTCGGAAGATCCGAACTGTTCATCTTGATCTCCACCCTCTAAATACCTGACCCACCAATTTTCAACCCGATCCCATGTGTTTTACCGTTCATCAACCATTCGCAAAATTTTTGTTCATGCAAAACCGTTAAATTTGGGTCGGATGGATGAACAGGCAAAACACATGGGATCGGGTTGAAAATTGGTGGGTCGGGTATTTAGAGGATGGAGATCAAGATGAACGGTTCGAATATTCCGAAAAAATGGGGAGCATAGGATTTTTGATTGGGGGTTATTTTGAGGGGTTATTTTTTGGGGTCATTTGATCCCTCCTCGTACATGTATATGTCTATATGTATATGTATATATATGTGTGTGTGTATATATATATGGTAAAATGCACATGCGCTTAAACTAAGGCCATGAGAAATATGATATGTCCATCAAAACTTATTGAAGCCGCTCATATAGTACAACAACGTAAAGCGAATGTCGTACATAATATTGCTCATCGCGCAAAACAGGTGATATGTTTGATTTTCTGATGTATGTGATCTTTTCATCAAATATGATGGTATTAATCAGATCAGATTGAAAAAGACTAGCTATTGTACGCAAGGTTTTAACATGATTAGTAATAGCAGTGTGGTTTCAACTAACAAGATGATGTATAATCTACTGCTACTTGGATAGATATATATAGTAGTCATGATGTGTCAATATTACTGATATTTTTATTTGTTTCTAATGTAGAAAATTAAAATCGAAGAGAGTGAACCATTTGTGCATGATCAGGAGATGCCAAATGAGATTGAAGCTGAAAATGACAATGCAAACAACGTATATGAAGACGATAAGCATGGTGATAATGAAAAAGGCAGCCCACATATTGAAATGAAATTTCAAATAGAAGAAGATGCATATCAATTTTATAATACATATGTAGCAAAAAAAGTTTTTGCAACACGAAAGGGATCTATGGGAAAGGGAAAATATGGCAATATCACAAGGAGGAAGTATATGTGCAAACAAAGAAGGGTATAAAAGCTTAAAAGATAAGTGGGAGATAGAGAGGGAAGTTAATCGAAGGAAAAATGACAGAGAAGGCTGTTTGGCTTGAATGACAGTTCATAAAATCATTGATGGAGTATCGCACATAAACATGATGATCATAATCATGAGTTGATAAAAATCCCATCGAAGATCCAGATGTTACGGTCACATAAATGATCGCATATGGACGGAACATGTAGGAATTTAGTTGATCGGATGCGTGGCTTTGTAGTAAGACCTACAAAGATTGCAAGGGTTCTAAATGCCACTAGTAGTAGTAATGTCAATATTACTACGCAATAATGCATTGATTATGAGAGAGTAGCAAAAAAGAACAATATTAAGAAGGAATGCATTAGAGTAATAGAACAATTTATTAAAAGGCAAGATACCGACTCTCAGTTCTATTATGCTACTTAGCATGATGAAGATAATTATGTAGGAGTATATTTTGGGCTGATGGAAGGGCGAGGACATCTACAGCCAGTTTGGAGATGTTGTTGTATTTGATATCACTTATAAGACAAATAGATTCATGTTGCCTTTTGCACCTTTTACAGGTGTCAATCATCATAAACAGTCTATTTTATTTGGATGTGCTCTTCTTGCTGATGAGAAGTAAGAATCCTTTATGTGGTTAATTGGATAGTGGTTAACATATATGTGGGATAAAGCACCAAGAGCTATCATCACTGATCAAGACCCGACAATATGCAATGCAATCAAAAGAGTTTATCCAAATACAAAGCACATGTATTGCATATGGCATATCAGTCTGCATGAAGATCAGCATCTACGTTCATTGCGGTCTTCTTATAACACTGAATTTGATGAAGACTATGCAAATTGGTGTAAGAACAGTCAAAATTTTGAAGAAGCCGAGATATATTGGGTCATCTTAATGGAGAAGTACCAAAAGGAATTTCTAGAGCCATTGACAAAAGAACAAAAAAAATGAAATGAAAGCCTGGAAGTGGTTACATATAATGCATGAGAAAGTACAACATTGGATTAAGGCGTACCTACTGGATACTTTCATTGCAGGTATGAACATGTTAATATGATAGAGATTGTTGTAAAAATATATGATCAAAATAAACTAATCATATGGTATTCATTTCTTGTTTTGTTTGTAGGTATGGCGTCCAGCCAAAGGAGTGAAAGCATGAACGCTTACTTTGATGGATACGTAAACTGTATGACTCCATTATACGAGTTCATTGATCAATATGATAAAGCGGTAAAATTTCAGCGAGACAAAGAGGAGAGAGAAGATACTTTTGTATGAGGAACAAACCAGAATTTAGTGGCATGCATGAGTTAGAGGTTCATGCCGCAAATGTATATACTAGAAACATATTTTCCAGTTTTCAAATTCGGTTCAAAAATACTTTATATTGTCAGCATGAAAGGGTGAGCATGGTAGGGATACAACCACATATAAAGTAATTATGCAGATATATGGAAAGAGCTACTTGCATTATGTTCAATGCAATATATCTACTGGAATGTTCTTGTGTAGGTGCAAGGGCGGTGACTACAGGTTTGCTATGCACATAAATTTTATATTTTATGAAGCAGAAGTTTGATATGCAAGCCAGCCCTGAGAGATATATTTTACCAAGGTGGACACTAAATGCAAGGCATAACATCAAGAGTCTTAAGGCCTCTTCGACTAGCACAGTCCATGGAGTGCGACAAAATCAAATTACTCCACTTCAAATCTGGAGACTTCGTTCAGCATTCGATAAAGTCGTGGAGGTAGTTACAAGAGATCCCCTTCTGTTTGATGACGTCTCTGGGTGGGCAAACAGTTTTATGGACCAACATAATTTGAATGATAAAGCGCAGAATGCTTCTGGATATCCAAGCACTCATGTTGGGTCCAATGCCCTATCAAACAAGAAGTGGGAGTAAATGATGTCATTATGCATGATCCTGCAAAAACAAGAACTAAAGGCCGACCACGAGTGGCATCAAGGATTCCGTCTGGAATACAAGTCTCACAAGAACAAAGTCAAGCAAGAACAAGGACTTGTAGTGTTTATGCAGAAAAGGGTCATGACATAAGAACTTGTCGTATGAGTACATCCGGTAGAAATAAGGTATATTTGCTCAAACGTTTACTGTTTTATATACTAGTATAAATTATTTTAACTTCATTTCTCCATATTTTCTGTAGGAAAAATCTTTGCCCCGATGAGTTCCCGGGGCTTTGATATGAAGGTTGTCACTTTTATATACTATATGTAACAATTTTGTATTATCTTGGAAGAAATATACTACATGCATCTGGCCTGAAGATATCAGTATAAATGTGATGAATCTGGTTCTCTTTAAAACTGGTTCTCTGAAAACTGCTTTATCCTATATTTTAGTCCAAAATGTAGCCATTGTGGCTTTGAATTCATAGGGTCGTGGGTCCAAAATTGCTCCTTAAAACCCAAAGTATTAATTATGATCGTATGAGGAAGATGCCTATCATTCGAGAACTCTTTCTGCTGCTGCCAATCTCGTATCTTATAATTTCTTTGTTGATGTAGATCTGGTCATTTGTCAAGAAATTTAATGTGCTTAACGATTAAGAAGAAGAAGCATAAGAGCTGAAGAGAATGAAGAGAATGAGTCATGTCATTGTGCGCGATGAGTAACTGCGGGTAATTGTATACAGTTTTACTCCGTGCGCCCAACGAAATGTAAAATAAGCCCGTTGTGCGCTATGAGCAAAAATTGGTAATTATGGACAGTTTTGCTTAGCGCGAACAACGTTCACTTCTTTTGCCGGTTGTGCGCGTTGAGTTATTGTTGGTAATTGTAGACAGTTTTACTCAGCGTCCACAACGTTCACTTATGTTGCCCGTTGTGCGTGCTGAGTAATTATGAGAACTTTAAGTTAGCATCACACAATTTTGTATTGTGCTGCAATTGTATCAAATTTAATGACATTGTATTAAGGTATGTATTCCATCATACTATAACTTTATGCATTCAACTGTACATAACACAACAAAGTAGAAACTACATCTAAATATTTTGCAACATCACATTTTGAAACTGGTATAAAATTCATGCACGGTACTATCCTATGGATACATGGATTCACACCATGAAAAAAATTTCAAGCACGATACCATGTATGAGCAGCTCCATCAACTCCACTAGCGTCACTTACCGCAAGTATATTGGCCATCTATCTCCTGTATGAGTTAAAGAAGAATCAGTGATGAACACAAAAATAACAAAATTAAGTAAACATATTGTATAAGTAGACTTAGATAGATTAAGATAGAACATTTATTATAATCAAGCAGTGACGTCTGCATAGAAGTTAAACAGAACATATGAAGCGTCAAATATGTGATGGCAGAGAAGGAAGCTGGTGTCCTACAAGAACATCTTCAATGAAGATGAAATGAAAATATGAAGGAGCAAACGACATCTTCGAGTCCATATATGTGATGTATTCAATTTCAGCATCACGTCACTTGTCGCTAGTATGTTGGCCATCTTTGTGTATTGTAGCCGAAGCATACATGAACAACAAAAAAATGGCATGCTGAAGAAAAAAATTATACAAGTAGAATCAGATAGAATACTATCATTAGAAGTGTAGTGGTTGATGATGTCTTATGGGTATGGAAGCATTTATAGACAAATTGGACTACCCATGGATAACGATGAGATTACAGTAGAGTTACTGTGAATCTACAAAAAGAACCCGTGAGTCAACAGATGTTGTGCTCGTGAATATACAGAATTGCTCAGGGCGCACATCAGGCATCTCTCGGGCCAGGTTTGCACGTTGAGCAGTTTGTACCATATAAGTGATACTTCAATGCAGTAAAATGAATTGGGCTTGTTCTAGTGAATCTGATATGACATGTTATTATGCATCATAAATCCATATCAGACAGTGATTCAAAGAGAAAAAACAAAACCACATAATTCCATATAAGCCAGTGATGTTACAAAAACAGACGCCATCTAATCCAACATTGTGACACATGAGTATCAGCCATACAGAGCAAAATGTGACATACGTATACCCAAACAAAATGTGACACCCTAACATTCACATGTTCTAACAAAATTCAAGACAACATATAACACATTTCCATCAAGCTGGAGGTGGTGCACGGGAAGACGCGAGAGCTGCAGGGTCAGGAGCATGGATATCCATGGGCATGGGCATGATTGTGTCCAATTTCTCATCCATGTTTTTAACCATGCCCTTCACCACTTTGAGCTCATCACGCATCATCGTAATCCCACGCCTGAGCAATGATTGACCGATATGAAAATCTGTCATACAATAATGCAAAACCTCACGATCATCTGGGAATGATGACGTACAGACTGAGTAGGTATGCTGGCATGAATTCGACAGAGATAATACTTGATTTGTTCCTGATAACGTCGAATTTCATTGACATTAGCTTCGACTCTGCGCAGTTCTGCACAGATTGATGTATGTTGACCTTCTAGATGCCTTTGGCCAACCATCAGATAATCTACACAAGTTTTGATTATCACATAGCGGTCTTCAGTTGTTGGAGGTTTGGTATGAGTATGAGGATCATCGCTGTTAGAGGATGATGGGTCGCTAACCGGATGAGGAAATGATGGTGGTCAATTCGATGTTGAGGACATCGTAGAATTTCTATCTTGCTTTCGTGGAGGCATGGATAAACCCTAAACCAAGATCGACAATCTTGCTTATAAACCCTAAGAAGCTTATAAACCCTAGGTCGATACCTCTTCCCGCTTTTGTACGGGTGATGGTTCGCCATCATGATATTAGTAAAATAAACAGTGATACTAATTACTCAACGTGCAAAATGGGTTATAAATTTGCCTTTTGTGAGCGCTGATTAATTATTCGTTCATGTAGACAGTTTTCCCAACGACACAACGGGGTGTAATTTGACCTGTTGTGCAGGCTGAGTAATATTACGCAACTGTATACATTTTTACTCAACGCGCACAACGGACCATATTGTAACAAATCACAGAATTGTATATATTTTAGCTCAGTGCTCACAACGGTTACTACTTTTGCCCGTAGGGTGGGGTGATTAATTTTGAGGAAAGGAATACATTTTTCTCATCGCGCACAACGGTCAGGGCTTTTGCCTGTTGTGTGTGATGAGTTATTATGGGTAATTGTATACAGTTTGGCTCAGCTCGCAACTAACTATTTATTATGAAAAAAATGAATAACCAAATTAAGAGAGAGACTAAAAATGATTATCGGTGATGTTTACAACAAGAAATCCATGAAACTATGCCAAGGGATTTATATCTTAAACATCATGTCTGATCTCTGCAACATAAGGCAAAAGACTGAGAAGATACCGACAGTGTATCTGACGATAATGAGGCGACGTCTGAGGATGACAAGAAGTTGGTATCCCTGAAGTTTCTGGTTGACAAGGAAAAGAACGGTGTGTTGTTTGCCGAATACGCCAAGGATTTTGTCGACATCCTTTTCGGTTTCCTATCTATGCTTTTCGTCACCAGCGTTCACCTCGCCGGAAAGCACTCATCCCGTGGTTGGATGTATACAGTATACTTTGTATGAGAGTGTGGCAAATCTCGAAGATCATTACGTTTAGACGCAGAAAATCATGCAAATGCTCACCTAGAAGGGCCACAGAGATCTCCTGGTAAGATTTGAAGGTGCAAATCGGTGAGCAACACAATGTACCAGCTATACAGTATTGCTCAGTGCGAACAACGGTCACACCTTTTGCCGGTTGTTAAGGGATGAATCTGATTTATCAGTGTGTTCATTGCATAGTTAGCATGATTTCATTGGAGTTATTTTCTACCGCATTCCCATTCTCTTTACATGCGTCTACATCATGAAGGATATGGTCCACATTGAAATTGTAGGAGTAACTTTCAATTGCTCTTCCATTACCTTGGTATATATCTACATCAAGCGAAACGAAGTAATGATTAGAATTTGTACAGTTAAACTGAGAAACAAACATATATCTAAAGTAATATGTCCAGATAAAATAGCGTCGCTAAGTGCACAGTTAGAGAGACGGTGTATACACAGTTAGAGAGAAGATGCCAGTTGAGCGCTTCAGGATGGAACCTGAAACTACTGGCATTGTAATGAAGCAGAAAAGAAAATATGAAGGAGCAAAGAACATCTTCGGGTCTATATATATGTGATGTATTCAATTTCCACATCACGTCACTTGCCGCTAGTATATTGGCCATATTTGTGTGATGTAGCCGAAGCATTCATGAACAACAACAAAATAGCATGTTGAAAAAAATATTGTACAAGTAGAATCAGATAGAATCGGATAGAATCGGATAGAATACTATCGTCATGAAGAGTAGTGGTTAATGAGGTCTTGTGGTTAGGGAAGCCATTTATAGACGAATTGGACTGCACATGGATAAGGATGAGACTGTAGTAGAGTTACTGTGAGTCTACAGAAAGAACCTGTGAGTCTACAAATGTTATGCTGTGAATACACAGAATTGTTCAACTTGCACACCGGGCATTTCTCTGGCCCGGTTTGCACGTTGAGCAGTTTGTACCATATAAGTGATACTTCAATGCAGCAGAATGAATTGGGAGGGCTTGTGGGTAGGGAAGCAATTTTTATAGACGACTTGGACTGGGTCACTGGCCCTTGGATGAGGATGAGACTACAATAGAGTTACTGTGAGGCTACATAGAAGACCTAGTGAGTCTACAGAGGAGTTCTCGTGATTATAAAGCATATTGATATAAGAATGATGTTGTTCCCAAGAAAGGTGGACCGACGTGATGCGTGTTGATCAAAATTGTTAGCCTCGAAAAAATCTCTCAATGCGCACAACGGTCAAAATTAAGGTAGATTTACTCGGTAAGCAAATGTTTTATGGTTTAGCTAAATTGCTCAAAACAAACAACGGGAAAATATTTGGACCATTGTGTGCATTGAGCAATAGGTCAATTGGATAACAAAATTGCACAATCGCAGTAAGAGTAATGTTTCACGAAAATTGCCTTTATTACTCAGGGTGCACTACCCGTAATTTTTTTGCATGTGGTGAGCGATGAGTAATAATTTCCACCCGCAATATTTTTTGCTAAACACGCAAAACTATATATTACATTTGACAACTGTTGTTGAAATCTAGGGCTGTATAGGACTAGCATAGTGGCTAGGATATGATCATGGAGACTGGAAGGATGAGATGACTTTTGAGATAGTTTTGATGGTGAATCCATTTGGTTGGAAAACTCAATATTTATAGATTTGTATGGGAAAATGCAGTCGAACATCTTATACATCGACCCGAGGGAACGCGTTTAATGCATTGCATGCAGTAGTCACAATCACACATTTGCACTTAATGCAGCAGAGTAGGTTCACTTGCATTTAATGCATTAGACCAATTTATTGTACGTCGCGCACAACGAACCAAATATATGCCCGTTATGCGCATTGAGCAATTTTGGGTTGTGAGTAATTAGTTTCCAGGTGTAAATGCCAGCTGCTATAAATAAAAGTATTAGAAATAACCCGTGCCTATAGTGCATGGATAACCAATAAACCAACACACACAATCAGGACGCGAGACCCACACTCTCTTGGTAACATCCCCCATTTGTATAATAGATTAGTTCTACATTATATAAAAATGAAATTGCATACTGATACAAGTGTTATCCTAATGCATAATAGATCACTTCTTTTGTCGGTTGTGCACGCTGAGCAATTTGGGTAATTGCAAACATTTTTGCTCCATCTGCAAAAAGGTTAAACTTTTGTCGGTTGTGCGCATTGAGTAATTGTTGGTAATTATAGACAGTTTTACTCAGCACGCAGATGCCATCTACTGAATAGCTCAAGCTCGATGCCATTTATGAGCAGCTCCATCAGCGCACACCATCGTCACTTGCCGCTGGTAACATGCTGCAGAAAATGAAGACATCACATATAATATCATCAAGAAGTGATGTCTGTAATGAAGATGAAAATAACATATGAAAGAGCAAAGAACATCTTCGAGTCCATATTGGCCAGTTGAAGCTAGTATATTGCCAGCTTTGCGTGATGAAGACGAAGTAGTGATAAAAAATAGAAAATTGAAGAAAAATTATTGTATATGTAGAATTAGATAGAATCAGATAGAATACTATCATCACAAAGTGTAGTGGTTGATGAGGTCTTGTGGGTAGGAAAGCCATTTATAGACGAATTGGACTGGGATTGAAGGAGGAGGAGACTATAGTAGAGTTACTGTGAGGCTATATAAGATACCCCGAGAGTGTACAGAGGAGTGTTCGTGAATATACAGAAGAGTGCTCTTGAATGTATAACAGATTGATACTGGCCGAATGTTGTTCCTATGAATGGTTGCTCGATGAGGTGCACGTTGAGCCAATTTGATAGCCTCTAACAAAATTGCTAAAGGGTACCTTATTTTAAGCATAGACAGAAAGGTGTCTGCATAGTTTTTGAGCAGCTAGAGAAAAATGAAAAATGTCTGCACAGTTAGAAAGAAGATGCCAGTATGAGCACTTCTGGATGGAACCTGAATCTTCTGGCTATGTAACAAAGCAATCCAGAACATCTACTGGATATGTCTTCAATTTCTGCATCATGTCATTTGCTGTAAGTATATGGGCCATCTTTGTGTTTGAATAAGAAGCAGCGTTAAACAACAAAAAATAGAACTTTGAAGGAAACATATTGTATAAGTAGACTCAGATAGAATCAGATCGTATATTATCATCAAGAAGTACAGTGGTGGAAGATGGCTTGTAGGTATGGAAGCCCTTTATAGACGAACTAGAAATAACCCGTGCACAAAGTGTATGAACACCCCAAAAACCAACCAACACAATCAGGATGTGGGACCCACACTGGTGTTTCGGGTGAAACTGTGAAGAGTGGGTTTGAGTGTGTGTATTGTCTTGTGTATGGTTTACATAAAGTTCTCAAAGCGCATAACAGGGATATATTTGGAACGTTGTGCACATTGAGCAATAGGTCTAGTGGAATTGGATGACAAAATTGCCCAATCCCCTTAAGAGTAATTTTGCACATACATCCGCTTTATTACTCAGCACGCTGTACCGACAATTTTTTTGTCGTTTGTGTAGGCTGAGTAATATTTATCAAACTTGATATCTGTTATATATGGTGATGGCGAAAATACAAAATAAGACAGTATCGTACATCACTCATCATAGTACAAATGTATTTTTATATAAACAGATCCAACAAAATGTGTCTTACTTCACAACTAAGCTCACATAAAAATGTGACAACTGTATACATATACCTAAAAGTATACCACCCTTAAACCCAAAACACTATCAAACCAAACACACCAAACAATATTTACTCACAATCACTCTTCTCCATCAATGATCAAAAATACATTATATAACATGAGAAATGCGTGTGGAAGGACCTTCCAACATCAAAAACCTGGAGGTGGATATGGTGCTAGTGGGTGAGGTGGAGGTGGTGATGGTGATGGTGGAGCAACTGTACGGATGTCTCTTGGAAAGGGCACCAGAGTCTCAACATTATTCCCATCATAGTGTCGAAGTTGCTACGCAGAAGTGAGATCACGAGATTGGTGTTGGAGAGATTTTCTTCAAGTTCTCCTAATCTCTGAGGTAAGGTCTCCGGATGCTGTGAGGAAGATGATGGATAGGATGAGGGACTTACATTGTCTATGAGTATATATTTAAGCTGACGTTGTGCATGGGTAAGCACAGAGAAAAAAGTACTAAGCTCTTCGAGGTTGACACGGAGGGACGCCAGATCAGAGTCCTGCTGGAGAGAACACCGGACCAGAAAGCGTATTCTGTTACGAAAGTCATGTAGGGGAACTTCTTGAGACTGAGAGTGAACTGGAGAATCTGACTTGGCCCGAGAATACTCATGATGAGGCAACTGCACATTTGGTTCACCTTGTGTATGACTAATAGAAAGCACATTCCATTGCAAAGCATCAATATGAATGCTTCTATTAGACCGATGAGATGAGGGACCAGGCTCATCAGGTTCAGGTGACGGCGATTCAACATCAATTGACAAATGTTGAGGAGAAAGCAACTCACGAGCTCATTTTAGCGGTATGACGAAACCCTAGATCGACAAGCGAGATAGGCGAGAGGATGAAGAAAATGGAAAGACAGACGAACGGGCAAAAGAATGAAATTTTTCGAATAAACCCATGTTTGAGTGAATCCGTATATATACTAGTCATAACTCGTGCCCGCAGGCATGGTTCATTTAAGATTTTTCCCCGCGAAATCTTTCTTCCCGAAAAAATTATTAAAATTTATAATAGATAACTTCTCCTAGTCAGCCCAAGAATTCAAAAAGGTTGTCAAATGTATTAGAGATAATTGGATGGTTATTTTAATCTCAGCCGCTGGATTACATAGGGAACTGACTATACCGATTACATCAGATGGCTGGAGTGAAGCAACAATGCGTCTGGCGATACAATCGTAATGAAGATATTACACGGAAACAAACGAATGGAACGAGCGCATCTGACGTCTGGTGGACAGAATGAATGTGATGGAAAACAGAAGCTAAGACCATCAGGCGTCCGTAGTAGAATCATCAGGCACCGAATATATAGAATCCCACGTTAAACCTTCGCTCTTCTCTTTTCTCAAAAAACGGGAGAGGGAGAAATAGATTTAATGCAAAAAAACTGAAAATCCTCTCTATCTCATATATAGAATCCAATGTTAACCCTTTAACATGTTTCAGTTATGGAACGATATCATTATGGATACTATCTTAACCAGATCAGTATCTGTTAACTCTTTAACGCATTTTTGTAACATAGTGATATCTTAGGGATAAAAACCACATACGAGATACAATATCTAACAGTTAAGATATTTCACCTTATTACAAATTTTAAATCAAATATGAAATCACGTTTAAACCCTATCATATTTATTACGCTCTTTGTGTGTGACCCAATATGGTTGGGAAAACTATAGAGAGAAGAGTGATTGTTTGGATGATTCCAGATATAACTGATAGTTTCTGATACTTTAGAAGAGAAACCCATCTTCTCTATTTATAGGGCCACCACCATATCCTCCATCCCATAACCGCCCCGAGAGTTCCTCAACCACACCCGATATTCTCTCAACGACACGAGAAATTCAGTCTATCGGTTGCGGAAAATCCTCAACCGAGTATCTGGTCGGTTAACTGGTCATTTGGCCATATCAGGCCAAACCCACTTACATCTCCCACTTGGCCTGAAATGGTCAAGTGCATTCTGGTCATACGCTCACTATCTATTAGATATAACACGTGATGTAATTTCACATACTCCCATTATCCGTGAGATATGCACATTTTATTCACCGAGTTAAATTATTATTCATGATTGTCTCCTTTCAAATTTAATGAAAGCTTCCTTGACTTAGATATTTCTAAGTCCTATCAAACTAACATGTTTGATCAATGTACCTGCTGGAATACCACGCATCAAGGGATACACAATCATATCACTTGTTAGAATATAAGTCACATTGACTTCTTTCCTTTCCACCAAATCATGTATTTCAATATGCCTTCCATCGGAACTGTTTGCACAAATGTGGATCAAGCTGATGACTGCTTGATTATCACGGTACATCTCAATTTGCACATCAACCAAATTGAGATCCAAGTCCAATTGGAACCGGCTGATCCATACCGAATGAGTAGTCGCCATATTATAGGCTATATACTCAGCTTCTTGTGTGTATCTTGCTATCCCAAGAAATAGCTGCATCACCAAATATGAAGAACACATGTCCTGCAGTTGACTTCCTGTCATCTTTTTGACCTCCAAAATATGCATCGAAGAAACCAAGAACACATGTCCTGCAGTTAACTTATGGTACACCGTACCCTTTATATATTTGATAATCCTCTTAACAGCTTCCCAATGAGCTGGACCATGATTACTTTTGTTTAGGCATGGGTACGGTTCATGCTGGAGAATTCGTGTACCCGACCCATTTGGCACTTGCAACCGATATCCGTCGCTCAAAGCGGGGTGTTGCTGAGTCAGACGAACGGATTGTTCGACCGTTAGGCTTGTGCCAATATTCAAGGGAAGGTTAATGGGGCCGATAAAATGGGCAGCCGTTTTCTTGAATCTCGGAGGAGATCGCGCCCGAATCAATGACAGACGGTTACATACAATCAAAGTGAAACAACCTATAAATGGACAAAAGGACAAAGTAAATAGGTTCCCAATACAAGGTACGAGATCTAAGACATAGAACTCTACTTTCTCAGCTGATATTTCTTACAGTTTAGAGCTTGCACCGACAGATATGAGACGAACCACCGTGGCTCGATCTCAGCTATGACGTCCCCGTATTGTGCGTGTCAGATGTGTGCAATATATGGTTGGGGGCGTGAGATTTAAATATATATAACCGCAAGCGCACAGTGTTGTAGTGTGGCTTGGGGGTCGAACTC
Organism: Scilla litardierei; assembly: GCA_030789695.1. NCBI lineage: Eukaryota > Viridiplantae > Streptophyta > Magnoliopsida > Asparagales > Asparagaceae > Scilla > Scilla litardierei. The sequence continues at coordinate 111,888,549 of CM061133.1, read as the reverse complement.
AGGGAGGCGTAGTTGTGCTTGTGTCAGGAAGGACCGGATTCACCCCATGGGTGAGCTAGCCCGAATTGGTAGATGGGGTGTCACGGAAAATAGAATGCGAGAGATAAACAATATAAAGGGAAACCCGGGACATCGGTTTTCACCCTATTATGCGATTCTCATCAATATGGCCTACGGGTAGGATAACGATTGGAATTAGGGTCTAATGGTGAGATGTTGCCTCTAAGAGTGATACTGGTGTCCCATGGGCCCGATATTCCAGTCGGTGCCCAGGATGATACGCTGGATTACCCGGGTTCGGTCAGTGGGCATTCCCATGTCCATTAACACTGACCGACTCTAGGAGCACTAAGCTCGCAACGATAACTCCCAACGTCTCATCCTACTGCTCCCGTTCGCTAGGATTTGACGTCTACGGTAAGGGCGTGAGCTATGGCTAGGGACTCAACCGCCAAGTTTATTCCCCCTTGGCCCAACGGTCAAAGGAGGTCTTTTTCTCACCGATGACAATGAAATACCCCGCGTAACCGATAGATTCCTAATCCTTATCGATTTCCTAGTCCTATGGACGCATTAAGGAGAACCCACGAAGGGGTTTCCACCAAAATCCCAGATTTGGGGAACTACTCACGCATATTAGGTAAAAAGCAATCTAAATGAAAATCGACCGTTAAAAGCATGATCATGCGATTGAAAAGTAGTAAGAGCAATGCAAATAACACTATATTAAAGTTTGGTAAAGATCAGACAACTTACAAATATCTAGAAAATTACAGCCGTCAAGAGAGAGAAAAACTGCAAAAAAAATAACAACTCTCGTTTTCTGGAAACCTAGGGCTTCTATATATAGAAAACGACATCACTCGATCGGGTGAAGAATCACCTGATCGAGTGACCTACTGCGAACTTCGGCAGCAATCTTCAAAATTTCACCCGGTCAGGTGACACGGTCGGTTGGCGGAAGCTGCTCGTCGTTTGGATCTTGAGCGTCGTTGGGTGAACTGATCGGTTGATAAATCAATCGATCGGTTGGAATTGTTGCCCAAAAAGACAGAGACTTGCGACATTTTGGCACGGTCAGCCGGCCGTCGGGTGAGCTCTCTGGGTCATCTTCTTTAGGGAAACGGCTACAGGTGAACCGATCGGGTGAAGATCACCCGATCGGTTGGATTTTAGCTCCAATTTCTAGAGAGAACGTCGGGTTGAACCGGTCGGTTACCCGGTCGGTTGACACTTTCGTTGCTTCAGCGGCTGACTGGATCGTGCATGCGTGCATCACCCGATCGGTTGGCTGTGTCCAACCGATCGGGTGGGGGCTAAAAGATGGAGATCTCTTTCGTATGACCCCCTCGATCATGCGTGACTCCTCCCGTTGCTTCGGAGACTTATGATATCGTCGTTAAACGACCCATACATTGGCAAACTCCTGCAAAAACGTAAAAACATAGAGAAGTGAAAGAAAACAAGAAAATACGAGAAAACGGATACGAGACGGTGGAAAATAACGGAAAAACACAAAAGAAAACATGCGGGAATATATGAAATATAAACGCACGTCAAAATCCGCCAAGCTGAACCCTTCCTCGTCCTCGAGGAAGACGAGTGAGAGTAGGAGCTCGGAGGGAGAAAATAGAGAGAAAGATAGAAAAAGAGAACTCTAAATCCTAAATCGCCCGTCAGGGCCAACAAAATCAAAAACGACACACCAAGCAAGCAACCGCCAAATCACATCACTAAACCAAGGAATACGAGTCCAGACAAGTGCCGTGGACCCACGCGGTGAAGCGCGAGTGAGTGTGGTGGTGTGCTAGCAGACGGTGTCGCTATCTACATTGTGTTATAAACTCCGTATACACAAATCCAAGAAATGACCCAAATATCGATTCGATTTAGAAATAGCGGTGAATATATTGCTCAAGCATGCATGAGAAGAGTATGAGAATAGAAACACATCATGTGTCAAGGACTCCATAGCTAGGGACTCGGACATCACCACACTATCGCCAAGATAATAGCTAGAAATTCCCTATTCCAAGTGTTTTCGAAAGTGATGGGGGTTGAGATGATGTGGAGTAGAACACTCGGTGCAAATTCTCGCCTTCCCTTTATTCTCGATAGGTAGGGAAAATATTCACACACAAATTTTTTTTTGGGGTTTGGATATATGTATTTTTTTTGGACTTTTGGCTAAACACACACACACAAACAAACACACACACACTTATATATATATATATTTCTTTTCTCTTTTCTTCTCTTTCTGGGTTTTTCTTTTCTCTCTTTTTTTTGAATTTTTGGATATATACACGTGTGTACTCTCCCAAGTGGGAGAACGGTACACGACGAGGGGATTTGTACCAAGTAAAATAAAAAAGAAATCGGATTCTAAACACTTAGGCAAGGGAAATGTCTCGCTAATCAGAGCATAGGCTAAAATGGCTATCCTAGTCCTAACTGTGGAATCCCGACACATGCGAAATGAGGCATACGATATATGTATATTCATGCATACAGAAGCAGAAAAGAGAGGCAAATACTGCATATTCAAATCGAAGCATGATAATCTAGGGGTCATTCTTGGACAGGTATATAAAACATAATCACAAGGTAGAAGCACACCAAACGCTAGTCACGACACACGACTCACAAAAAGCTAAGTGGACCCACGATGCATGAAATGCAAGAGGACTCGACTTCCTAGGGTTAGTGAATGTGATTATCGAAGCCATGCTAGGTGTGTGTGTGATTTTTGTGGCAATTCATCATAGGGTTCATCTATAGGAGAAAGAGATAAAAGAAAGAAAAGAAAAAATAAAAACACGATGAAAACGACTCAAAAACGAAGAAAAAGAGACAAATGACGCATGAAGTGCGACTCCCCCAAGCTGAAGATTGCATTGCCCTCAATGCAAGAGAACTAAATACGGGAGGGCAATGAAAATAGGGGGGGAACTCGAGTACATTGAATTTGTATTAGGGGGAACCAAGGGCACGGTGGTTATGTTGATGAAAGGATTAGGGTAGGCTGTTTGACAGGTGATTAGAGGGGTGATGGGGCTAAGCTTGTCGCTGGAGCAAACCACGGAGTCGAATCCCACAGGATGCGGTTGAGGAAGATTGGACGGCGAGAGCCGAAGGCGAACACAAGCCAGGGGCGAGCTATCCTGCACGATGAGCAACTCGTCAGAAAGGCCGGGTTGGGGTCCAACCCTTAGCCTCTCCTATGCCTAAGTCAGCAATTGTGCTTAAAGCGGGGGCTAGGCACGCAGGTCGGACTAAGGGTGAGTCGACCGTACGTGATGAGCTATGAGTGGGAGAACAAAGATATGGACGACCTTTGCTCTCGTGTGTGAATAATGGGATTGAGAGTGAATTTGCCAACCCCCCACCATAAGAAGTGAGGGGGTATTTATACCTGAGGGGAGGCGATTAGGTGGAGCTGACCTGGCGTGCTGACTCGACGTGCTGAGCTGGCCCAGCTGTCAGCGGAAGCTTCAGACGAGGATGTCAGGAACAGGAGTGTCAGCCACGCTTTTGTCAGACGGCGCAGTAGCCAGGGGCGCTTTTGTCAGGGTGTCAGGGCCAAAAGCATTAAATGTCAGGGGGCGCAACGACCAGGGGGTGCTTTGTCAGATGGTCGGGCGGCGTAAGTGACAGTCACGTCCTTATACAAGGTTGTTTGTCATGTATGATGAGTCAAGGGTCTAGCGGTGCGTTTCCCCATGGCTGGGTTCGAGTGAGGCCGCCAGGCCAACCCGATCGTGGGGGGTTCGACCCGGCCGTGCGCATTTTCGGGTACGGATCATGGACCGTCGGTAGGGAAAACGGGTGTGCCTCTGTCAACATCCTGGGCTGCACTGTCCGGGTGTACCCCGAACGCACTGCTCCTGGCGGACCGAGCGAGAGCGGTCAAGCCCCTCTGACGGCGAGGTGCGCCCAGCCCCCTGTAGCCTCGGACCTCTGGGTTGGATGACGCCCTACTGGCCTCTGAAGTCTGGGCGAGGGGCGCCCTGGCGTTGGGTCGGCCGCCCGTTCGGGAGGGGCGTGCCTACGGGGCATTTCAGTGGTTCAGGGTGGAAGGACGGGTTATCACGATCTTCAGGTCGTAACAATTGCCCCCGGCATTTGAGTTCAAGGTGAGGGCCCGATTCGGCTCGGATGACGTAACACTACTTCCCTCCGAATCGGTGGTTCGGACTTTTGGTCCACAATCAAGAGTGGCGACGCGGTTCTCGTGGAATATTGCCCGCTGTCACGGGACCGTGCGACCTCAATCTACGCGGGGGCGAATCGAGGTGGAGTGACCCGGCGGTTTGTGGAGGGGCGTTGCCGCTCATCAATGTTCAGTTGCATGTGGCGGCCGGATCGGACCAAGGGGAGCCCAGTTTTATCGGGACGGCCCTGGTTCTCGTTGTGATGTGCCTACCGAACGTGTGTGAGAATTCCTGCTATTTTTGCCTTATTCTTGCCGTCCTTTGTTCCGTGAAGTGCCTAGCCATAGTGTGATCGGGCTTATGGTTAGGAGTCCGCATGGAGGAATCTTTTTCATTGGCCATTACAAGAGATCTCGATGACATTTACAATAATTGGACGGGTGTGACCCAACCCGTGGTCGGGTCGGGAAGTTGTTTTAACTTGTGGCCCGTTGTGTCGGGATGAGAGGGCCCCTATTTGCGGGGCGGTCTTCCTTCTTTTCTGCTGATCGATGCACTCCTTCTGCCTTTCTGTTCGCGAAGGGTTGGGGGCGGGATGCTGGTCTCGATCGCCCGGGGGCGAGCTGACGCACCATGACTCGCCGTTTGGATTCATCGGGGATGCGGCCTTGCTGTGATTCGCGTCGGGGTGATCGATCCTCCGTCTGTCGGGCGGACCTCCTTCCCCTCCCTTGCTTTGTCGTATCCCGTCTCGCCTTTGTCGTGCTGGATGGTTGCAAGGCCTCTCCGGGGAACCCGTACATCGAAGTGGAACCCTGGAGGCAGCGGCGGACGAGGTGGAGGTGGAGGTATCGCCTTCTCGGGGGTGACGTCCAGCGGGCCGTCTTCGAGTAGAAGGTCGAGGGTGGGCAGGTGGGTCGTTAGGAGACCCGACAGGGCCTTCCACCCTCGCATCTGGTGGGGATTGGGGTGGCGCGGATGCTGATTGGGGTATGGCGGCCCACTGCGAGTCTTCCGAACCGGCTTCTTCATCTGGTTCAGAGCAAGTGGAAGACCGGCAGGCGGGCCCGAGTGTAAGGGGAATACCCTATTGGCGATCCGCTTGTAAGGGGAGTACCTTATCAGCGTGGCAGGCCGTTGGGAGGTGGGCCTACTGAGGCCAGACTGCCTAGGCAGAGGCTTGTATGCCTAGTGATGAGGCCGGAGTGTCCACCGGGGAAATCCGGCCGGGGCCCCCTCCCTTCCCTTGGGTCCATGCTGAGTGGGATGCCGAAAGGGGGGCGGGGTTTGCCACAGGTGCTCCAACTCCCCTGCCGCAAGTTTTCTGAAGGAAGGGGAGACTGGCGGTTGGGCTGTTCTCTGGGTAAGGGGAGTAGCCTATCAGTGATCGTCGAGTGGAAGCGATCACTGGTAGAGGAAGTGCGATCCATCAGTGGCCATCGACCTCCTCCGTAGTTTGATAGGGCATCCCGGGCTTTTTCATACTCGGTGTAAAGGGTTGTGATTCATTCTCATATATTTTTACTTCCCCCTCAACTCCGAAGGGGTGTGGGGAATATTTATAGAGGGATTTTGCTGACAGTTTTGCCCTAGCTAATGCGATAAACTGGCACCATTAATGGGCTCCACAGAATCACGCTCTTTGGGAACTGCTTTTGCAAGGCGGCGCATGACGCGGTTTGTCAGCCCTGGCCTCTTGGGGGGTGTGTCGTTATTGATGGCGTATTTCCCGAGCGTCCTTTCATTTCGTCGAGTCACATTGGGGAGCTGCTTTATCAGGACCCGGCGTTTATCCAGTGGGCATTGTTCATCAGTTCCTAGTTTGTGCCGGGTCTGCCCCAGTTTGCATGCCCTTGTCCTCTTCCAAAGGTTCGAGTTTTCGAGGATCGCGGGCCTAACAGGATGGGGAGCGAGCGCATAGCTTGGGCACCGTTGGCGGGAGAATCTTGATGCGGGTCGGTTAGCTAGCCCCGGGTAGCTGGTCGCTGCGTGGTCCGAACCAGGTAGCCATTACCGTGGTGAGCGTGTCGCCCCTGGGAAGCCGGTCGATGCCAAGTTGTATTCTCGGTGTTCTCCATGAATGGCCTCGCCGTTTGAAATAAACTGGTTGGGCTGATCTTGCCTTTGTTTTGTCTTCTTGCGTAGGTACGATTATTGCCCCCAACATTCCCTTGTCCGAGAGCGCTAGGTCTGGGGGGAAGGGGATGTTGATGGCCGACGCGTGAGCTTTGGGCGGAACGGGGGATCACTGGTTCGGGTTGGACTGAGGCCTGTCGCCCTGTCATGGCTTGTCAGTTTGGGGGTCGTTGTAGTAGTCCGATCCTGCCCAGGTGAAGCCTAACGGCACCGGCCACCGTGAAGACATCGGGGTTCTTCTTGAACTCGGGTTTGAAGTTGGGTTGGCTTGGCGCGACCATTTTGACGACAAGGAGGGCAGAATTCAGAGCGCGTTGGGCTCCGTTGCATGGGTAGGGGTTATCGATAGTGAGGTCGACCCCTCGGTTTCCGCATGAAGCGGTTTTTGCTTCGGGCGGAAGTGGCCCGACAAAATAGGTCTTATCTCACCCCTCCCTTTTGTTGAAAGGTAACGGCGGGTTCAGTTCAAGGGGGGTCTCGTTTTGAGACGTCGGCCCTTCCTACTATCGGAGGGTTCGAACTACGTTTATGCAATTCCTATTATTTGTGCCATCTTTTGTTTGGGGACGTCTCGAGTTATTCCAGGAGGGCGGCGCTCGGCCCCGCCTTTCCCCGTCGTGGAGTATGGCCCAGTTTCGTGAGCTCGCCCCGCAATTGGTCGGGGGATCATTCCCAAGTTAGAGCATGCTCGGATAGTTATTTTGAGTTCGCTTGGGATAGTCTTTTTCATTCAAATTTACAAGAATTCAACTTTGGTTGTTACATGAGGTGTTGGCAGGGTCTTCGATAGTTAGGCGAGTGCGACCCGACCCGTAGGTGGGCTGTAGAGCTGTTCCCTCCTGCTGTAAACTGCATCAGGATGGGCGGATTATCATCTTGTGGTCGGGCTTCTTTGTCTTCCGTTGCTTGTGGTGTCCTGGTGTGTGCACTCCGTGCTAAAATGTTGCAAGGTCTCTTCGGATGGTTGGATTCACCAGGGAAGCTGTCTCGCTGTGACCTTTGTCCGGGTAAGCGAATCCATGTCCGCCGGGCAGCCCTCCCTCTCCTCCATTGCTCTGTTATATCCCTCCATGCCTCGCGGTTTGGGTTTGCGGGGAAGGTCGACGGCGAGCAGGTGGGTCGTTTGGAAGCGCGTTGTGGTGGACCTGCATGCACGGGGGGCTTTTGCCTTTCCCGCCGGCGGGGATCGGTGGGGAACGGATGCCAACCTTCCCCTCTTTCATCTAGTTTAGAGCAGACTGAGGGGCAGGAGGAGGGGTTCCCCTTGTGTAAGGGGAATAGCCTATTGGCGATCCGTTTGTAAGAGGAATAGCCTATCGGTGGTGGCCGTGTGGAAGCGATCGCTGATCGGGGAGGTGGGATTCATTGGTGGCTAGTGGCCTCCCTTTTGTTCAGGCGAGGCGTCTCGGCCCTTTTCCTAGTTGGTGGAGGGTTCTTGGGCCGGTTTCTCATATTTTCTTAATCTTTTCACTCTTCTTTTTTTCTTTCCTTCGGGAGGGTGAGGGGGCTATTTATAGGAGGATGTTGTTGACGGTGTCCCCCCTAATTAATGCGATGAGCTGGCATTATTAATGGGCTTCTCAGAATCACGCCCTTTGGAAACCGCATTCGCCCGGTGGTGCCTGTGGCAATTCGTCAGTCCTAGTCTCGTCGGGGGGCGTGTCGTCATTAATGGCGCATTTCCCAAGCGTCCTTCTGCTTCGATGGGTCGCCTCAGGGATCCACTTTATTGGCACCCGGTGTTTACCCGACAGGCATTGTTTGGCGGTCCTCGGGCTGCATCCGGTCTGCCCTGGTTTGCGTCCCCCGGTTTGCGTCCCCCGGTTTGCGTGCCCATGCCCTCTCCCCTAGGCTCGAGATTTCGAAGATCATGGGTCCGCGTGGGGGTGAGGTGGTGAGCGGGCGGTTATTTCAACCTACGCTCCTGCTTGGCTTGGTTGGTCAGGGTCCATCAAACCCATAGGGGGCTGGTCCTTCCCCGGAGGTCTTGAGGGGGGAGCGAGCGCATAGCTCAGCCCGTGCCCTTCTCTGGTTTGGGTGGCGAGAGTCGACCCTGCCCCAGAGGTCTTGAGGGGGGAGCAAGCACGTAGCTCGGCCAGTGCCCTTCTCTGGTTTGGGTGGCGAGGGTCGGCCCTGCCCCAGAGGTCTCGAGGGGGAGCGAGCGTGTAGCTCGGCCAGTGCCCTTCTCTGGTTTGGGTGGCGAGGGTTGGCCCTACCCCAGAGGTCTTGAGGGGGGGAACGAGCACGTAGCTCAGCCTGTGCCCTTCTCTGGTTTGGGTGGCGAGGGTTGGCCTTGCCCCAGAGGTCTCGAGGGGGGACCGAGCACGTAGCTCGGCCCGTGCCCTTCTCTGGTTTGGGTGGCAAGGGTCGGCCCTGCCCCAGAGGTCTCGATGGGGGAGCGAGCGCGTAGCTCGGCCAGTGCCCTTCTCTGGTTTTGGTGGCGAGGTTGGGCCCTGACCCAGAGGTCTCGAGGGGGGAGCGAGCGCGTAGCTCGGCCCGTGCCCTTCTCTGGTTTGGGGGGCGAGGGTCGGCCCTGCCCCAGAGGTCTCGAGGGGGGAGTGAGCAGGTAGCTCGTCTCGTGCCCTTCTCTGGTTTGGGTGGCATGGGTGGGCCCTGCTCCAGAGGTCTCGAGGGGGGAGCGAGCACGTAGCTCGGCCCTTGCCCTTCTCTAGTTTGGGTGGCGAGGGTGGGCCCTGTCCCAGAGGTCTCGAGGGGGGAGCGAGCGTGTAGCTCGGCCCGTGCCCTTATCTGGTTTGGGTGGCGAGGGTCGGCCCTGCCCCAAAGGTCTCGAGGGGGGAGCGAGCACGTAGCTCGGCCCGTGCCCTTCTCTGGTTTGGGTGGCGAGGGTCGGCCCTGCCCCAGAGGTCTCGGGGGGGAAGCGAGTGCGTAGTGTAATGCCCTACAAGCTACTGCACAAGTACTAGAGGGGGGTGAATAGTACTTTAAAATAATAAGGAGTATAATTCCAAATTAAATTGCAAACAACTACCAAATCAATTTGCGGAAGCTTAAATTGAATGACAACAACAAAATTAACAATGCAAACAAATGATGTTAATGGGTTCGGATCCACCCAAGTCTCCCCGACTTGTTCCCGGTGATCCTACGTCCCAACCACCCGGATCCCCTCCGGATACTTAGGTTAGAAACCCTAATCCAAGATTTCCACTATGAATATCTTGTGAAAAACCTTCACAAGATCAAATCATACAACAACGGCAATAGTGAATCCCACAACCCGGGATCACAACCTTCTCTCACAACCGAGAGAATCAACAAGCAATATAAATGAGTTATATTGAAATAAGCAAACTTACCACAAAATCCTATACCTTGAGTTTTTCTTACCCAATAGGTGATAGAAGGATTTGAGGAAGATGAAGTCACCAAGACCTAGCACCAAGGAAATGACCAGCAATCGGTGCCTAGGGATGATTTGGAGACTTGGATCAAGCAATAGCTTGAAGAGCTCACCAAGAACAAGCTTCTCTCTAGATGGATTCTAGATCTAGAAATGAGAGAGAATGGGTTTCTTGTGAGGAAGAGAGCTTTAGATTTGAGTGAGAATGGCTATCTCTTTTTATCTCAATGAATCTCTGAATGGAAGCTCTAACCTAGATAGAAATGACCTAGGTTCGTATTTATAGGGTCCCATAAAAACAACTTAGGTCATTCTCCAACGGATAGAAATCTGGGAGAATTAGTCAGTCAAAGAACAATCAATGACCGACTAGTTCATCAACTAGTCGGTCAGTCAAACAGCATGGACCGACTAAGAGAGGAACTAAGAAGAAAGAGAATTTCAGACCTAGAAATCTAGTCGGTCCAAGTAGACTGTCTGACCGACTAGTTTCACAACTAGTCGGTCAGTCAATGAACGTAGACCGACTAAGAGGCAAAATGAAATAGTCTGAATGCAATATGACTTAATCGGTCCAAGAACAAAAGTTGACCGACTAGATTGTCAACTAGTCGGTCACCAAACGTTCTTAGACCGACTAACGATAAACATTAGCTTAGGAGAAATTTAGCGTGAACAGTAAGTCACAACTAGTCGGTCAAAGAAGCATCACTGACCGACTAGTTCACAAACTAGTCGGTCGGTGAGTCAACGTAGACCGACTAACTGTAAACAGTAAAGTCCAAGAAATTAAGGAATCAAACTAGTCGGTCCAAGAAGAGTTGCTGACCGACTAGATCACCATCTAGTCGGTCAGTATTCCTTCTTGTACCAACTAATATGCACAAACAAGTCCGAATCGAAGCGCGATGCTTCGAGGAAGTTAGAATGAACTTGTACTAAGATCCTAGAGCTACGATATGAGCGTTATGAAGATAGAAACGTAAGATATACTCAAGGCTTAACATTCTATATATCGAAGCTAAAAAGACTATAAATAAAACCTTAATAAACGGTCTTTGAGAGCTTCGATTGATTCTTCATAACTTCCAAAACGGCGCAAGAGCTTCAACGAAGCTTTAGGCATGAATACGAGCGTTGGGAAGTGTTGAGATGTCGCTTTGAATGTTCTCGTGAATTTGGCGACGATCTCCAAAACTGCGCTCACAAATTGTTAGTTCATGGATTATTTATGTTTGCTCATCATCAAAACCAAATCCGGGGAGTCCAATATTCAACATTCTCCCCCTTTTTGGTGATGACAAACCAACATAAATAATAATCAAAAATAATGATTCAAATGCAAAATACTTACTCCCCCTGCATTGATGACACGTTAATTCCAAAATGAATATATATGAATTGCATCAATCAGATGAGTAAGATAAATAAAGAGAATCGATTTTCGAAATATCGGATTTTGAAAATCCTTATATGTATCTTAACTCCCCCTGAATCTAACATACCAAACTAGATTCTTGGAAATTGAGTTAAATTTTCATTTGACCTATTTATTATCATTATCTCTCCCCCTTTGGCATTATCCCAAAAATGGGGGGCATACAACGACAACAACTAGGAAATGGAAAATCCAACATCGGGAGTCGTAGACAATGACGATGGAACTAATTGACACCAAGGGAAAAATGATGAAATCAAATCAAGGTGTGCCAAATTGTCCATTATCAAAAAGCGATAATCAAAATCATCAAAAATACCAAGTAATTGTTTATTTCTTGAATAAAGAAACATACTCTTCAATATTCAATATTCTTGGTTAAATTTGTGCATGGAAAACAATTCTATACAATTATAGAATTTAAATCTATTTAACCAAGTTTGCATGCGTCGAGCGACGAATTCACACATCATATGCATTGAACGAATATTAAATGTGCACGACGAATTAAGACAAAGAGAACGACGATGTATATATATAAATGATAACATCATGAGTACATCCAAAAAGATATCGATACATCAAATGCAACATACCCATCAAAAAGAAATACATCATCATCATCCACATGAAAATAAATACAACATCATCATCCACAACAAAATATAACATCATCATCGACATTATCCAAAATACATCAAAATATCATAACCCTCATACTCTATCCTAACCCAAAATACTCTCACTAAGATATATCATCCAAAGCGTAGTGGTGAGTCCTCGGAACAACGATCACGAGAAAGTGGCTGGATCTGCAGTGTCCGTGGGTCCAGTCGACGGAGTGGACTCAGGCTCTGCAGGGAGTAGAGGCGTCTCAACAGACGGGATCGTCAGGGTAGGAGTGGAAACGACTGGCTCAACAGCAGGGGTCGCAACAGCAGGGGTCTCAACAGCAGCAGCTGATAGATGTGCAGGCTCGACAGCAGTGTCAGCAGTAGGCTCAGAAGTCTGAAGTGCTGAAGCAGAAGTCTCTGGAGCACCGGAGGTGGTGCCATCTCCAGGAGCTGAAGTGGTAGCAGCAGCAGCAGCAGTGGCCTCATCGCCACGGGCTAAGGAAGTGACAAGCTCGTCAATCTCCTCATCGTCCATCTCCTCGGCCTCAGAAACTGAAGGAGGAAGATCAATCCCCATCATCTGAGCCATACGACAGACGACCTCCTCGGTACGAGCCAAACGTGACTCGTGCCGACGAAGAAGGCGTACGACATCATCTAATGTAGCAGGAGGAGCGGGGGCAGCAGCAGCTGAGGGAGTAGACTGGGAAGCAGATGCGGTAGACCTCTGCACGTGACGAAGCGCCGCTAGAGATTTCTTAACGGCCGTCGTGTTCAGAGGAGTACCCAAGGGACGCTCATCGTCAGGAGGGAGAGGGACTCGGAAATGACGAAACACAAGGGTCAGCAGACAAGGGTATGGAATATGCGCAGATTTATTGGTCTTGCGTATACACTCGAAAGAGTCCATCTTATCGAGTATCACGCGAGCCCAATTAATCTCGCACCCCAAGAAAAGAGCGTAGATCAATTTCAAGAACGGCTTGGATGGAAGTGAAGATGATCCATACTTAGGGAGAAGGCATGACTTCAAGATCAGGTTAAGGACCCACGCATTCGGCTTGAAAGATTTCGATGGAACACCAATGAATGCGGAGGGGATAACCTGGAAGATATCTGAAAGAACTGACTGATCCAAGGAGGAAATATCATCGACGGAAATGTCCGAAGGAAGGAGACCGGACGATGAACAACCAAGAATCTCCCTCAAGATTTCTGCCGTGAGAACTATAGGAGTTCCCAAGACAGTAGTCTCAATGGAGTGGCTGGCATCGTACTGGCCTCGAACACGATTGGCATAGAACAATTTCACAAGGCGAGGATATGGTTTAGGATTGGCCTTAAGATCGTATCGGAGATAATCAAGGAGACCACTATAGGAGAGAAGATCAGCAAGGCCGAGAAAATCAGAAAACTGAACGTAATGCTCTAACAACAGTGGACAGTGCTCTATACGGTTGTACGCTGCGAGACACTGAGGGTCATCGCGGCACAACGATATGTCTACACCGCCGACTGGCATAGGAGCTTTACCCTTGGCCTTACGGGTCTTCGGAGGAGGGGTAGGTTCCCTAGGGCCAGACTCGTCCTCAGGGACAAACTCAGAGTCGGAATCTGGAGGAGTGGCAGGAGAGTGGAGAATGGGCTTTTTGGTTTTAGATTTTCTGGGTTTTACCGTTGCCGTCCTCGGCTTCTTAGGAGGAGGCGAAGATGGAGAAGCTTGGGTTGATTTGGCACGACGCTTAGGCTTAGGTGGATTCCTAGGGTCTGAAGGCTCTACAGTCATGGGAGAAGCCCCAGAAGAGGTGATAGGGATCCGCGTCTTTGCCATGGTCGTGGCACGACGAGTACAACCAAACGTCGGGAAGATCAAACACCCTAGCACAAACCCTAGAAGCCCTAGATTCCTACAGCAAACTCGAAATGAACAAGCTGCCCTAGAACCCTAGGAGAACTTTGAAACCCTAGGAGCTAGAACTTGAAATCAAGGAGAGCAAACCCTAGAATAGGAAATGAGACCTAGGAGGAGGGGGGTTTTACCTAGGAGGAGGAGTCGACGGCGGCGGACGGCGGCGATGGCCGGAGAGATGGCCGGAGTCGACGGGAATACGAAGGGGCTCGAGAGGGTTTGAGGGATTTTTCGGGCTGGAGCTTAAAAGAGACCGACTAGAAAGAACTTTAGTCGAATGAAAAAAGATATAAGTCGGTCGAGATATGGAAAAGACACATTTGCCCTAACCCACTTAGTCAGTCACAGTTCAAGCACTGACCGACTAGATTACGATCTAGTCGGTCGGTCAATGAGCTTGAACCGACTAAGTCGAAACAGAGGCAAACATGGATTTTTAGGGCTAGAATTAGTCGGTCGCAGTATATTCACTGACCGACTAGTTTTCAATCTAGTCGGTCGGTAAGTGTACTGTGACCGACTAAAGAAAGAAAATGATAAGAGTTAGATAGAAGCTTGATCTAGTCGGTCTGAGTTCACTTGCTGACCGACTAGATGAGCATCTAGTCGGTTGACAAATGAACTGAAACCGACTAGAAGAGTCCAAAAATTGATAATTGATTTCTCTTCACAAACCACTTGGATGAAACATCTTAACACTCTCATTAGTCATCTAAATTACCCCATAAAACGTCGAAATCTCAAATACGACATTGAAATACGAATTCGATCATAAATTCAAACATATCACATAAAATTCCCAAAAATTCAATAAATCTAGCATGAACGAAATATCGCAAAATATAATAGCATGCAAGATAATTGAATGAAATATGAATCCTATATCTCGGATTCACCCATAATCCCCAATTCTCGACGCAACCGCACAAAGGAGTCCTCCTTTAGGGGTTTCGTGAAAATATCGGCGATTTGCTTTTGGGTTTCAACGTACACTAAAATGATGTCCTTTTTAGCAACATGATCATCTAAGAAATGGTGTCGGACTTCTATGTGTTTTGATCGGGAATGGTGCACCGGATTCTTTGAAAGACAGATAGCACTTTGGTTATCCACCATGATAGGGCTAGTATCACAGTGAATACCAAAATCCTTCAAAGTGTGTCTCATCCAAAGAACCTGGGCACAAGCGGCACCGGCGGCAATATATTCTGCCTCGGTGGTTGAAAGTGATACGGAATTTTGCTTCTTGGAAAACCAAGAGACAAGAGAATTTCCTAGAAAATGGCAAGTGCCACTAGTACTTTTCCTGTCGGATTTGCATCCCGCATAATCGGCATCACTGTATGAGACTAACTCATACATGCTAGATTTCGGATAAAGTAATCCAAAATATAAAGTGTAACTTAGATAACGGAAAATACGCTTTACCGCTACTAAGTGAGACTCCTTAGGTTGAGACTGATAACGAGCACATATGCATACGGCAAACATAATATTGGGCCTACTTGCGGTAAGATAAAGTAAACTACCTATCATACCTCGATATAGACGAATGTCTACATCCTTACCGCCCGTATCCGTGTCGAGATGCGTAGTCGTGCTCATTGGAGTCTTTTTCCCGAAAGCACTTTCCATTCCAAATCGCTTAAGCAACTCCACCGAATACTTCGTTTGGTGGATGAAGATTGCATCGTTCATTTGGCGAATTTGGAGACCTAAGAAATATTTGAGTTCGCCCATGTGGCTCATCTCAAATTGGTCCTTCATAACATTAGAAAACTCTTCGCAAAGAGTGAAGTTAGTAGCACCGAAAATAATATCATCAACATAAATTTGAACTAATAAAATATCATTATTCGCATGCTTAACAAAAAGTGTAGAATCGGCTTCGCCCATTTTAAAATTCAAATCCAAAAGAAAATTCTTTAGGCGATCATACCAAGCTCGAGGAGCTTGTCTCAAACCGTAAAGAGCTTTCTTTAGTTTAAAAACATGATTTGGAAATTTTTCATTTATGAAGCCCGGAGGTTGAGAAACGTAAACTTCCTCAACAACATCTCCGTTTAAGAATGCACTTTTAACATCCATTTGAAATAACTTAAAATTTTTATGGCATGTATAAGACAATAAGATTCTAATTGATTCTAATCTAGCTACCGGAGCGAAGGATTCTTCGAAATCGATACCTTCCTCTTGGCGATAGCCTTGAGCAACTAACCGAGCTTTGTTCCGGATGACGACTTGATTTTCGTCGGATTTGTTCTTGAAGATCCACTTTGTCCCTATGACGGTGTGGTTCTTCGATGGCAAAGGAACAAGCTCCCATACCTCATTCCTCTCGAATTGAATGAGTTCCTCCTCCATGGCAAGGATCCAAGCACTATCTTCGCACGCTTCAACTATATTCTTTGGCTCTATTGATGAGACAAAGGCACTATTGGTGAAGTGGTGGACTTGAGATCTCGTCTTGACACTATCATGAATACGCCAATGACTTGCTCATGGGGATGGTCACGAACGGTATGAAGCCGCTTGGGAATACCTTGATCACTAGGCACATTCTCAACAACTTCATTAGTCGGGTTAGTCTCAATAGAATCAATTGAATCAATAGACTTAGAATTTTCAAACGAATCACATAAAACATCCATAGAATCATTATCATTTGAAATTCTAGAAGTAGTAAAATTCTCATTAAAAGAGACATGAAGTGATTCCTTGATCGTAGAGGATCTTTTGTTGTATATCCGGTAGGCTTTGCTACGTGAGGAATACCCAACAAATATCCCCTCATCCGATCTCGGATCAAACTTGTCCAAATTATCATATGTGTTTTTAATAAAACATTTTGCGCCGAAAACACGAAAATGTTTAACTTGAGGCAATCTACCAAACAACAATTCATAGCAAGTTTGTTTGGTGCCGGGCCTCAAAAGTATTCTATTAAACACATAACAAGCGGTGTGTACCGCTTCCGCCCAAAATTGATAACCAAGTTGACTATCTTCGAGCATAGTGCGAGCACACTCCACAAGCGTTCTATTCTTCCTCTCAACAACACCATTTTGAGGAGGTGCACGAGGGAAAGAAAACGTGTGAGTAATTCCAAGATCATCACAAAAATTTGAGAAAGACTCATTCTCAAATTCACCCCCATGATCACTACGAATAGTGACAATGGTGGTTCCGATGAGATTTTGTACTTTCTTCACAAATATTGTGAAGTTTTCAAAAGCTTCATTTTTATTACATAAGAAAAATACCCATGTAAATCTTGAATAATCATCAACGATGACTAGTCCATATCTCGCATTTCCTAAGGAAGCAACTCTAGTTGGCCCAAATAAATCTAGATGTAATAGCTCTAGTGGCCGTTTCGTAGAAATGCTTTTCTTAGGTTTAAATGAAGATTTAGGAAGCTTGCCACGTTGACAAGAATCACAAAAACTTTTCTTTTCAAAAACGAGTTTCGGAAAACCTTTAATGGAATTTAATTTCGAAAGCTTATAAAGTGTTCCAAAGTTCACATGTCCAAAGCGTCGATGCCATAAGTGTTGTTCACTTGTGTTGGCAACGAGACATTGTTCATATGACTTAGGAAGATCCAAAATATAAATATCTTTATGGCGTGTGCCGGAAAATAATAATTTATTATTATCATTTGAAATATGACACAATCCTTTCGCAAAACTAACTTTATAACCTTTGTCACAAAGTTGGCTTATTGAAATAAGATTATGATTTAAACCATCAACTAGATAAACATCACTAATTAAGGGTTTAGAAGGGTTACCCACTTTACCAACACCGATGATTGTTCCGCTCTCATTGCCTCCAAATACGACGCGATTTCCATTTGCAATGGGAACCACTCCGGAGAGCAATTGAGCGTCACCCGTCATGTGTTTTGAACACCCGCTATCGAGTATCCAATTCCCTTTGGAGCTAAATTTATATTTGTTGCTCCTTTTCTTTTTCTTTTCCTTGAGTACCTAAAGATAGAAATTTTCATATCATGGTACCCAAGGTCATTGGGTCCTCAAAGGTTAGACCTTTGGAAGCCAAGTCCAATTGGACTTTGACTTCCCCACATAATTCCTACTATGCACAACATTCGAAAAATAAGCATTCATATATACTTGTTTTTCATCCATGCTTGTGTCCTTCGGGCTCCAAATATTGAAGATTTTGGGAGCCCTCATCCTATTCGGTGCATGCATGCGACGTTGATTTCTACGTGATGCATGTTGTGGATAGGCATACGGGACATGATGGAATGGTGCACGACGAGAATTATTCATATGATGCGGTGGGTGAACATATGCATGTGTGGGAACACGTGCGTGAGGGTGTCTCACATGGTGTGCACGTGCCCGAGAATGTGTTGCATAAAAATCATCATATGTGTGAGAGGGTGGAGTAGGACGCGTGTTCCTACGTGGCATGGTATTTGTGTACATATAAGCATGACCCTTCTTTGGAGGTCCACCCATAGTGGGTTTCTTTCCGAAAGAGGGTGTGGACGAGGTGGAAGCACCATTGGTAAATGAACTATCAATAGAGTGTTTGCTACCACTCGTAGAATCACCGGAAGTTGTCCTAACAAAAGTAGTGGCCGCTTTGGATGGACATCCCATCGTATACCCCAAACCAATGTGGTGATTGGCCGGAAGTAAGTCACTTAGGATTTTATCCAAATGGTCCTTACCTTTGTTGAATTTGTTAATTCGGCCCAATGTGTTCTCATATTTCTCTTTGAGAACGCATAGAAGTATCCAAATTGGATACTTACGATGTGAGCACAAAAATACGAGATTTAAGATTCTCGTTCTCAATACTCAAAGTCGAGTTTTGAGAAGTTAAATCCGCTATCCTATGTTCTTCCGGATCCTCGATGCTAACATGTTCAAGTTTAGATTTGAGATTAATAATCTCATTTCTTAACTCTTCAACAACGGTGTCGTTGTTGGTGATGATAGTCTTAGGCGAGGTTTGAATGCTAGCTAGGTCATCTTTTACTTTAGTATATCTATTTACTAGTTTAGTGTATTTAGACCATAAATGAGAGTTAGCATCCCTAAGATCATCCATCGTTACCTCATCGCCTTCGTCGTCGCTATCATTGGAAGAGGAGGATCCTTGATCATGCTCCTCTCTCGCCATGAAGCACATGTGCGCTTGCTCCACTTTCTCATCATCCGATTCTCCGCTTGAGGAATCCTCGGAGTCGGTGAATGTTGCTCCGACAAGTCCCTTTTTGTACCCCTTTTTGTACTTCTTTGACTTGTCGAACTTCGGCGCCTTCCACTTCTCCTTTTGCTTGTTTTGAGGACAATCCGCTTTGATGTGTCCCGGCTTATTGCATTTAAAGCACAAAGGTGGAGAGGCGTTAGTAGAAGTAAACTTAGATTTTTGTTTGAAGTTACCCTTTCGAAAGAAGCGATTGAACTTCTTTGCCATGAGTGCAATGGATTCCATGTCCATTTCTTCTTCCGAGTCCTCATCATCGGTAGAGGTGGATGAAGCCGCCTTGAATGCAATCGCCTTTTTCTTAGGCGCATCTTGGTTCAAATAGGACTTCATCTTTTCTTGTAACATCACCTTGCTATCTTTGCGTACCTCGTATGACATCAAAGTACCCATTAGTTGAACTACGGTATAATTGTTCATGTCATTACCTTCCTCGATGGCGAATGTACGTTTTTCCCAAGAAGAGGGAAGTCCTTCAATAAGCTTTGAGCACTTCTCCTTTTGAGTGTAGGACTTGCCGAGGGCCTCTAACTCGTTTATTATGTCAATGAAGCGAGCGTAATATTCCTTCATCTTCTCGCCCTGTTGCATATGAAACATTTCGTAATCTTTGTTTACGACTACGAGTTTAGAGTCTCTTACCCTACTCGTCCCTTCATAAAGAATGAGGAGGGAGTTCCAAATTTGATATGCACTCTTACATGTGCATATCTTATTGAAGTCCTCGGGCTCCAATGCGCATTGCAAGGCGTTCATTGCCTTGGCATTGCTTACCTCCGCGGCGACCTCCGCGGTAGTCCATTTCTCAAAGTCTTCTTCTTTGGGCTCAATGTATTCCTTCATTGTAGTCCACCATAAGGATGCACTCCGGAGGAAGGTTTCCATCCGGCATTTCCAGTACCCGTAGTTGGTACCGTTGAAGAATGGAGGCCTCGTAGAGGAATGTCCTTCCATCACCAAAGATGCTCCTTCTCGGTTCCTGAAGGTGTCATAGTTGGAAGGTGGACGCACGGTTTTGTTGTCGTTGGCAGACATAGCTAAGTATCTGGCTCTGATACCAAATGTAATGCCCTACAAGCTACTGCACAAGTACTAGAGGGGGGGTGAATAGTACTTTAAAATAATAAGGAGTATAATTCCAAATTAAATTGCAAACAACTACCAAATCAATTTGCGGAAGCTTAAATTGAATGACAACAACAAAATTAACAATGCAAAAAATGATGTTAATGGGTTCGGATCCACCCAAGTCTCCCCGACTTGTTCCCGGTGATCCTACGTCCCAACCACCCGGATCCCCTCCGGATACTTAGGTTAGAAACCCTAACCCAAGATTTCCACTATGAATATCTTGTGAAAAACCTTCACAAGATCAAATCATACAACAACGGCAATAGTGAATCCCACAACCCGGGATCACAACCTTCTCTCACAACCGAGAGAATCAACAAGCAATATAAATGAGTTATATTGAAATAAGCAAACTTACCACAAAACCCTATACCTTGAGTTTTTCTTACCCAATAGGTGAAATGAAGGATTTGAGGAAGATGAAGTCACCAAGACCTAGCACCAAGGAAATGACCAGCAATCGGTGCCTAGGGATGATTTGGAGACTTGGATCAAGCAATAGCTTGAAGAGCTCACCAAGAACAAGCTTCTCTCTAGATGGATTCTAGATCTAGAAATGAGAGAGAATGGGTTTCTTGTGAGGAAGAGAGCTTTAGATTTGAGTGAGAATGGCTATGTAGGATCCTGTCCAAAACAGAGTTAGGATCGATAATATGAAGTTTAGACTTACGCTTGCGTATGCGGCACGGTAGTCTACGAACTTCGCCTTCGGATTCGCCACGACGGATCGAGTCTTCTCACGAACGGAGTAAGGCTACTAATCCACAATCTAAATCTCTACTTTAGATTAAGAACTTGGATAAGAGGGAGAGAAAGGATTTCTGCAGAGCTTCGCTAGGATGAAGATGCATGCATGAATTTCATGCAAAAGTTGTAAGAAATGGCTTACCCTTGGGTCTTATTTATAGCCCCCAAGGTAGTTATTTTAGGGTAAGTTGTTCCTTTGGAACAACTTAATTAAGGTGTACCATGATACATGGCACATTATAAGCTTAAGTTGTACCATATGCATGGTACAACATAAGCTTAAGATATTCCCCCTTTATTAGCCATATGTCGCATGCACTTATGCATATATAATGCGACTTTCCCACTCATCCAGAGATCCTCTCCGCAAGGGAACAGATTCCCTTTGCACACGACTTCATGTACGCGACGTTCGAGGTCCGTAATCCCTCGTACATCCCCCACAAGGGTGTACAAATGTCTTCCATATCCAACATCTCCCACTCACACTTGAGGGGATTGTAAGAGAACGTCTTTCCCTTAGTTCTTTCATCTATCATACCGAGAAATAGACCGTGCGACCGTCATGCGCGTAGAGTCTGTTGTTGTGCACTTGTTAGAGATACACAACGGCCTCGAAGGTGCAAAGTTGAGTAGTTCAACGCATGCTTTACCCTAGATTATTTCTTCACATTTCTTATACTTTATATTCAACAATTGAATCCCATCTGGATCACAATTGGCTGGCCAGCTTTGAATCATTAAAGTCCAAATGTGAATATGAAATCAATCTTCCTCTTCTTGCGAACCTTCTGATCTTGACTTGATTCGCTTTTCTAACGTGCCCCGCCGAGCCGAATTATCATAGCCCATAAGTAACACGCTAAGATAGCGATCATCTCGTCAAATCTAAAGGAACCAATTGGAGTCCTTGAGGGTAAGAGTTAAGACCCGTATGGCCTTTGAGTCTCACATAATAGCAAACACTATTGCTACTAACTCAGTGGTCGAAATGCATACGTGGTATGAACACGTATTACAACATCACTCCTTTCCCAGGGAGAGTATGTCTTAATGATGTTGTACGGATGAAAAGATCAGACACCACAGTGCCTATCTTTTTGAGTCCCTTTACTACTCGTGAAATATTCACGGACTCTCATCCTGCATAAGACAGATAGGATTTAAAAAATCCTACGAGATCTCTTTCAAATATCCTTGTGATACAGATCTCAGATCTTTTGTAAGCATCCATATGATGCAGATCTTTCATTCGACTATCTTGTTTAAGTCATGACTCTAAATCATTCGTCTAATGATTTTGACTTTAAACTAGTCTCATCTCTATCTCATCCATCTGATAAGATAAGGCGGTTGCTCATGTGAGAGAGCCAACCTTTATCTGTCCGACATACACACAATTCAGTTGAGATTTCAAAAATGTACACAAACATTTCTTAAGAAATTCATATGCAATGTTTGAAAAAGAACTTATTCTTTTATTAAATTTGATCTTTCTTAGACATGGGAATATATATTGGTACAACTCAGCTCATACGCAATCCTTGGGATGATAAGTGTTTATAAAACACATTTCTGGGGATCGCTTTCGTAAGCTGATCCTCTATCATCTCATGCGTAGATATGTACCTTATGTCTACCTTCTTGGTTTTATCAGTCTTTTGCAAATCTGCAGTTCCTTTAAGATACTGCATTATCCTTTTAACCGCTTTCCAGTGTTCTTGCCCTGGGTTGGATTGGTAACAGCTTACCATTTCCAACGGCAAAACAGATGTCCGGTCTAGTACACACCATAGCGTACATAAGACTATCAACTGCACTGGAATATGGAACTTTTTCCATAATTTCCTTTTCCTTTTGGTTCTTTGGACACGATTCTAGATATAAATTATCGCATATGCTTATATGAATATAATTGGACTTGCAGTCCTGCATATTAAATCGTTCTAGAACCTTCTTTATATAAGTCTCCTGTGAAAGAGAAAGAAGTTTCTTCGAACGATTCCTTGAAATCTTAACTCCAAGGATATATGCGGCTTTTCATATGCCTTTTATCTCAAATACTGATGAAAGCCAAGCCTTGATACTCATCACAAAGCCCTTGTCATTTCTGGCTATTAAAATGTCATCTACATATAGAGACATGATAATATACTTGCTTTTAATCCTCTTGATATATACTCAGTTATCTTCATCAAGTATGGAAAAATCCATTTGATAAGACAACTTCTTGAAATCGTATATACCATTGCCTCGAGGATTATTTAAGACCATATATGGACTTCCGAAGTTTACAAACCTTATGTTCGTTTCCTTCTTTTACAAACCCTGTAGGTTGTTCCATATAGATCTCCTCGTCCAATTCTCCATTGAGAAAGGCAGTCTTTACATCCATCTGATGTAATTCGAGGTATAAGCAAGCTACCATTGCCAGAATCATGCGAATCAAGGTAAAACGCACAACAGGTGAGAAGGTCTCTTCGTAGTCTATCCCTTCCTGTTGCGTAAAACCTTTCGCGACAAGGCGAGCTTTATATCTGTCAATAGAGCCATCAGCCTTATGCTTGATCTTGAGAACCCATTTGTTCCCAATTGCTCTATGTCCTCTGGGTAAGTTAATTAAGTCCCAGACTTGGTTAACTTTCATGGATTTCAATTCCTCCTTCATCGCTTCCATCCATTTGTCTTTCGCAGGGCATGATGCGGCCTGTTTGAAAGTAGCAGGCTTGTCATCATCTTGTAGTAAAGTCATAAAGGTTTGCGGAAATTCATCCTCAAATCTTAGAGGAGCCAACCTTGTACGACTACTACGTTGTATTTGAGATTCTTCAAGTCCTTGTTGACTCGAATTTAGATCAATTCTAATATCACTCCCATTTGGAATGTCGTTAGAATTGCTCCCACTTGGATCATTATTCCCGTATGGAATAGGATAATCGTCATTCGTATAATCCATTGGTGAAGGTTGAAACGTATTTTCGTTTTCACCAAGAATTCTCCCACTCGAATGAGGTAATCCTTCTTGATCATAAATCTCAAATAGAGATAAGTCCTGACTTATCTCGCCCTGTCTTGGAAACTAAATTTTCCAAGAAAGTGACATCCCTCGACCCAAACTCAATTAGCCCACCATTGTCTTCCTGACTAACATAAAACATAACCTTTGGAGTTTTCTATGTATCGTATAAAGATACGTTTCCTTCCCCTTGGCCCAAGTTTGCCATACTTATGGGAGGAAATATGTGCGTAGAATGCACAACCCCAAGGTTTCAAAATGTCTAAGTCAGGAGACCTTTGGTTCCACAACTCATAAGGAGTGGAGCTAACTGATTTCGAGAGTACGCGGTTCAAAATGAAAGCGGCCGTCAATAATGCATCACCCAAAAAAGGTGATTGGCAAGTTAGCTTGCGCCATCATTGATCGGACCAATTTTCATTAAAGTCCTATTCCTCCTTTCTGCAACACCAATTTGTTGAGGAGTATAAGGCATAGATACCTGATGTACTATGCCTTTTTCATCACAAAAGTTCCTTTAAACTCGTTGATTGATATTCACCGCCCCTATCGGTTCGCACGACCTTAATCTTGCGATCTAATTGATTCTCCACTAAACTCATATAGTTTTTAAAGCAGGTTTAGTGCTTTCACTTTTGTGGGATATCAAATAGATATGACCGAATCGGGTGAAATCATCAATAAAAGTGATGAAAAATAGGACTTCCCGCGTCTTGTCTTGACATTAATCGGACCACATATGTCTGAATGGATAAGCTGTAATGGAACCTCGGCCCTTGTGCCGGTTCCAAACGGCTTGCGACAAGATTTCCTCACAAGGCAATGTTCGCAGGTCGACATTTCAACCTTTTGAAACATTGGATAGAAGGCCACGTTTGGCAAGTCTATCTATACGCATTGGTCCAATATGACCAAGCCTTGTGTGCCAACAAATTATATTAGACTCATTAGTCAAAGAATTTGTCACAAGGAAATTTTCATTACATGAGGAAATACATTGTACTTATTACAATAAATCCTTTGAAATACAAACCCAGTACCAATAAAGGAATTATTACAAAATAGGTCCATATTACAATTATGAAGGAACCAATAACCAAGACCCATTAAATTGACCACAGTATTAATATTCCTTTGAATATATGGAATGAAGAGAACATCATAAAGTAGGAGAGTGTGGCCGTTGTCCAAGTCTAGCTTGCAATTCCCAACGCCTTTCTCTACAACACGTGTGTTGTTTCCTACATTGATCCACTTTATTCCTTGGGGTATCCGGTGATACTCCACGAAGGACCGTCTGTCCTTTGCTATGTGGTCGGTGGCACCTGAATCAATTATCCCAAAATGGATTAGATTCCACAAGAAATATTGAACTAGAAACATATATGTAACTAGTATTACAAGTTAACTCGTCACTTCCACTCGTACACGAACGAGCATAGTGACCGAGCTTGTTGCACTTGAAGCACTTGATCCTTTTCAAGTCTTTCTTCTTGTGCCATTTCTTGTGCCCACCCTTATGTTTGGGTTCCTTGGTAGACTCAGGTTGCTTATTACGTTCATTAGAAGACTTCGAACGATCTTTACGTTTCTTTCCCCCGTGTGAGGAACTAGCAACCATGTGCACTTCTGCACTTGGCTTGGCAGCCGCAAGCCGCTCTACCTCTAATTCGAGGTGCTTGGAAACATCGCTGAAGGTCTTGATGCTCTCATTGTGAGTGAAATGCATCTTCATTTGGTCCCACCCATTTGGTAGGGAACGTATGACTGCTTGGATTTGTTGCTCATCCGTGAGCACATGACCTGCGTCCTTTAACTCTGAGATAAGGTTCGCCATATGTCACAGATGTTTCCCCATGGAATGATCTAGACGTTTCTTATATGTATCGAACTTTATAGTTAAGGCGCGAAGTTTGGACACCGATGTGCCACCGAACTTCTCCTCTAGCTTGGACCATATGTCCATGGCTAGGTCATGTTCTCGGAAGATGCGCATTATGTCATCAGCCATACTGCTTAATAACGTAATGCGCGCTATCTTATTCTTCCGAGACCAAGCATCAAAAGCTTCCTTGTCTCTTCGGTGTTGGGCCGTAGTGCCCAACTCCGGTTCAATCATAACGTTCTTTAGAGTTTCGAGCACTTCTTGCTCCTCTAGAACGTATTGTATCTTAATGGACCAAAGTTTGTAATTATCGCCGTTGAGTTTTTCACCTTTGTTTAACTCAGCGACGATATTCTTTGAAGCGGAAGACATTTTACTTTTAAAATGCTGCAAAAGACACAAAATCGAAGGTTTGATCAAAACATTGCATAAAAATTCTTAAAATATAACTCCCACTTGAAATGATAATAGAATATCCCATTTGGATAGTTCTAAAAATTCAAATCCCACTTGGAATTATATTATATTTGATAAGTTACTTTCGAAAAATATTGAAGATATTGTTCTAGAATCGAAAAGGTCTCTTCGATTCCAATCACCATCTAGAACAACCTTCAATATTCCCCCATCACTTATCAAACAATAGTACTCTTATAGTACTAGCAGCGGAAAAAGAGTTTGAAAACGTATTTTTCAGATATAATTCCCACTTGAAATGATAATAGAATATCCCATATGGATAGTTCTAAAATCAACTCCCACTTGGAATGATATTCATAATTTGATAAGTTACTTTCGAAAAATATTGAAGATGTTACTCTAGAATCGGAAAGGTCACTTTGTTTCCAATCACCATCTAGAGTAACTTTCAATATTTCTCCCTCACTTTATCAAATGTTAGTACTCTTATAGTACTTTGTAGTGGAAAAGCGTTTTTGAAAACTTATTTTTCAAAACGTATGAAAACGTATTTTCAAAAAAAAATGAATATTTCATCTTAGTACCCTTATGATACTTAGTGAAACATTCGGCACTTCCTGACCATTTGTCGGGAGTGAGCCGTAGCCGTGCCTAGGTCGGATCCCCCTTTTGGGATTTTCTGCAAACTATCGTCGCTGGCTCCCGTATGGATCCAGGCGTTTCTCCCCGTATGAGAGAATTTTGATGCAGACGACTGTCGTTTGGCCCCGTATGGGCTAGTTGGCACGTTCATGTTCAACCAAAGCCTTTTGCCGAATTGGTCTGAATCACTGCCGGCCAATACCGATCAGTCCGGCCCCCCGGTCAGACCGTGACCGCTGCCATGGCCGACCGTGGCCCTGGCAGCGGCCAGGGCCGGCCATCGGCCAGGCCATGGCCGAGGCCAGTGCTGGCCAGACCCTGGCCTCTGCCAGGGCCGGGGCTGGCCAGGCCCTGGCCTGAGGCCAGGGCGCTGCCCTGGCCTCTGCCAGGGCGGCCAGGCCCCTAGCCGGGGGCCAGGGCGGCCATGCCCCTGGCCGGGGGCCAGGGCCCCTGCCCTGGCCCCGGCCAGGGCGGCCAGGCCCCTGGCCTGAGGCCAGGGCGCCGCCCTGGCCTCTGCCAGGGCGGCCAGGCCCCTGGCCGGGGCCAGGGCCCCTGCCCTGGCCCCGGCCAGGGCTGTCAGGCCCTGGCCTGAGGCCAGGGCGCCGCCCTGGCCTCTGCCAGGGCGGCCATGCCCCTGGCCTGAGGCCAGGGCGCCGCCCTGGCCTCTGCCAGGGCGGCCTGGCCCCTGGCCGGGGCCAGGGCCCCTGCCCTGGCCGCGGCCAGGGCTGCCTGGCCGTGGCCGGCCAGGGCCGGCTCTGGCCTAGCCGTGGCCGGCCAGAGCCGGCCGGCCATGGCCCGGCCATGGCATATTGGCCTTGACCGACCATGGCCCTTTGGCCATGGCCGGTTTCCCCTTTCATGGGGTGGCCGCACACCCCCGCCGGAGGGGGTTGCCGCGGTGGTTATTGGCTGTAGCCAACCCTCTCCACATGGGGAGAGGGGTGCATGGTCTTCATAACCCATTTGGCTATGGTGCACATGCACTAAAATTCATCTTCCCCGATGGGAATAACCACCACCTTCTTCTTCGGTGAAGCACCCGTTCGTCGAGGAAGTAGTTGTCCTCCAATGGACGTGTGCCAAAAAATTGAACCCACTTCAAAAATTCGTAAACTACGCGCTCCACATGAAGAGAGCGCCCATTCCCTATGAATGGAGACTCAGCATCCATGAAGAGAGCGAGTTTGACGATATAAACGGTCGGTTCTTCCCGTCACGGAGAGTTCCTGCCATATCCGTAATGACAGAAGACCCTAACGTGAAAAGAACAACCGCTGCGTTCTCTCCGTCACGAAGCGTTCCTACTATATCCGTAATAGTAGGAGACCCATTCGTGAAAAAGACAACGACTCGTTCATAGTTTCGACGGGGCGGCGGTTTGACCGGGGCGAACCCTTATGGCTGTGATACCAATGTAGGATCCTGTCCAAAACAGAGTTAGGATCGATAATATGAAGTTTAGACTTACGCTTGCATATGCGGCACGGTAGTCTACGAACTTCGCCTTCGGATTCGCCACGACGGATCGAGTCTTCTCACGAACGGAGTAAGGCTACTAATCCATAATCTAAATCTCTACTTTAGATTAAGAACTTGGATAAGAGGGAGAGAAATGATTTCTACAGAGCTTCGCTAGGATGAAGATGCATGCATGAATTTCATGCAAAAGGTGTAAGAAATGGCATACCCTTGGGTCTTATTTATAGCCCCCAAGGTAGTTATTTTAGGGTAAGTTGTTCCTTTGGAACAACTTAATTAAGGTGTACCATGATACATGGCACATTATAAGCTTAAGTTGTACCATATGTATGGTACAACATAATCTTAAGATATTCCAAGTGGGATTTGAATTTTTCAAATATGGTCTTAAAAATAACTTAGGTCATTCTCCAACGGATAGAAATCTGGGAGAATTAGTCGGTCAAAGAACAATCACTGACCGACTAGTTCATCAACTAGTCGGTCAGTCAAACAGCATGGACCGACTAAGAGAGGAACTGAGAAGAAAGAGAATTTCAGACCTAGAAATCTAGTCGGTCCAAGTAGACTGTCTGACCGACTAGTTTCACAACTAGTCGGTCAGTCAATGAACGTAGACCGACTAAGAGGCAAAATGAAATAGTCTGAATGCAATATGACTTAGTCGGTCCAAGAACAAAAGTTGACCGACTAGATTGTCAACTAGTCGGTCACCAAACGTTCTTAGACCGACTAACGATAAACAGTAGCTTAGGAGAAATTTAGCATGAACAGTAAGTCACAACTAGTCGGTCAAAGAAGCATCACTGACCGACTAGTTCACAAACTAGTCGGTCGGTGAGTCAACGTAGACCGACTAACTGTAAACAGTAAAGTCCAAGAAATTAAGGAATCAAACTAGTCGGTCCAATAAGAGTTGCTGACCGACTAGATCACCATCTAGTCGGTCAGTACTCCTTCTTGTACCAACTAATATGCACAAACAAGTCCGAATCAAAGCGCGATGCTTCGAGGAAGTTAGAATGAACTTGTACTAAGATCCTAGAGCTACGATATGAGCGTTATGAAGATAGAAACGTAAGATATACTCAAGGCTTAACATTCTATATATCGAAGCTAAAAAGACTATAAATAAAACCTTAATAAATGGTCTTTGAGAGCTTCGATTGATTCTTCATAACTTCAAAAACGGCGCAAGAGCTTCAACGAAGCTTTAGGCATGAATACGAGCTTTGGGAAGTGTTGAGATGTCGCTTTGAATGTTCTCGTGAATTTGGCGACGATCTCCAAAACAGCGCTCACAAATTGTTAGTTCATGGATTATTTATGTTTGCTCATCATCAAAACCAAATCCGGGGAGTCCAATATTAAACACGTAGCTTGGCCCGTGCCCTTCTTTGGTTTGGGTGGCGAGGGTCGGCCCTGTGCCAGAGGTCTCGAGGGGGGAACGAGTGCGTAGCTTGACCCGTGCCCTTCTCTGGTTTGGGTGGCAAGGGACGGCCCTGCCCCAGAGGTCTCGAGGGGGGAGCGAGCACGTAGCTCGGCCCGTACCCTTCTCTGGTTTGGGTGGCGAGGGTCGGCCCTGCCCCAGAGGTCTCGAGGGGGGATCGAGAACGTACCTCGGCCCGTGCCCTTATCTGGTTTGGGTGGCGAGGGTTGGCCCTGCCCCAGAGGTCTTGAGGGGAGGAGCGAGCACATAGCTCGGACCGTGCCCTTCTCTGGGTTGGGTGGCGAGGGTTGGCCCTGCCCCAGGGGTCTAGAGGGGGGGCGAGCACGTAGCTCGGCCCGTGCCGTTCTCTGGTTTGGGTGGCGAGGGTTGGCCCTGCCCCAGAGGTCTCGAAGGGGGAGCGAGCACGTAGCTCGGCCCGTGCCCTTCTCTGGTTTGGGTGGCGAGGGTCGGCCCTGCCCCAGAGGTCTCGAGGGGGAGTGAGCGCATAGCTCAGCCCGTGCCCTTCTATGGTTTGGGTGGCTAGGGTGGGCCCTGCCCCAAAGGTCTCGAGGCGGGGAGCGAGCGCGTAGCTCGTCCCGTGCCCTTCTATGGTTTGGGTGGCTAGGGTGGGCCCTGCCCCAAAGGTCTCGAGGGGGGAGCGAGCGCGTAGCTCGGCCCGTGCCCTTCTCTGGTTTGGGTCGCAAGGGTCGGCCCTGCCCCAGAGGTCTCGAGAGGGGGAACGAGTGCGTAGCTCGGCCTGTGCCCTTCTCTGGTTTGGGTGGCGACGGTCGGCCCTGTCCCAGAGGTCTCGAAGGGGGAGCGAATGCGTAGCTCGGCCCGTGCCCTTCTCTGGTTTGGGTGGCATGGGTCGGCCCTACCCCAGAGGTCTCGAGGGGGGAGCGAGCGCATAGCTCGGCCCGTGCCCTTCTCTGGTTTGGGTGGCAAGTGTCGGCCCTGCCCCAGAGGTCTCGAGGGGGGAGCGAGAGCGTAGCTCGGCCCATACCCTTCCCTAGTTTATGTGGCGAGGGTTCGCCCTGCCCCAGAGGTCTCGAGGGGGGAGCGAGCGCGTAGCTCGGCCCGTGCCCTTCTCTGGTTTGGGTGGCGAGGGTCGGCCCTGCCCCAGAGGTCTCGATGGGGGGAGCGAGCGCGTAGCTCAGCCCGTGCCCTTCTCTGGTTTGGGTGGCGAGGTTGGGCCATGACCCAGAGGTCGCGAGGGGGGAGCGAGCGCGTAGCTCGGCCCGTGCCCTTCTTTGGTTTGGGTGGCGAGGGTCGGCCCTGCCCCAGAGGTCTCGAGGGGGGAGCGAGCGCGTAGCTCAGCCCGTGCCCTTCCCTGGTTTGGGTGGCGACGGTCGGCCCTGCCCCAGAGGTCTCGAGGGGGGAGCGAGCGCGTAGCTCACCCAGTGCGCTTCTCTGGTTTTGGTGGCGACGGTCGGCCCTGACCCAGAGGTCTCGAGGGAGGAGCGAGCACGTAGCTCAGCCCGTGCCCTTCTCTGGTTTAGGTGGCGAGGGTTGGCACTGCCCTAGAGGTCTTAAGGGGGGAAGCGAGTGCGTAGCTCGGCCTGTGCCCTTCTCTGGTTTGGGTGACGAGGGTCGACCTAGTCCCAGAGGTCTCGAGGGGGGAGCGAGCATGTAGCTCGGCCCGTGCCCTTCTCTGGTTTTGGTGGCGATGGTCGGCCCTTCCCAAGAGATCTTGAGGAGGGGAGCGAGCGCGTAGCTCGGCCCGTGTCCTTCTCTGGTTTGGGTGGCGAGGGTTGGCCCTGCCCCGAAGGTCTTGAGGGGATAACGAGTGTGTAGCTCGGCCCGTTCCCTTCTCTGGTTTGGGTGGCGAGGGTCGGCCCTGCCCCAGAGGTCTTAAGGGGGGAGCGAGCATGTAGCTCGGCCCTTGCCCTTCTCTGGTTTTGGTGGCGAGGGTTGGCCCTGCCCCAGAGGTCTTGAGGGGGAGCGAGCACGTAGCTCAGCCCGTGCCCTTCTCTGGTTTGGGTGGCAAGGGTTGGCTCTGCCTCAGAGGTCTTGAGGGGGGAGCGAGCGCGTAGCTCGGTCCGTGCCCTTCTCTAGTTTGGGTGGCGAGGGTTGGCCCTGCCCTAGAGGTCTTGGGCGGAGCGAGCGCGTATCTCGGCCCTTGCCCTTCTGTTGTTTTGGTGGCAAGGGTTGGCCCTGCCCCTGAGGTCTTGAAGGGGGGATCTAGCGCGTAGCTCGGCCCGTGCCCTTCTCTAGTTTGGGTGGCGAGGGTTGGCCCTGCCCCAGAGTTCTTGATGGGGGGAGCGAGTGTGTAGCTCGGCCCGTGCCCTTCTCTGGTTTGGGTGGCGAGGGTTGGCCCTGCCCCAGAGGTCTTGAGGGGGGGAGCGAGGATGTAGCTCGGGCCGTGCCCCTTCTCTGGTTTGGGTGGTGAGGGTTGGCCCTGCCCTAGAGGTCTTGAGGGGGGAGCGAGCGCGTAGCTCGGCCCGTGACCTTCTCTGGTTTGGGTGGCGAGGGTTGGCCCTGCCCCAGAGGTCTTGAGGGGGGAGAGAGTGTGTAGCTCGGCCCGTACCCTTCTCTGGTTTGGGTGGCGAGGGTTGGCCCTGCCCAGAGGTCTTAATCGTTCAAACTGAAATACTCACGTGGAGGCAACAGAGTTTGGAAAAGTGTACGATTGAAGATCTTTCATTAAAAAGACTCACCATTATTGGTAAAACTTTAGCAGGTGTTCCACATTCCAAGGGTGGGCTAGCTCCCTTCCGTCCTAGTTCACCAGGATGTATGTGGCTGGTCCGATGATGTCGATGACCATGTAGGGCCCTTCCCATTTGGCGGCCAACTTCCCTCGACGGGTGGTCTCGGGTCTGAAGGTGGCGTCTCTGAGGACTAGGTCGCCGATTCTGAAGGTTTGCTTCTTCACCCTAGATTGGTAGTGTCGGGCCATCCTCTAGCTGTGCCGGACGAGGCTCATCAGGGCTCGGTCCCTTACTTCGTCCACCAGTTCAAGACTGAGGCCAAGCCCCTCCCCATTGATATTTTCATCGAAGAGTTTCAACCGGAGTGTCTCTTCTCCAATTTCCACAGGAACGACAGCTTCTGATCCGTATGCCAGCATGAACGGGCTTTCTCCGGTCGAGGCCTTGTGGGTGGTATGATAGGACCAGAGGATCCCCGGTAGCTCGTCGACCCATGCCCCAAGAGCGGCGTCTACCTTCTTCTTCATAGGATTCAAGATGCATTTGTTCGCGGCCTCCGCCATTCCGTTGCACTGCGGGTGGGCCACCGACGCCAAATGGAGCTTGATCCCCCAGCCCAAACAGAAGTCGCGGAAGCCTTCGCAATCCAACTGTCTTCCGTTATCCGTGACTATAGAGTGGGGTATTCTAAAGTGACATATAATGGACTGCCAGATAAAACCCTTCATGTCCATCCATGTGATGTGTGCCAGCGGCTCGGGCTCCACCCACTTTGTGAAGTAGTCCACGGCAACGACTAGATATTTCCTTCCACCGGAGGCCTTTGGGAAAGGTCCAAGGATGTCGAGCCCCCACTTGGCGAACGGGATCGGGCTCACGATGGCCACCAAGTTGGCCGGAGGTGCCGCCGTATGTCGGCTGAATTTCCGGCACGCCTCGCATCTTTTGACATACTGGAGAATCTGGCTGAATTTCTGGCACGCCTGTGCCCTTCTCTGGTTTGGGTGGACGACAATGGGATGGGCCTGGAAGTACGGTCGGAGCTGCCTTGCCATTGTGACCAGGAAGTAGGCGGCCCTCTCGATGGGACTATAGCGAGTCTCCACCTCCCGGAGAATCTGGCTGGCATAATATACTGGGCGCTGCACGCCCCCTTCTTCTTTGATCAGGACGGAGCTGACGGCCTCTTCATTGGTTGCCAAGTACAACCCCAGCGGTTCTCCTTCTTTCGTCCTGGCGAGAAGCGACGGGCTTTGCAGGTAGGCCCTCAGCTCCGTAAATGCTCGAACGCAATCGTCGTCCCATGGGATCACCTTCCTCTTATCCTTTTCTTCGCCGAAGGCAATGCGCAAGACCCTGAAGAAGGGGAGCGATCTCTCTGCAGATTTTGACAGGAACCGCCCTAGAGCAGTGATCCGACCATTTAGGCGTTGCAAGTCCCGGATCGTCCGTGGTTCCGCCATATTGACGAGGGGCGTCACCTTGTCGGGGTTCGCCTCAATCCCTCGCTTCGTTATCATGAAGCCTAGGAACTTACCTGATTGCACACCGAAGACGCACTTCGCCGGGTTCAGCCTCAGGCCATATTGACGAACCCTTTGAAACGTCTCTTGTAAATCGACAAGGTGGTCTGGTGCTCTCCAACTGTTTACCAGCATGTCGTCGATGTAGACCTCCAAGTTTCGCCCGACCTGCGAGCTGAATATCCGATCCACCATCTGCTGATAGGTCGCCCCGGCGTTCTTCAATCCGAAGGGCATATTTGTGTAACAGAAGTTGTCTCTATCGGTGATGAAGGACGTTTTCTCTTCGTCCTCTTCTGCCATCGGGATCTGGTTGTAGCCTGAGATGGCATCCATAAAGCTCAGCAACTCGTAGCTAGACACCTGGTCTACCAAGTGGTCGATCCGTAGGAGGGGAAAACTGTCCTTCAGACACACCTCGTTAAGGTCAGTGAATTCGACACACATGCGCCATTTTCTGCTGGCCTTCTTCACCAAGACGACGTTGGCGAGCCAGATCGGGTAGTCCATCGGCCTGATAAACTTGGCCTTAAGAAGCCGTTCCACCTCCTCCTCGGCTGCGCTCTTCTTTTCGCCCCCGGTGCTCCTCTTCTTCTGCCGGACCGGTCGAGCTCATTGGTCCGCATTCAACCTGTGGGAGATCACCGTTGGGTCGACCCCCGGCATGTCCGCAGGCGACCAAGCGAATATGTCCACGTTTTCCCAGAGCAAGTTGACGAGGGCCGCCCTTAGAGTGGCCGGGAGCTTCATCCCAATGGAGACAGTTTTGCCATCCTCTGTGGCCATGGGCACCTCTTCGACCTCCTCGGTGGGGGTCGGCCGTTGGTCGCAGAAGTCCTCCCTCTCGTCGGGAATGTGGAGTGACAAGGCCTGCTTCGGGCTCTGGTGCCTGGTCGACCCCTCACTGTAGCTTCTGGACATCACATGGTTTGCACGTACCAGCCCCACCCCTCACAGAGTCTGGAATTTTACCATCTGGTGCAGCAGGCTGAGGAGCGCCTCTATTGTCGTCATGTAAGGGCACCCAATGATCCCGTTGTATGCCGACACAGTGTCGACGACGACGAATTGCTTCCCCCAGATGACGACCCACGGTTCCTCCCCCAAAGTCATCGGCAGGGTAATCAACCCTACAATGGGGATCGCATGGCCGGTGAAGCCGACGATGGGCCCCGTGCAAGGCCTTTGGTCAGCATGCTCCCATCCCATCTTCTCGACCGTTGACAGAAATACGATGTCGCAGGAGCTTCTGGAGTCGATCAGGAGCCGGCCGATGATGACCGTTTCGACCTGGGCCTTGATGACGAGGGTGTCATCACGCAGATACTCAACTTCCCCCATATCTTCATCGGTGAAGGTGATGGGGGGTCGATTTACCCTTCTCCGCTTCGACTTGCTGCCGGCGCCCGCCACCATCACCTGCCGGACACCTTCCTCCATATTCGCGGGCGACGCCCCACCTGGGGGAAGCCCCCCGCTTATCACATCTATGCGCATGATCGCCCTAGGGGGGCGTGGCTCCTCCTGGCCATGGTCTGCCGTTGGCTCTGGCCTCCGTGCTTCTCGTGGGGCTCTTTCTCCTTGGATTGCCTGCCTGCTTCCCACGAAGCCTCCCAAGTGGTCTTCCTGGATCAGCCGCTCGATTTCCATCTTGAGGGTGTAGAAATTATCGGTGTCGTGACCGTGGTCCCGGTGATACCGGCAACACTTCCGAAGATCCCTCTTCGCTGGGTCCGACCTCATCTCCCGGGGCGGCTCCGGCAGCAGTCCGGCCCTTGTCGCCGCGGCCAGCACCTCTAATATGGGGGCGTTGAGCTGTGTGTAGTGGGCCTGCGTGGGTCCCTCTAGCCTAGGGACGGCCTGGGCGGGCTCTTGGGCCGGGGCGAATGCTCGGGCCGGGCCAGGGCAATCTTGCGGGCGACGCCACATTGGGTCGCGCCTAGGTTGGGTCAGCTGGTCGCATCCCCGATGCTCACCTTCTTGCCTTGGTCGTGGGTGCGACCAAGGCTCTCATTGGAGCGACTTCGCTGGGGGGAACAACTTCTTCATGCTGAGAGTCTCCTCGGCCAATGCATGCCTCTCTGCCATAGTGACCAGCGCCTCGTAGTCGGCCGACGAATCTCGGAGCAGGGATTTGTGGAGGTTCCGAGTTCGCAATCCTGTCTTGAAGGCCAGCATGAGCACCTCATCACCACAGGTCATCACCGCCCGTCTTTCATCCTGGAAATGGCGTAGGTACTTCCCTGTCATCTCTCCCTCCCCTTGGACTACCGTGCTGAGGTAGTCCAAGGGCTTTTTCTTCGTTCGCCCAGCCCGGAACTCCTGGCAGAACTTGTGGGATAGTTCGCCAAAGCTCCCAATGGATCTCACGGGTAGGCCAAAGTACCAATCCAACGCTCTATCCCTCAGACTTTGTGAGAAGAGCCGGCATAGGAATGCCTCATCCACATCCTACACCTCCATTGCCCCCCGGTATTATTGCACGTGCGTGAGATGGTCGACTCTTCCGTTGTAGGTGGCCAGGTGGGGGGTTTGAACCATATGGGCCTCGAGGCGGACATGATCCACCGTGCCAAAGGCGTGGCCTCCTCCGGGTAGGCAGAGCTCTCGGGCGCGTGCCCTCTTCACCATTCCGGGGTCTGGCTCCGGTCACGCCTTGGCTGCTGATGGTCTTCGCGCCCCCGGGGAATAGCGAAGCGGTCGCCTAGGGGGACTCCTTCCACGGGTAGAGGATTCGACGGGTGGCAGGCTACGGTCTTCCCAGTACCACCGCCCTCTGGCCGTCTCCTCCCGGATCTCCCTCCGCTCCTGATTCTCCCTCAGGAGCCTTTCACGTTCGACGGTGAGGAAGCGGAGTTGTCGAAAAACGGCTTCCTCGTTCAGATGATCAGGGGAGAGGTGCTGACGAGGTGGACTTCATGCCCACGGTGGAGATTTGGCCAGCGGCGGGCCGCGCCCGTCCAGGTGTTGCCGACATCTCCGGGATCTCCCAGTTCTCTTTGTTATCCCTTTGGAGCCTTTCGCGTTCCGCGATGATGAAGCGGAGCTTGTGTTGGGCAGTCTCGTCGTCTAGGTAGGCCTGTCAGCGGTCTCGACCGCTTCGTCCAAATGCCTTTACGCAGTGGCCGCCTCCTCCCGGTGCCTCCGCAGCTGCGCGACCTCCATTTCCTCCTCCAAGAGCTTCCACAGGGCCGCGATCTCCTTGGCGAGGCCCTGGTCTCCCCCCTACTCCTCAAACTGAGGGTGAAGATTCCGTCTCATGTTCAGGGGCTCCGAGGGGCCGGGAGGTGCCTCCATCCCCGTTGCTACGCAGCTCCCCATCGCCTTAGTGAAGGCCTCAAAGCTTTTCTGAATCGCGCGGGCCGAGGCCTGGACTGTCTCGGCCTCTACCACTGGAGGGGGGTCAGTCGTGGGAGTAGTCAGTTGAGAGGGTGGCTCTTGACCCATGGGATCCTTGCCGTGGTCAGGGTTCCGGGCGATCGGTATGGGGTCTAACATGGGTGTGACCCTTTGGTTCCCACAAACGGTGCCAATTATTGCAGGGTGGAACTCGTATACAATGAATTTGTATTAGGGGAAACCAAGGGCACGGTGGTTATGTTGATGAAAGGATTAGGGTAGGCTGTTTGACAGGTGATTAGAGGGGTGATGGGGCTAAGGTTGTCGCTGGAGCAGACCATGGAGTCGAATCCCACAGGATGCAGTTGAGGAAGATCGGACGGCGGGAGCCGAAGGCGAACACAAGCCAGGGGGCGAGCTATCCTGCACGATGAGAAACTCGTAAGAAAGGCCGGGTTGGGGTCCAACCCTTAGCCTTTTCGATGCCTAAGTCAGCAATTGGGCTTAAAGCGGGGGCTAGGCACGCAGGTCGGACTAAGGGTGAGTCGACCGTACGTGACAAGCTATGAGTGGGAGAACAAAGATATGGACGACCTTTACTCTCGTGTGTGAATAATTGGATTGATAGTGAATTTGCCAACACCCCCACCATAAGAAGTGAGGGGATATTTATACCTGAGGGGAGGCGGTTAGGTGGAGCTGACCTAGCGTGCTGACTCGACGTGATGAGCTGGCCCAGCTATTAGCAGAAGCTTTGGACGAGGA
The DNA here is from genome assembly GCA_030789695.1 of Scilla litardierei. Classification (NCBI taxonomy): domain Eukaryota; kingdom Viridiplantae; phylum Streptophyta; class Magnoliopsida; order Asparagales; family Asparagaceae; genus Scilla; species Scilla litardierei. The sequence continues at coordinate 111,850,660 of CM061133.1, read as the reverse complement.
TGTCAGAAACAGGAGTGTCAGCCACGCTTTTGTCAGACGGCGCAGCGGCCAGGGGTGCTTTTGTCAGGGTGTCAGGGCCGAAAGCATTAAATGTCAGGGGGCGCAGCGGCAAGAGGGTGCTTTGTCAGATGGTCGGGCGGCGTAAGTGTCAGTCGTGTCCTTATACTAGGTTGTTTGTCGTGTATGATGAGTCAAGGGTATAGCAGTGCGTTTCCCCATGGCTGGGTTCGAGTGGGGCCGTCGGGCCGACCCGATCGCGGGGTGTTCGGCCCGGTCGTGCACATTTTCGGGTGCGGATCATGGACCGTCGGTAGGGGAATCGGGTGTGCCTCTGTCAACATCCGAGTCTGCACTGTCCAGGTGTACCCCGAGCGCACTACTCCTGGCAGACCAAGCGAGAGCGGTCAAGCGCCTCTAACGGGGAGGGGGGCACGGCGAGGTGCACCCAGCCCCCTGTTGTAACGCCCCGCTTCCCAAAAGGCACCGGAAGAGAGAACGTTACGCGGTCTGCTTGAACTGGAGCGGTGAAGCTCGAGTTCAATAAGCGTCTGTGATAAAAACACAGATGAGGTCCTTGCAACTACCATTCAGAACAATCAGAAACACATCCAGAGAAGATAAAGCCACATCCAGAAATAATATTCGTACACAGAGTTTAACAAGCCACAGCTGGGCTAAAAGTAGCAATAAGAAAAGAGCGTACCCGAAAAGTAACTACGACGACTGGAAAGGAAACTAGGAAAGCAGTAAAGTGTCGGGGTCCACTAGTCCTCTACTGGGAGAGGCACTGCGTCAGGTGCGAACTCCTGACTCTCCAACTCTGGCGTCTCGTACTGGTCCTCCTGGTACTCAAGCTCTGAAACTGACATACATCCACAAACATGAATGTACTAGTCATAAACCGTGCCCGTGGACACGGTTCATTTAAGATTTTCCCCCGCCAAATCTTTGTTCCCCAAAAAATTATTTACACAGCCAAAATTTAAATAAACATCAAATTAGAGTAAAAATATTTAGTGGCACGGATGCATTTGGTGTGGGCGCATTCAGCGTGGGTTCCTTCGGCGTGAAACAACAAATACAGTGCTGGCGCCACAACAAATTCGGCGCAAAACAATAAATTCGGCGTAGAACAACAATTCGACATGGGCGCCCTTGGCACATTCGACGTAGAACAACAAATTTGGTGCGGGCGCCTTCGGTGCGGAACAACAAATTAGCGTAAAAAAATTCGATGTGGGTGCCTTCGGCGTGGAACATCAAATTCGGCACAAAACAACAAATTTGATGCATGCGTCTTTGGTGCGAAACAACAAATTCGGTGCGGACCAACGCGCTCGTTAAAAATTTAGCGGGAACCTTCGGCATGGAACAACAAATTCCTCGTGGAACAACAAACCTCAGGGTATTTTTCGATGAGGAGTTTAACTTAAATTTCTGACTTCTGCTTCCTTTACAGGCACAACAGTCGTGGGCCCAATAGATGTGACTTGTATGTACAATTCCACAATTGCCCGGTTTTTATGCTTAGATTTAAGCCCTTCATCGTTTCTCAATTTTTTGTAATAGCATATGAAATTTTAATTAGGGCCTCATATGTTGCAGTTGCATTTCAAAGTTATACGCATTGCATGATTATCATACAAAGACTAATTTAAAAACAATATGATTCCAAAAAAAAATATTACCCGTGCCATAAGGGCACGGTTTAGTTAAAATATTCCACCTCAAAATCTTGGATATTCTCATTTTAAAAGAACAATAATAATTAAAGCATAATTATTATTATTTAGTTCAACAAAAGTTTTAGTTCCCTCCAGAATCTCCTCGCTTTTCTAAAAATATTAGTTCACCCCGGAGAATTTAGCTCCCCAAAAATCTTAGGTCCTCGCAAAATTTAGTTATAAAATGTGCACATAGGTCATGGGGCATTAAAAATATTCCCTTGAAAATTTCAAATCATTCAAATTCTCTCTCCAAAAAAATTTACAGATTCTTCAAAATCTCCTCAAAAAAATTTGTAGCTACATTCAAAATATTTCATCCCCAACAAAAAGTTTTAACCACGTTCAAATTAAATTATAGTTTCCCAGAGAAGTTAGTTTCTGCAAAAAAATTTAGCTAACCAAAAGTTATGTTCCCTCCAGATATAATTCTACCCTAAATTTAAATTTTAGGCCCATATAAATGTAGTTCCTCAAAATTTTAGATTAACAACCACATTCAATGTTTTAGATTAACAACAAAATAAATCTTAGTCAACAACCACATTCAAAAAAAATCCATCAATTGTTTAGGTGCGAACAGTTTGCACGTCATTCTGTTCACAAAACACACACAGACACACACACACACACTCTCTCTCTCTCTACATCCTCATCTTCCTCATCTCTCTTCTTAATCCTAAATAAAAAAGAGTAGGGGGTGGAATCTTATCTACCTCTCATCTCTATTCGCATTATATCTCCTTCTCTATATCTTCTTCTTTCCTTAGATCATCACCAATCTATTCAATTATTAAGTGATTTCCATGTTGATTTTGCAAGTTCATTTCATGTCTTTTGTCATATAGCCTATTCGATTTTGTTTTCTGTTTTAGGTAACCCAATAAATAAATTATCATCTATGATGTGCATTAGACACATGAAATCTATTAAGGCATCCAAGATTTATTCACCACCCTTGATACCTACAAATTAAAGGCCACATCATGGTATGCCTAACAAAGCCTCATTGTCTTTTTTTTGCAGTGGCTACCAAATGCAGTTCAAATTTTCCAAGCTTGAAACTCAAGAAACACCACAAACTCAACATACATATTAATAAGAAAGAATTTTATGCATCCATTGATATAAAAGTTACATACAAAACCTTTCAAGACATTTCTTGCATATTCTCAAAACAAAAGAGCATATGAATATCATCACAACTAAACTGATACTAACCATTAAAAACATAAAAAGAAAAGAAGACACAACGTAATCTTAAATACATGTCTCCTTTACATGATCATCAATCCAAACGTGATCATAAATACATCCGACGTTGATTCTGTTGCTGGCCCCTTTTGTTGGCCCTTTTATCTTCTTTGGAAGTTGAATGTCTTGATAGAAAAGGCAAAGATCACAGCGAACATCACATCACAGTGAATCCATACATCGTAAGATTAATCCATCCTAAGAAGTCGTACCTGAACCCAACATGGTGCCTAATGTATTCAGACCCAAAATTTCCAAGCAAAACAGACAAATGCTTCTTTCATGAAATATTTCTTAGTAACATGTGTGATAAGATCTTTGAAATCAAGAGCAAAAAGATAATGAATTGTATGAGAAATCAATTTATAGATATCCAGCAGCACAAACATCCCCTACTTCTAAACTCCTCAAACAAAACACACACAGATAGACAGCGAACCAAAACGGCCTTCTCCTCATCACACACAGCCTTCACCTCCCTCATCATGCTTCCTCTCTTGCTAACCCTCTCCGACGCCGTCACCTTTGACATCATCAGCCAATGCATCTACACCGTGTGGGCCACTGCCATCCCAGGTGGCGGCCAGCAGCTCGACCCCGGCCAAACCTGGACTATCTATGTCGACCCGGGCACTGTATGCGCCCGCATTTGGCCCCGCACCGGATTCAACTTCGATGCCAGTGGCCACGATAGCTGCCAGACCGGTGACTACGGGGCCTCCTCACTTGCCAGGCCTATGGCACCCCACCCAACACCCTGGCCGAGTATGCACTGAACAGGTACCAAGTACAAAATAAAAACAGCTAGATGAATACGCATCATTAAGCAAACTAAAGAGTTCACATGCTTACATGCTTACCTGAATCAATATGATCTTGATGAATATTATCAATAATATATCCTTTCTTCCACGTTAATAGCATTAGTGCTAGAATCAGCAGCCATGTCTTAAGCTCGCAGCTTGCAACTCCAGTTTAAATCCCCTTGCAAAATGCCTTGCAAACATAGGATGTAAGTTAGTTGGGCAGAAAATGTAGTGGAGTTAATAGCATGCAAAGTGGACATTTAGAATTGTCCTTAGAAAACATGCATTTTTGTTGCTACCATATTACAGGGATATCTGAATGTAAATGAGCATGATTGACATTCCATGTGATATGTACTATGCCAAGAATCATATGATGATATTGCAAGCACCTTAGAATGCATTTTCGTTGCTCAACACAATATTGCTGGTAGATCTTGCTAGTGCATCTTAGGGCACTTTCAAAGTTCAAAATAAAAACCATAATGCATATCAACAAAAATGAGTTCAGAATTAAATTTGTATTCAGGATGTTAAATTAAGTTCACACTCAGTTCATAATGCATATCAACTGAAAATCCATATCCTGATATGCATATCCTTGCTGATATCAGGATATGGATTTCAGTTGATATGCATAATTTTAGTTGATATGCATTCAGTTGATATGGATTTCAGCAAGGATATGTTGCATATCAACTGAAAATATGACAGCAAGGATATGGATTTCAGTTGAAATTATGAATGCATTCAGTTGATATGGATTTCAGCAAGGATATGCAAATTGATATGCAAATTAATATGAATTCAGTTGATATGTAACATACAAAGAATGTAAAATTGTGATGCTATCATTTGTACAAAGAATCAGTTTACACACAATAAATAAAATTTAAAATGATATAAAGAATATAAAATGATTTTACAAAGAAATTGATTGTACAATGAATTATTCTCAGTTTACTGTTTCCTTTTCAATGAGAAGCTGGGCAAGTTTATGAAGGATCGATGTGTGTGGTAATGATTTGCTTGGCTCTTGAGTAAGCCATCTCTACCAGCTCTCTCACCTCAGCATCGACAAACATCTGCCGTTGCCATTGATTAATCCTTCTGTGATGACATCTGTCTCGAAAAGGATCAAAAGAGCCGTGGTTAAATAATCAAAGTCTTGGGTTTCAAACCCAAGCAAGTTAAAATAATCAAATTCTTATGTTAGTCGCCCCAACCAGAACTTGCTTGGGTTTCTTCTTGCAAGCTGACTGCAAGAAGACCATAATCAGAACTTGCTTGGGGATGCCCCACCGAGAATGGAGCTCCATGATCAAATGAGAGTTAAAAACAAGGTGCGACTGTTTTTTTGTGGGGCTGAAAATTTTTAAACAACAATCATTCGTTGCTTATGTGGATGTGAGTAAATGACTTTTGATTGTTTTTTTCTTACAATATAATGGACAAAATCCAAAAAAAATAAAATGTTTTCATAAATAATCATAGCAAGGGAGAAGGCACCACTACAGCAAGCATTTAGAACTGCAACAAAATGAACGTTTATTGCTAAACATATTAATGAAACAACATTTAGATCTAGACAGAATGATGCAGTACTATTAAACAGAATTACAAAAGCAAGAATAAACCTTCAGATCTTTGGCAAGAATCAACAGAGAAGCTTATGGAGAAGAACCCGTACCTTTGTATCTTCTGCTTTCTTCTTCTTACTGTGAGTAGACCAAACTGCACATGAAGAATTGAGAATTTGCACATAATCAGTTTTTTATTTTGGCTGAGATCAGAGAGAAAGCTAGATTTGTGAAGAACAAAAATGGTAGTCACTTATTCGTAAGGATTTCTCCCAATACATCATTGTAGACAAAAAATAAGACCCAGCAATTTCAATGCCTTTTAACCAAAAATGGGCTAAAATGACAAAAAATTACCTGGCTGCGAGATTTGAAAGGGCAAAAATCTCAGCTTGGCTTTGCAAACATCAAAAATTAAAAAAAATGAGCTTAAAAAATGATCTAAAATTGTTTGAAAGGGAAAAAATCACCTGGCTGCGAGATTTGAAAGGGCAAGAATTGGCAAGATTGTTTGAAAGGGAGAGTACCTGCGAGATTATTCGAGGTTTGGGGGCAGTTGCGATGTGGGGGGAAGGCGATGACCTGCGATAATCCGTGCACCCAAATAAAAATAAGTGAAGAAGTGAAGATGAGATTACTGCGGGAACATGGGAGATTACTGCGAAGATCAAAAGTATACCCAACCAAATAAAAATAAGTGAAGATGAGAGATGAGGACCTGCGAGATCAAGAAATTGGGAAGAAGAAGCTGAGATTACCTGCGAGATGAAGATGAGAGGTGAGGACGGCGAAAGTGATGAGAGACGTGATGAGAGGCCAGTTGCAATGTGGGGGGAAGGCGATGCGTCATTTGCATTTTGGGGGGGAGAAGGCGAGGCGTTTTTTCTTTGTAGATGACTTTGGGAAGAGGAAATTATGGGATGAGAACTGATTTAGGGCAAGACACACAAATTGACCCTTGCCCTTTACAGCTGACCCCACCGTAAAACAAACCAAATTTGGGTGATGTCAATTTTAGGTAGTGGCTGAAGTAATTCACACTTCCTCTTATCAGCTGACCCCACCTTTTTTGGGTAGAGGTTGAAGTAATTCACCCAACCAAATAAAACAAACAAATTCACCCTTCCTCTTATCAGTTAACCCCACCTATTATTTCTCTCAAAAATCAAAGTTGTCTCCTCCCCAAATGTTTTACAGCAACCCATCTCAACCGTTGATTTTCCAAGATGAAATCTCAACCGTCTTTTATCTTGTCCTAGTCAGCCTTAGGATTCAAAAAACACTGTCAAATGTATATGACGGATATATGTATATGATAGATGTCAGCTAGGGGTCTGCAAGAAGAGGTTAGCATCCCAAGGCGAAGTATATGACAGATATATGAATTTTAAAAGCATTAATAATTTAAGAAAAGTGACTGCAGTAATTAACAATAACAATTTATAGAAACGGAATCGGACAATCCTAGCATGCAGTTCTAGACGGTTGCAAGTTTAAGTTAAGATTCTCTGAGTTCGTTAGAATTTCAATTTCAAGATGACCGAGTTAGCGTTTCAAGTTTTTCATGTCAAGTGTTAGCATTCTAATCTAGGGTTCATGCCTGTAGGTCGTGATGAGAAGGTCGTTCCTCTCACGGGGGCTTACCGTGATTGACGCTAACCCACCGCATGCGGATGGTGCTCTTGAGGAGAGTACCTTTCATACGCCTAGTGGCCGCTCAACCCTAACCCACCCAAAAGTTTGCTGGAACACGAGCCGGCCTAGTCGACTCACACGACATCACGATATCACGATACCGCCTTCGAGGCGCACGATTTCACGATGTCCATATTGTTAGACATGTCGGAACTCACTGAATTTCACAGTTAACAATATTAAATTTTTATGGTGACAGTTCTACAAAGCGGAAACGGGTCAAACGACCGTTTCCGTAATTTCAATTAATGACGAATACATCCTTTTTGTTCAACTTGCTACAGAAATGCTTTTTTTCTCTTAGTGTTTAAAATGGGGATATATCGTATGATATACCGTTGGATCCCAAATTTTGTCCTGGTCATTATAGTGTCACTTTCCTACGTCATTTGACGTCACAATTTCAAGTTATCCAGCAATACATGAAGGCGGCGTAAACGTGCCGAAACTTCTAAAAATCATAACAAATCATATACTCGCCTGTTTTTGACGTTCTTGGTGTCGTTGGAATCGTCTTGACGAGTACTACGCCGTGGAGGGTTTGGTCCGCTGTTTTGGCAGAGCATAAAATTAGAAATCGCGTTTTTCAGTTCAGGACAGATTTCAAAAAGTCCCTACGACGTCTAATCAACATGTTTTATTAGGTTTCTCTACTTTATGGTGTGGGTTAAGAGTATTAGGGGTAGATCTACCAACCTGAAGTGAAGCGAGGGATCGGTTGACGTCAACGAGCAGTGGCGACGCGTGAAACTCCGAAACAGCGAGCGTTGAGCGTTGGGTAGAGCGTTCTCGTCAGATCCGGGGCTGTCAACGCGCACACGACCCGTACGCGAGTGCTCAGATGCTGTGAGGGGGCAGTCAACATCAGATCTGAGCGGTTGGACAAAAGCACAGCTGTCAGAGGCTCGCTGCAGCTGTTGCGTGGTTGTGCGGCTGATGGAGAAGCCGTGAGGGGTTTGTTGGCGTTGGCGTGGGCTGTTTTCGAGGAGTAGTAGCGGCCTGGAGTTGTGTGGCCGTGGGGAGAGAAAGGAGGAGGAGGAGTTGGATGAAGCTCGGCCTTGGGGTGGGTTTGTTGCGGTTTGTTGGGAGGAGATGAAGCCGCATGTTGATAGAAGAAAAAGAAGGAGGAGGGGAGAAAGAAGAAGAGGCCGACGTGGGGGACCGTGGCCTGTGGTTTGCGGGGGCTTGTTGCGGTTTTGCCGTGAGCAGGAAGCAGGGCGGCTGCTAGGAGATAGGTTTCAGAAAACAACCCTAGGTATTAACTTATAGGTGTAGGCTGAGAATAAACTAGGGGTTTATAAAGAAATGTGAGAAGGATTTCACAGCACGTGAGGGTCTTTGGTTTTCAAAATATTTCTTTATAAGCTTGCTTGCTATAGGATGGCAGCACCTAGGTCTCATGTTAGTTTAGATTGATATGTGTAGCTCATAACTTAGGTTTTATTAAAAATAAAATAAAAGCATGTGTGTGTTTGTAGGTGGTGTGCGTGAGTGCCAAGGGTTTGTGCTGACCGAGTGTGTGATGGGTGGGTTCGGCACATGGGGGATCTAAGGCTAGGGTTGAAAGATAAGATTAAAAGGAAATATTAGTAATCAATTTGGTTTAATGGATTTTTAAAAGGAAAATATTTCATTTGAGTTTAAAAAAGAGATTTGAAATTCGAATTCAATTTTTTGTAAGCTGGAGATATTTCATAGGAGATACAAAAATACTAATAGTAATAAAACTAATAATAATAACAATAATGTATAACCAAGTGTCACAAAATAATAGGAACAATTAATCATGAAGAAGTTGGCACGAGCACAGGGACAGATACGTCCAACTACGGATACAGATGAAGGTTATCAGTAGAGAAATACAGACAATATCACAGACAAGAACCGGTCGTTACATCCTACCCACCTTAAAGGAAATCCGCACTCGGAATTCCTAACAATCACTGGTCAAGGAACAGGTGGGGGTAACGCTCTCTCATCTCATCTTCTCTCTCCCAGGTGGACTCTCCTGGCGAGCCGTGTCACCACATCACACTAACAAGGTCGACAGTCTTGTTTCGGAGTGACTTCTGACGTCTGTCAAGAATCTGCACTGGCTGCTGATCGTACGTCAGATCCGGATGGACGGTGATCTTAGAGTAGTCAACAGCGTGAGATGGATAGCTGATGTACCGACGAAGCTGAGACACATGGAAGACATTGTGAACACCTTCCAAAGATGGCAGCAAGGCTAAGCGGTATGCTACCTCGCCAACTCTCTCCAGAACATCGAAGGGTCCGATGTATATCGGGGGTGAGATTTTCACGTTTCCCAAAGTGAATCACTCCTCGATTCGGGGAAATCTTCAGAAACACATGGTCTCCCGGCTGAAACTCCAGAGGACGACGTTTAGCATCAGCCCAATGCTTATAACGGTCCTGAGCAATCCGAAGCTTGTCCCTGATATCTCGAATAACGTCCACAGCTTCGACAATCAACTCTGATCCCAACAACTCTCTATCTCCAACGTTGTCCCAGCTTAGGGGCGAACGACACTTCCTCCCGTAGAGAGCAGCGAATGGCACCATGCCAATGCTCGCCTGATAACTATTGTTGTAGGAGAACTCCACCAGGTGTAGATGATCCTCCCACGAACCCTTGAAATCTAGCATGCAAGCTCTCAGCATGTCCTCCAGGATCTAAATGGTCCGCTCTGACTGGCCATCCGTCTGCGGGTGATACGCAGTGCTGAACTTCAGACTGGTACCAAGATTGGCCTGCAGACTCTTCCAAAACTGAGATGTGAACCTCGTATCATGATCAGATATGATGCTCACAGGGACTCCATGCAAGCGCACGATTTCCTACACAACATATTTCAGGTCACAACTCGTACTAGAAAGAAATGTGAAAGGATGAGTCGGATCATTACCTCCATATATTTCCTTGCCAGTATCTCCGTAGATTGTCCTACACGAAACGATATGAAGTGCGTAGACTTGGTCAGTCGATCGACAATGACCCAAATTGCGTCATTCTGTTTGGTGCTCCGAGGTAAGCCAGTCACGAAGTCCATCGTGATGTGCTGCCATTTCCACTCCGGGATAGGCAGGGGCTATAGTAGTCCGGCGATGCGATGATGTTCAGCCTTCACCTGCTGACACACCAGGCATTTGGCAACACTCCGTGCCACACTTCTCTTCATCCCGTGCCACTAGAAATTCTGACGAAGATCCTTGTACATCTTCGTACCTCCAGGATGAATGGAATAAGGCGAACTGTGAGCCTCATTCATCAACTCTTCTCTGACATCTCCTGCAGGCACGCAGATCCTACTGCCATACCTCAAAGATCCATCCTCGTGAAACAGAAAATCTGTACGGAGTCCGGCTTCCACTTGCTCTCTGATCCTCATCAGCTTAGCATCACTAGCTTGAGCAGCCTTGATCCGGTCAACAATCGTCGACTGAATCTGCATGTTCATCAACGACGAAGTGACTCCCGGAAGAACAGCTTCAACATCCATCTCTCGCAGATCCTGTTGCAATCTCCACTGAGCTGTAAGAATCATCACCTCTGGCAGTCAGCTCAAAGCGTCCGGTACGACATTCACCTTCCCTGGGTGATACTGCAGATCGATGTCGTAGCCCGCCATCAACTCCAACCATCTGCACTGTCTCATATTTAGTTCCTTCTGAGTAAATATGTATTTCAGACTTTTGTGATCAGTGAATATCTTCACTTTCTCACTCAGTAAGAAATGACGCCAAATCTTCTGCACGAATATGACAGCGGCGAGTTCCAAATCATGGGTCGGATAATTCTTCTCATGGACTTTCAGCTGTCGTGAAGCATAAGCAACTACATGGCTGAGCTGGTGTAGAACACAACCAAGTCCCTTCCCTGATGCATCGCAGAAAATCTCAAAGCCTCCGATCCTGTCCGGAATAGCCAAGACTGGTGCAGTCGTCAGTATCTCCTTCAAAATAGAAAAATCATGCTCGCAAGATTCTGACCAACTGAACTTGACATCCTTCCGAGTCAATCTCGTCATCGGCTCAGCTATCTTCGAGAAGTCCTTGATAAATCTACGGTAGTAGCCAGCCAATCCGAGGAAACTCCTGATATCTGAAGCCGATCGCGGTGTAGGCCATTCACTGACTGCTCTGACCTTCTCCGGATCCACTGAGATGCTGGCTCCAGATACTACATGTCCAAGAAATGCAACTCTGTCAAGCCAGAATTCACATTTGCTATACTTGGCATATAGTCGATGATGGCAGAGCGTCTCTAATACTAATCTCAAGTGCTTTGCATGCTCTTCCGCGCTCCTCGAGTACACCAGGATGTCATCTATAAAGATCACTACGAACTTGTCGAGGAAGTCGTAAAAGATGAGGTTCATGAACACAACAGGAGCGTTGGTCACACCGAATGGCATGACAACGAACTCATAGTGCCCGTACTTAGTTCGAAAAGCTGTCTTGGGCACGTCATCCTTCTTGACTCTGACTTGATGGTATCCGCTCCGAAGATCCAACTTCGAAAACACCTTTGATCCACCAAGCTGATCGAAGATATCATCAATACGGGACAGCGGGTACTTATTCTTCACAGTGATCTGATTCAGCTCCCAATAGTCGATACACATCCTCCTTGATCCGTCTTTCTTCTTCACCAGCAAGACGGGTGCACCCTAGGGAGATACTCTGGGATGAATAAAACCTTTCTGTAGCAGCTCGTCCAACTACTCCTCAGCTCCTCTAGCTCAGCTGGAGCCATACGGTACAGTGCCTTAGAAATCGGTTGAGCTCCTGGCTTCAGATCAATGCCAAACTCCAATGCTCGATCAGGCGGCAAACCAGAAATGTCCTCTGGAAAAACATCCTCAAAGTCTCGCACTACTGCTGGCTTCTCCGGCTCTGCTATCATAGACGCAACAGTCAATCTGTACGGCTGGGCCCGAAACTTAACGGGTCCAAGTGAACGTCCTCCGCTGACGAACTCAAACACTGGGTGGCCAGGAATTTCAAACACCACTTTCTTCTGGTGACAGTCGATTGTGGCATAGAAGGCTCCCAACCAGTCAATGCCGAGAATCACATCGAAATTGGATAGGTCGTGGATGATGAAATCTGCATACAATTCGTGTCCACTAACCACCAATGGGCAAGGTCTACAACCAAGTGCAACCTTCACTACACCATTCCCAGTCGTGATGTTCCAACACTTGGGAAGTGTATAGGTGGGTATCGAGTGTTCGACTACGAACTTCCATGACATGATGCACATGGAAGCTCCAGAGTCGAACAGAGTCAAGGTTGGGTGGGAAGAAACTAGGATAACACCTAAGGGAATCATGCAACTATATCAAACAAAGACCTACTAAGCAAACATAAATGTATAAAATGAAAGACTAGTTGTAACGAATGCTTTTCATGTATCTGGATTTATATAATATAATATATGTTTTGGTGGATTTTCTCCTCATGTGTGGTTTTCGTCTCCGTAGCTTTCATTTTCGATCGATTCATCGTATTTTCTCGTTTCTCCCTTAGGATCGTCGATTTCGAAGTATGTCATTCGTGACGGGCTTCATAACGGTCGTATCTTACTATTAGATCAAGCCTAAGAGTCTTAGGAATCGATCCCGGGGCCCCGCGCTCCGTATCGGAACTTTTGGTGCTTATTAGTCGGTGTAAGAAGGGGCACCGACCAACTAGATGACGATCCAGTCGGTCGGCAATCCTTCTTGGACCGACTAGTTTGCTTTCTAAATTTCTTAGGAGTTACTGTTTATCGTTAGTCGGTCTAAGAACCTTGGTTGACCGACTAGGTTACAAACTAGTCGCTCAGCAATGCTTCTTTAACCGACTAACACATCATCTTAATTTTAGTTGAGTTACTGCTTACTCTTAGTCGGTCTAAGAACGTTCATCGACCGACTAGATGCTAAACTAGTCGGTCAGTACTTGTTCATGGACCGACTAACTCTAAATCCTATTTTCGTTCAGGAGTTACTGTTTGCACTTAGTCGGTCTGCGTTGGTCGACCGACCGACTAGTTGCCAAACTAGTCGGTCAGTGGTTGCTCTTTGACCGACTAACCAGTGTTAAAACCCTAATTTCTGGGCAGCCGCCAGCCCAACCTATTTAAACCCAACCCAAACGATTTCTTCTTCCCCAACACGACCCAAAACCCTAAAATCTTCCCTCTTCAGCCCCCATCTTCCTCCAAGCTTAAATCCTTCATTCCAAGCCCTAAATCCATCATCCAAACCATCCATTCACTCTATCTACCTCTCATCTTCCCCAAAATCTCACCCAAATCCATCAAAATCCCCAAATCCCCTAAAACCCTAGTTTCCCCAAACTTCCCCAATCTTTTCCAGATCTGATCCTAGGGTTCCCCGGAGTGTTTCTTCCGCCTCCTCTCGGTAAGAAATCGATCTACCGTTGTTTTTATAACTTATTTATATTTTTATGAAACCCTAATAAATTTCATGTTGTTTGGTGTTTGTTCCCCCATAACAGCGATTCCCCCGTAGCATAGCATCCGTGTGACGGAGTGGTCGTCATCCCCGGTGCTAGGCAAGTGAAACTTGCCACTTAGGGTTTAGGCCATGTTTTAGGCCATTTGATTGTTGTAGGCGTAAAATAGGCTAGGCGACGAAATGATACTCGCCAAGGCGCAATTTGGGGAATTAGCTTGACAACGAAGCTAGTTCCGACATATATCATGTTGCACAATTACCATGACATGTTTACTTTCCATTAACGGTACGCGAATTAATTGTCATGTCATTGCATTCTTTAAGTGTTGCTGTGATTGCGTAGCTTCGCTACAATGCTTGTGTTCCTGGCTCGTGTTCCAGAAGCGAGCCATGTAGTTGGAAACCCCAACGCTCGATATTGAATTGTGAACTAAGAAACAAGCTCCCGTGCGGGGCAACCCTGGCTCACTTGCTGGGCTCATGTGCAGGGTCCCTGGCTTGTTTAGTGCGGGATGGGGTAAGGGTTAAGCGGCCAGGCAACTGGGGGTCTGTTTGATCAACAACTGCAGTTGTAAGGCGTAAACTCTTTGGGGTGGGGTAGTGTTTAGTGCCGATCGGTCTGAATGTTATACCATTCAGCGAAGGGCGTAAACATCTACAAAACAACCGTGAAATGTGAATTGTGCTTAGTGCCGATCGGTCTGAATGTTGTACCATTCAGCGAAGGGCGTAAACACCTACAACACTGTGAACTGATTGAGAAGGTTAGTAGCGTGGCTACTCTTGTCTTGTCTTGTCTCGATAAATGTTCTCTTGTACAAATTGTCTTGCCATGTTTTAAAGTGTGCACTCATGTTATAACTGTCATGTCATGCATACTAAACTGCTAGGTTGCTAGTTGCCTTACTTTCAGTTTCCTTGCCCAAGTCTTTTAGACTTGCTGACATGTGCCCCTTTACTCTTTTGGGTGACACATGTTAGATCCTGAGCCCGAGTACCTTGTTGAGGACGAGGTGTTTGCTGACGCCGAGCCCGAGCTTGTGTTAGACGGGGAGTACGTGGACACTGGGGACCAGTCCTAGTGTCTTCGTTGTGTTTTACTTTTTTTTAGACAGTTGCTTTGTTATCGGTGCGTAGCACCTATACCTTGTCGTTGTTGCTTTTGTTGGCCTTGTTCTGGGCCTTAGACTCTTTTCTTTTAGCCTGGTGGCTTTTCTGGATGTTGAACTTATTTTCATGTTGGACAATATTTGAGATGTGAAGTTTTATTTCAGTCTCTCCTGGTGTTATTATTGTTATTCCTTTGTGGTTACAGGGACCTGCTTATGTATTTTATTGACGCTTATCGGGTTTGGGGCTTCACAGCTCCACTCTCGTGCGGACCTTTTCACGTCTCGCCTCCATTTTAGGGAAGCGGGTCGTGACAGGTTTTAGTGGTGGCCCATGTAGGTCCTTCTGTAACTGCAATCTTTGGAATAGCGATAATAATATTAGAATGCCCAATAAATTAAGTTCGACGTCCGAGTCATAAGCTATGAGTCTAATCTGATTCGTTCTCTGTGTCATTAGATGGCAGGAAGGCGTTTCACCCATGGTGGGGGCAGTGGTGCGCTCCCTCATGATGAGGAGCCTGAGCGGGAACCCACCAGCGGTGAGATGATGCAGATGATGTTGCAGATGATGCAAGTGCAGTAGGGCGTGCTTCTGCAAGTCTAGAATGCTCCACTTGCTCGAGCTGCCCGGGCTCTTCCGGATGCCCCTCGCTCTGAGCCAGGAGCGAAGCAATTTCGGGAGCTGGGTCCCGCATATTTTGATGGTTCTGAGGGTCCTCTGGCTGCCGATGAGTGGATTCGAAACATCGAGGACAATTTGAAGATGGCCAAGATCACCCCGGCTGGTTGGGTTGACTTGGTGAAGCGCCAGCTGAAGGATAATGCTCGGAATTGGTGGGATGCGGAGGAGAAGAGGTTGGTGGAGCCGATAACTTGGGCTACCTTCAAGGCCAGATTTGAGGGTGAGTTCTTCCCGAAGGCTGCCAGGGAGGAGATGCTGCAGCGTTTTATCGATTTGAAGCAGGGGAACTCGTCGGTGGACATGTATCACCAAGAGTTCATGAGGCTGAGTCGGTTTGCGCCAAAGATGGTGCAGGACGCTGAGGAGAGAGCTCAGATGTTCCTGCAGGGGCTTGCTTCGGAGCTCCAGAGTTTTGTGACCTCTTCTGACCGGGAATCTTATCAGAAGGTTTTAGTAGCAGCAAAGAGGCAGGAGTTGCTCATGAATCAGAGGAGAGGGTCTGTCGTTGGTGCTGGGAAGAGGCCTGTGGAACAGGCGAGAGCTGTGGTTAGACCTGGATTCAGGCCTAATCAGTCCGCTCAGTTTAAGAGGCCGAGAGGGCCTATTCTGAAGACTTGTCATTTCTGCGGCAAGCCTGGCCATATCAAGGATCAGTGTCGGAAGTTTCTGGGCCAGTGTCTGGTTTGCGGCGATGCTTCCCATGTCGCGAGGGATTGTCGGTATGCGGGTCCGCTACGGAGGGCTCCTGTTGTAGCTCAGCCGTTGCAGCAGTGAGCGTCTGTTCCTGCTGGTCGTGGAGCAGCTCTTGTTCCGCAGGGACAGGCTTTTCGTTAGGCTGTTCCGCCGAGGAGGCAGGCTTTTCTGATGCCCGCTGCGGAGAGCGAGGCTGTGGATGAGGTTATCGCAGGTAACCCTCAATCTAGCTGTTACTTTCCTAGCTGGTTTTGATTGTTAGATTGTGTTGTTTGCTTGAACATGGTTGTTTGCTAGACTAGGGTTTGATTGTTAATTGATTGTTAGGTGTGGTTTTGGGGTGCACATTTCCTGCACGAGTCCTCTTTGACTCTGGTGCATCAATGTGCATTATTTCTCGGAGCTTCGTGGAGAGACATTCCTTGTCGACGTCCCCTCTTCCAAAGAGTTGGAATATCGTTACAGGAAATGGCGTGGTCTCGGTGCATCATGGTTGCAATTCTTGTTCGTTGGTGGTCTGTGGACATGAGCTTTTTGCTGATTTCATTGTTCACGACATCATCAACTATGATGCAGTTCTTGGGATGGACTGGCTTGCGAGCTTCTATGCTACGATTGACTGCAGGAGGAAGAAGGTGGTGTTCGAGATTCCCGGACATCCAGTATTTGAGTTCAGTCGTGGTAGCAGTTCGCTTGGTCTTGTCAGATTTCGGGATAGGCCGGTGGAGGCTGTAGCTATGCAGATGGAGCTGGAGTGGCCAGCTGTGGTGCGAGATTTTGGCGACGTCTTCCCCGAGGAGATGTCTGGTTTCCCGCCTGATCGAGCTCTGGAATTTTCTATCGATCTTGTTCCAGGTGCGCAGCCGATTTCGAAGGCGCCGTATCGTATGGCACCTGCAGAGTTGGAAGAGTTGCGGAAGCAGTTGGATGAGCTTTTGCAGAAGGGTTATATTAATCCTAGTGTGTCTCCGTGGGGAGCACCGGTGCTGTTGGTGAAGAAGAAGGATGGTTCGCGTCGCATGTGCGTGGACTATCGGGCGTTGAATGCGGTGACCATTAAGAATAAATACCCGTTGCCTCGCATCGATGATATTTTTGATCAGCTTGGAGGTTCGAGTGTGTTTTCTAAATTGGATTTGAGAAGTGGTTACCATCAGTTGAAGGTAAAGAAGGATGATGTTCCGAAGACAGCGTTCAGAACGAAGTATGGACACTATGAGTTTGTGGTTATGCCTTTCGGTGTAACTAACGCGCCTGCAGTTTTCATGAATCTGATGAACCTGATTTTCTACGAATTTTTGGATAAGTTTGTCGTTATCTTTATTGACGACATTCTGATCTACTCGAAGTCGGAGGAAGAGCATGCCTCGCACTTAAGGACGGTGTTAGAGATCTTGAGGAAGCATCGGTTGTATGCTAAGTTTTCGAAGTGCGAGTTTTGGCTGGGTCGAGTTGCTTTTCTCGGGCATGTGGTGACTGGAGATGGTATTTCAGTGGATCCCGAGAAGATTAGGGCCATCAGGGAGTGGCCTGTTCCGTCGTCAGCATCTGAGATTTGGAGTTTCCTTGGACTTGCTGGTTACTATCGGCGATTCATTAAGGAATTTTCTCGTATTGCTGAGCCGATGACCAGGTTGACGCGGAAGGATGTTGCTTATGTTTGGTCGGGTGATTGTGAGAGTGCTTTTGGTATTCTGAAGGAGAGGTTGACGACTGCCCCTATTCTTGTTGTGCCTGGTCGCAGTGGAGGATTTGAGATCTTTTGCGATGCTTTTGGCAAGGGTCTCGGTTGTGTGTTGCATCAGCATGGGCATGTTGTGGCGTATGCGTCTCGTCAGCTTAAGGTTCATGAGAAGAATTACCCGACGCATGATTTGGAGTTGGCTGCCGTTGTGTTTGCTCTTAAGATTTGGAGGCACTTCCTGCTGAGTGAGAAGGTGAAGATTTTCACCGATCACAAAAGCTTGAAGTATATTTTCACTCAGAAGGAGCTCAACATGCGACAGCGTCGATGGTTGGAGCTTATGGCGGATTATGAGATTGATTTGCAGTATCACCCTGGCAAGGTGAATGTGGTTCCGGATGCTTTGAGTAGGCTTCCAGCGGTGATGATTTTGACCTCGCAGTGGAGATTGCAGCAGGATTTCTGCGAGTCTGGCGTGGAGATTGTTCTTCCTGGAGAGGCTTCGTCGTTGATGTACATGCAGGTGCAGTCGACGATCGTGGATCGGATTAAGGTTGGCCAGGCTGAGGATCCGAAGCTAGTGAGGATTCGGGGGCAGGTGGAAGCCGGTCTGCGGACTGACTTTTTGATTCATGAGGATGGCTCGCTGAGGTTTGGAGCCAGGTTGTGTGTGCCAGCTGGGGATATCAGAGAGGAGCTGATGGTGGAGGCACACAGTTCGCCGTATTCTATGCATCCTGGTGGCACCTAGATGTACCAGGATCTTCGTCTGAATTATTGGTGGCATGGTATGAAGAGGAGCGTGGCTCGGAGTGTAGCCAAGTGCTTGGTTTGCCAGCAAGTGAAGGCGGAGCATCAGCGTACGGCCGGGTTGCTACAACCGCTTCCGATTCCAGAGTGGAAGTGGCAACACATCACTATGGATTTCGTGACTGGACTACCTCGGAGTCCAAAGCAGAATGACGCGATTTGGGTGATCGTAGATCGATTGACCAAATCTGCGCACTTTATTCCGTTCCGAGTGGGACAGTCCACTGAGGCGCTAGCAAGGAGATACATGGAGGTAAAATTATTTTACTCTCCGTTTTTATTTCCTTTCCCTAGTTTGGATAGTGATGTAACGTGAATCGTGCAGGAGGTTGTGCGACTTCATGGATTCCCCGTGAGTATCGTGTCTGACAGAGACACGAGGTTCACATCTCAGTTCTGGCAGAGTTTGCAGAAGAGCTTGGGTACGCGTCTGAGTTTCAGCACGGCGTACCATCCGCAGACGGATGGCCAGTCCGAGAGGACGATTCAGATTTTGGAAGACATGCTGAGGGCGTGCATGTTGGATTTCAAGGGTTCGTGGGAGGACCATCTACATTTGGTGGAGTTCTCTTACAACAACAGCTTCTAGGCGAGTATTGGCGTGGCGCCTTTCGCCGCTCTTTATGGGAGGAAATGTCGATCGCCATTGAGTTGGGATGACGTTGGTGATCGGGAGTTGTTGGGACCTGAGATGATCGTGGAGGCCGTGGATATCGTCAGGAATATTCGGGAGAGGTTGAGGATTGCGCAGGACCGTTTTAAGCATTGGGCGGATGCTAAACGTCGTCCTTTGGAGTTTCAGCCGGGCGACCATGTGTTCTTGAAGATTTCCCCGAATCATGGTGTGATTCGTTTCGGGAAGCGTGGAAAGTTGAGCCCGCGATACATTGGACCGTTTGACGTTTTGGAGAGGGTTGGCGAGGTAGCTTATCGCTTGGCCTTGCCGCCATCTTTGGAAGGAGTTCACAATGTTTTCCATGTGTCGCAGCTTCGTCGATACATTAGCGAGCCGTCTCATGCGGTGGATTTTTCGGAGATTACCGTTCGCCCCGATATGACGTATGACCAGCATCCAGTGCAGATTCTGGACAGGCGTCAGAAATCGCTTCGGAACAAGATTGTCAATCTTGTGACGGTGATGTGGCGACACGGCTCACCTGGAGAGTCTACTTGGGAGAATGAGGATGAGATGCGAGAGCGTTTCCCACTTTTGTTTCCGGACTCGTGAGTATTCGGAAATTCCAAGGACGGAATTTTTCTTAAGTTGGGGAGGATGTAACGACTGCTTTTCATGTATCTGGATTTATATAATATAATATATGTTTTGGTGGATTTTCTCCTCATGTGTGGTTTTCGTCTCCGTAGCTTTCATTTTCGATCGATTCGTCGTATTTTCTCGTTTCTCCCTTAGGATCGTCGATTTCGAAGTATGTCATTCGTGACGGGCTTCATAACGGTCGTATCTTACTATTAGATCAAGCCTAGGAGTCTTAGGAATCGATCCCGGGGCCCCGCGCTCCGTATCAGAACTTTTGGTGCTTATTAGCCGGTGTAAGAAGGGGCACCGACCGACTAGATGACGATCCAGTCGGTCGGCAATCCTTCTTGGACCGACTAGTTTGCTTTCTAAATTTCTCAGGAGTTACTGTTTATCGTTAGTCGGTCTAAGAACGTTGGTTGACCGACTAGGTTACAAACTAGTCGGTCAGCAATGCTTCTTTAACCGACTAACACATCATCTTAATTTTAGTTAAGTTACTGTTTACTCTTAGTCGGTCTAAGAACGTTCATCGACCGACTAGATGCTAAACTAGTCGGTCAGTACTTGTTCATGGACCGACTAACTCTAAATCCTATTTTCGTTCAGGAGTTACTGTTTGCACTTAGTCGGTCTGCGTTGATCGATCGACCGTCTAGTTGCCAAACTAGTCGGTCAGTGGTTGCTCTTTGACCGACTAACCAGTGTTAAAACCCAAATTTCTGGGCAGCCGCCAGCCCAACCTATTTAAACCCAACCCAAACGATTTCTTCTTCCCCAACACGACCCAAAACCCTAAAATCTTCCCCCCTTCAGCCCCCATCTTCCTCCAAGCTTAAATCCTTCATTCCAAGCCCTAAATCCATCATCCAAACCATCCATTCACTCTATCTACCTCTCATCTTCCCCAAAATCTCACCCAAATCCATCAAAATCCCCAAATCCCCTAAAACCCTAGTTTCCCCTAACTTCCCCAATCTTTTCCAGATCTGATCCTAGGGTTCCCCGGAGTGTTTCTTCCGCCTCCTCTCGGTAAGAAATCGATCTACCGTTGTTTTTATAACTTATTTATATTTTTATGAAACCCTAATAAATTTCATGTTGTTTGGTGTTTGTTCCCCCATAACAGCGATTCCCCCGTAGCATAGCATCCGTGTGACGGAGTGGTCGTCATCCCAGGTGCTAGGCAAGTGAAACTTGCCACTTAGGGTTTAGGCCATGTTTTAGGCCATTTGCTTGTTGTAGGCGTAAAAGAGGCTAGGCGACGAAATGATACTCGCCTAGGCGCAATTTGGGGAATTAGCTTGACAACGAAGCTAGTTCCGACATATATCATGTTGCACAATTACCATGACATGTTTACTTTCCATTAACGGTACGCGAATTAATTGTCATGTCATTGCATTCTTTAAGTGCTGCTGTGATTGCGTAGCTTCGCTACAATGCTTGTGTTCCTGGCTCGTGTTCCAGAAGCGAGCCCTGTAGTTGGAAACCCCAACGCTCGATATTGAATTATGAACTAAGAAACAAGCTCCCGTGCGGGGCAACCCTGGCTCACTTGCTGGGCTCATGTGCAGGGTCCCTGGCTTGTTTAGTGCGGGATGGGGTAAGGGTTAAGCGGCCAGACAACTGGGGGTCTGTTTGATCAACAACTGCAGTTGTAAGGCGTAAACTCTTTGGGGTGGGGTAATGTTTAGTGCCGATCGGTCTGAATGTTGTACCATTCAGCGAAGGGCGTAAACATCTACAAAACAACCGTGAAATGTGAATTGTGCTTAGTGCCGATCGGTCTGAATGTTGTACCATTCAGCGAAGGGCGTAAACACCTACAACAATGTGAACTGATTGAGAATGTTAGTAGCGTGGCTACTCTTGTCTTGTCTTGTCCCGATAAATGTTCTCTTGTACAAATTGTCTTGCCATGTTTTAAATTGTGCACTCATGTTATAACTGCCATGTCATGCATACTAAACTGCTAGGTTGCTAGTTGCCTTACTTTCAGTTTCCTTGCCCAAGTATTTTAGACTTGCTGACATGTGCCCATTTACTCTTTTGGGTGACACATGTTAGATCCTGAGCCCGAGTACCTTGTTGAGGACGAGGTGTTTGCTGACGCCGAGCCCGAGCTTGTGTTTGACGGGGAGTACGTGGACACTGGGGACCAGTCCTAGTGTCTTCGTTGTGTTTTACTTTTGTTTAGAAAGTTGCTTTGTTATCGGTGCGTAGCACCTATACCTTGTCGTTGTTGCTTTTGTTGGCCTTGTTCTGGGCCTTAGACTCTTTTCTTTTAGCCTGGTGGTTTTTCTGGATGTTGAACTTATTTTCATGTTGGACAATATTTGAGATGTGAAGTTTTATTTCAGTCTCTCCTTGTGTTATTATTGTTATTCCTTTGTGGTTACAGGGACTTGCTTATGTATTTTATTGACGCTTATCGGGTTTGGGGCTTCACAGCTCCACTCTCGTGCGGACCTTTTCACGTCTCGCCTCCATTTTAGGGAAGAGGGTCGTGACACTAGTTTAGGGGTTACTTGCAATCACGTCGTCAACGGCCTCAGCCTCAACGGCTGTCATAGTGTAAGCTCGACGCACCGGGGGGTTGGCCTGCTGAAAGGCCTGCTTCTGTGGTACCAGAGGTGGTCCTCGCTGTCCAGGTGCAGGCACTGGTCTCTGAGTAGGTCCGGGTGCAGGCGCTGTCCGCTGAACAGGTCCAGATGCTCCAGCAGGCATAGGTCGAGTGCCCTTGGGGTAGTCCCTCACAACATGGGTAGAAGATCCACAAACCAAACACTGATTCAGCATCCTCCTGCAGTCTTTCTTCACATGGCCAAGCTTGCCACAAAAATGGCAAGTCAGCTCAGCTCGGGTGAAAACAGGTGCAGCTGGCCTCTTGAACTAGGTGGTCTGAACTGGACGTACACCGGGCCTAGGTGCACTCCTCAGCATCTCCATCGGGCGCTTGCCCGCTTGGCGTGCCTTCTTCAGATTGGCGACGTGCTCCTGATTCTTCGCTGCTACCAGAACATCCTCATGAGTGGAAAAAGTATTCCCAGACAGCACACTCTGGATGTCCAGCTCCAAGCCCTGTAGGAAACGATGTGCACAGTCCTCAGGTTCCTTCACCATGGCAGGGGCATATCGACTTAGCATAGTTAACCCCGCCTCGTACTCGTCAACGGTCATAGTACCCTGCTCCAGGTTGATGAAGCGACTCTCCATCATTCGCTTCGCCGACTTGGGAAATTACTGGGCGTCAAATCTCTTGCTGAAGGTATCCCAAGAAATCGGCTTGGTCAGCCTAGCCTCCTCCGTAGTCCACCAACTGCGGGCATTATCTGTCAATTGCTTCCTGGCAAGGTCCACCCATTCATCTTTATGGATTCGGCAAGGCCCAAATCATCCTCAGTGCTCTGACGCCACTCTTCGGCCGCTAGTGGGCCCTCTCGTCCGGAGAAACTCTTCAGACGCATCTCTCTGAACTGCTTGGCTCCCAGAGCTGGTGCAGCTGGTGCGCCTGGCGCAGCTGGCGCAGCCTGGTGTCCCTGCTGGACTAGATGATGCTGAACCTCTAGCATATCTCTCATAACACCGAGCATCTGGCGGATGTCGTCCTCTCCGCCTCCAGGAGCTCCGGTCCCGGCTCCGGCTCCGGTTCCGTGTCGGGTGATGCGTCTTCCGGACATCCTGCAAAAGAGAAAGAATGCCCGAGTTAATCCCGTGTATACGATTACTCTAGATGTTTGGCTAACAATAAGCATTCTCATTATTCTGAATTCCGCAGTTGTAATGGACCTGCATGGGCCACCAACAAACCCTGTAACGTCCCGCTTCCCAAAAGGCACCGGAAGCGAGAACGTTACGCGGTCCGCTTGAAATGGAGCGGTGAAGCTCGAGTTCAATAAGCGTCTGTGATAAAAACACAGATGAGGTCCTTGCAACTACCATTCCGAACAATTAGAAACACATCCAGAGAAGATAAAGCCACATCCAGAAATAATGTTCGTACACAGAGTTTATGTAACGACTGGTTTTCATGTATCTGGATTAATTATATTATAATATATGTTTTAGTGGATTTTCTCCTCATGTGTGGTTTTCGTCTCCGTAACTTTCATTTTCGATCGTTTCGTCGTGTTTTCTCGTTTCTTTCTTAGGATCGTCGATTTCGGAGTAAGTCATTCATGACGAGCTTCATAACGATCGTATCTTACTATTAGATCAAGCCTAGGAGTCTTAGGAATCGATCCCGGAGCTCTGCGCTCCGTATCAGAACTTTTGGTGCTTATTAGCCGGTGTAAGAAGGGGCACCGACCGACTAGATGATGATCCAGTTGGTCGGCAATCCTACTTGAACCGACTAGTTGCCTTTCTAAATTTCTCAGGAGTTACTGTTTATCGTTAGTCGGTCTAAGAACGTTGGTTGACCGACTAGGTTGCAAACTAGTCGGTCGGCAATGCTTCTTTAACCGACTAACACATCATCTAAATTTTAGTATCAGTACTGTTCATTCTTAGTCGGTCTAAGTTCATATTTCGACCGACTAGTTGTTAAACTAGTCGGTTAAGTTTTGTACTCAGACCGACTAATTCTTGGTTCTTCTGTACAGTCGAGTTACTGTTTACTCTTAGTCGGTTTAAGAACGTTCATCGACCGACTAGATGTCAAACTAGTCGGTCAGTATTGGTTCTTCGACCGACTAAATCTAAATCCTATTTTCGTCCAGAAGTTACTGTTTACACTTAGTCGGTCTGCGTTGGTCGACCGACCGACTAGTTTCCAAACTAGTCGGTCAGTGGTTGCTCTTTGACCGACTAATCTGTGTTAAAACCCTAATTTCTGGGCAGCCGCCAGCCCATCCTATTTAAACCCCTCCCAAACGTTTTCTTCTTCCTCCACTCGACCCAAAACCCTATTTTCTCCCCCATTGAGCCCCCTTCTTCCCCAAACCCTTATTCCTTCATTCCAAGCCCAAGATCCATCATCCAAACCATCCCTCAACACATTCTACCCCTCATCTTCCCCAAATCTCCATCAAATCCCCAAAATCTCCCAAAAACCCTAGTTCCCCAAACTTCTCCATTCGTTTCCAGATCTGGTCCCTAGGTTCTCCGGAGTGTTTCTTCCGCCTCCTCACGGTAAGAAATCGATCTCTTGATGTTTTCATAACCTATTTGTATTTTTATGGAACCCTAATGAAATGAATGTTGTTTTGATGATTGTTTCCCCATAACAGCGATTTCCCCGTAGATTAGCATCCGCGAGACGAACCTTCGTGATCGTCATCCCCGGTGCTAGGCAAGTGAAACTTGCCACTTAGGGTTTAGGCCATGTTTTTAGGCCATTTGCTTGTTGTAGGCGTAAAAGAGGCTAGGCGACGAAATGATACTCGCCTAGGCGCAAATTTAGGAACTAGCTTGACAACGAAGCTAGATCCGACATTATCATGTTGCACAATTACCATGTCATGTTTAAATTCCATTAACGGTACGCAAATTAATTGTCATATCATTGCATTCTTTAAGTGATCCCATGATTGCGTAGCATTGCTACAATACTTGTGTTTCCTGGCTCGTGACCAGAAGCGAGCATAATGAGTTGCTAACCCCAACGCTCGATATTGAATTGTGAACTAAGAAAACAAGCTCCCGTGCGGGGCAACCCTGGCTCACTTGATGGGCTCATGTACAGGGACCCTGGCTTGTTTGCGTGTGGGATGGGGTAAGAGTTAAGCGGTCATTCAACTGGGGGTCTGCCTGATCAGCAACTGCAGTTGTAAGGCGTAAACTCTGGGGTGGGGTAGTGTTTAGGGCCAATCAGCGTGAATGCTATACCATTCAGCTGAAGGGCGTAAACATCTACAAACAACAGTGAAACGTGAATAGTGAATTGATTGAGATTGTTAGTAGCTTGGCTACTCTTGTCTTGTCCTGATAATTGTTCTCTTGTACTTATTGTTCACCATGTCTTGCTTGTGCACTCATGTTATAACTGCCATGTCATGCATACTAAAACTGCTAGGTTGCTAGTTGCCTTACTTTCAGTTTCCTTGCCCAAGTCTTTTAGACTTGCTGACATGTGCCCCTTTACTCTTTTGGGTGACACATGTTAGATCCCGAGCCTGAGTACCTTGTTGAGGACGAGGTGTTTGCTGACGCCGAGCCCGAGCTTGTGTTTGACGGGGAGTACGTGGACACTGGGGACCAGTCCTAGTCTCTTCGTTGTGTTTTCCTTTTTTGCTTGGACTGTTGTTTTGTTGTCGGTGCGTAGCACCTATACTTTGTGACGTTGTTGCTTTTGTTGGCCTTGTTCTGGGCCTTGGACTCTTTCTTTTAGCCTGGTGGCTTTTCTGGATGTTGGACTTATTTTCATGTTGTACAATTTATGAGATATGAGAATTTTATTTCTGTCTCTCCTTTTATTATTATTGTTGCTCCATTTGTGGTTACAGGGACCTGCTTATGTTTATTGACGCTTATCGGGTTTGGGGCTTCACAGCTCCACTCTCGTGCGGACCTTTTCACGTCTCGCCTCCATTTTAGGGAAGCGGGTCGTGACAGGTTTTGTTGGTGGCCCATGCAGGTCCTTCTGTAACTGTGATTATCCGAGTAGCGATAATAATATTAGAATGTCCAATAAACTAATTTCGACATCCGAGTCATAAGCTATGAGTCTAATCTGCTTCGTTTTCTGTGTCATTAGATGGCAGGAAGGCGATTCACCCGTGGTGGGGGTAGTGGTGCGCTCCCTTATGATGAGGAGCCTGATCGAGAACCCACCAATGGGGAGATGATGCGGATGATGCTCCAGATGATGCAAGTGCAGCAGGGCGTGCTCCTGCAAGTCCAGAATGCTCCACTTGCTCGAGCTGCCCGGGCTCTTCCGGATGCCCCTCGCTCTGAGCCGGGAGCGAAGCAATTTCGAGAGCTGGGTCCCGCATATTTTGATGGGTCTGAGGGTCCTCTGGCTGCCGATGAGTGGATTCGGAACATCGAGGACAATCTGAAGATGGCCAAGATCACCCCGGCTGGATGGGTTGATTTGGCAAAGAGGCAACTCAAGGATAATGCTCGGAACCGGTGGGATGCGGAAGAGAAGATGTTGGTGGAGCCGATAGCTTGGGCTACCTTTAAGTCCAGGTTTGATGAGGAGTTCTTTCCGAAGGCTGCCAAGAAGGAGATGCTGCAGTGCTTCATTGATCTGAAGCAAGGGAGCTTGACGGTGGACCAGTACCACCAAGAGTTCACTAGGCTGAGTCGGTTCGCACCAAAGATGGTGCAGGATGCTGATGAGAGGGCTCAGAGGTTCCTGCAGGGACTTGCTTTGGAGCTCCAGAGTTTTGTGTCTTCCTCCGATCTGGACTCTTATCAGAAGGTTCTGGTCGCTGCGAGGAGGCAGGAGCTGAACCTGAGTCAGAGGAGGGGGTCTATTGTTGGTGCTGGGAAGAGGCCTATGGAGCAGGCCAGAGCGGTGGTTAGGCCTGGTTTCAAGCCTAATCAGCCAGCTCAGTTTAAGAGGCCAGGAGGGCCTATTCTGAAGACTTGCCATTTCTGCGGCAAGCCTGGCCACATCAAGGAGCAGTGTCGGATGTTTTTGGGCCAGTGTCTGGTTTGTGGTGATGCTTCCCATGTCGCGAAGGATTGTCGGCATGCGGGTCCGCTGCGGAGGGCACCTGTTGCAGCATAGCCGTTGCAGCAGCGAGCGTCTGTTCCTGCTGGACGTGGAGCAGCTCTTGTTCCGCAGAGGCAGGCTTTTCAGCAGGCTGTTCCGCCGAGGAGGCAGGCTTTTCTGATGACCGCTGTGGAGAGCGAGGCTGTGGATGAGGTTATCACAGGTAATCCTCAATCTAGCTATTACTTTCCTAGTTGGTTTTGATTGTTATATTGTGTTGTTTGCTTGAATATGGTTGTTTGCTAGACTAGGGTTTGATTGTTAATTGATTGTTAGGTGTGGTTTTGGTGTCAACATTTCCTGCACGAGTCCTCTTTGACTTTGGTGCATCGATGTGCATTATTTCTCGGAGCTTCGTGGAGAGGCATTCCTTGTCGACGTCCCCTCTTCCCAAAGTTGGAATATCGTTACAGGGAATGGCGTGGTCTCGGTGCATCGTGGTTGCAATTCTTGTTCGTTGGTGGTCTGTGGACATGAGCTTTACGCTGATTTCATTGTCCACGACATCATCAACTATGATGCAGTTCTTGGGATGGACTGGCTTGTGAGCTTCTATGCTACGATTGACTGCAGGAGGAAGAAGGTGGTGTTCGAGATTCCCGGACATCCAGTATTTGAGTTCAGTCATGGTAGCAGTTCGCTTGGTCCTGTCAGATTTCAGGCCAGACCGGTAGAGGTTGTGGCTATGCAGATGGAGTTGGAGTGGCCAGCTGTGGTGCATGATTTTGGCTACGTCTTCCCCGAGGAGATGTCTGGTTTGCCACCTGATCGAGCTCTAGAATTTTCTATTGATCTTATTCCAGGTGCGTAGCCGATTTCGAAGGCGTCGTATCGTATGGCACCTGTAGAATTGGAAGAGTTGCGGAAGCAGTTGGATGAGCTCTTGCAGAAGGGTTATATCAATCTCAGTGTGTCTCCGTGGGGAGCACCGGTGCTGCTGGTGAAGAAGAAGGATGGTTCGCGTCGCATGTGCGTGGACTATCGGGAGCTGAATGCGGTGACCATTAAGAATAAATACATGTTGCCTCGCATCGATGATATTTTTGATCAGCTTGGAGGTTCGAGGGTGTTTTCTAAATTGGATTTGAGGAGTGGTTACCATCAGTTGAAGGTAAAGAAGGATGATGTTCCGAAGACAGCGTTCAGGACGAAGTATGGACACTATGAGTTTGTGGTTATGCCTTTCGACGTAACTAACGTGCCCGCAGTTTTCATGAATCTGATGAACCTGATTTTCTACGACTTTTTGGATAAGTTTGTCGTTATCTTTATTGACGACATTCTGATCTATTTGAATTCAGAGGAGGAGCATGCATCGCACTTGAGGACGGTATTGGAGATCTTGAGGAAGCATCTGTTCTATGCTAAGTTTTCGAAGTGCGAGTTTTGGCTGGATAGAGTTGCTTTTTCTCGGGCATGTGGTGACTGGAGATGGTATTTCAGTGGATCCCGAGAAGATTAGGGCCATCAGAGAGTGGCCTGTTCCGTCGTCTGCGTCTGAGATTCGGAGTTTCCTTGGACTTGCTGGTTACTATCGGCGTTTCATTAAGGACTTTTCCCGTATTGCTGAGCCGATGACCAGGTTGACGCGGAAGGATGTTGCTTATGTTTGGTCGGGTGATTGTGAGAGTGCTTTTGGTATTCTGAAGGAGAGGTTGACGACTGCCCCTATTCTTGTTGTGCCTGATCGCAGCGGTGGATTTGAGATCTTTTGCGATGCTTCTGGCAAAGGTCTCGGTTGTGTGTTGCATCAGCACGGACATGTTGTGGCGTATGTGTCTCGTCAGCTTAAGGTTCATGAGAAGAATTACCCGACGCATGATTTGGAGTTGACTGCCGTTGTGTTTGCTCTTAAGATTTGGAGGCACTTCCTGCTGAGTGAGAAAGTGAAGATTTTCACCGATCACAAAAGCTTGAAATATATTTTTACTCAGAAGGAGCTCAACATGCGACAGCGTCGATGGTTGGAGCTGATGGCGGATTATGAGATTGATTTGCAGTATCACCCTGGCAAGGTGAATGTGGTCCCTGATGCGCTGAGTAGGCTTCCCGCGGTGATGATTTTGACCTCGCAGTGGAGATTTCAGCAGGATTTTTGTGAGTCTGGCGTGGAGATTGTTCTTCCTGGGGCGGCTTCTTCGTTGATGTACATGCAGGTACAGTCGACGATCGTGGATCGGATTAAGGCTGGCCAGGCTGAGGATCTGAAGCTGGTGAAGATTCGGGAGCAGGTGGAAGCCGGTCTGTGGACTGACTTTTTGATTCATGAGGATGGCTCGCTGAGATTTGGAGCCAGGTTGTGTGTGCCAGCTGGAGATATCAGAGAGGAGTTGATGGTGGAGGCACACAGTTCGCCGTATTCTGTGCATCATGGTGGCACCAAGATGTACCAGGATCTTCGTTTGAATTATTGGTGGCATGGTATGAAGAGGAGTGTGGCTCGGAGTGTATCCAAGTGCTTGGTTTGCCAGCAAGTGAAGGCGGAGCATCAGCGTACGGCCGGGTTGCTACAACCGCTTCCGATTCCGGAGTGGAAGTGGCAACACATCACTATGGATTTCGTGACTGGACTACCTCGGAGTCCGAAGCAGAATGACGCGATTTGGGTGATCGTAGATCGAATTACCAAATCCGCGCACTTTATTCCGTTCCGAGTGGGACAGTCCACTGAGGCGCTAGCGAGGAGATATATGGAGGTAAAATTCTTTTACCCTCCGTTTTTATTTCCTTTTCCTAGTTTGGATAGTGATATATCGTGAATCGTGCAGGAGGTCGTGCGACTTCATGGAGTCCCCGTGAGTATCGTGTCAGACAGAGACACGAGGTTCACATCTCAGTTCTGGCAGAGTTTGCAGAAGAGTTTGGGTACGCGTCTGAGTTTCAGCACGGCGTACCATCCGCAGACGGATGGCCAGTCCGAGAGGACGATTCAGATTTTGGAAGACATGCTGAGGGCGTGCATGTTGGATTTCAAGGGTTCGTGGGAGGACCATCTACATCTGGTGGAGTTTTCTTACAACAACAGCTTCCAGGCGAGTATTGGCATGGCGCCTTTCGTCGCTCTTTATGGGAGGAAATGTCGATCGCCATTGAGTTGGGATGACGTTGGTGATCGGGAGTTGTTGGGACCTGAGATGATCGTGGAGGCCGTGGATATCGTCAGGAACATTCGGGAGAGGTTGAGAATTGCTCAGGACCGTTTTAAGCATTGGGCGGATGCTAAACGTCGTCCTTTGGAGTTTCAGCCGGGCGACCATGTGTTCTTGAAGATTTCCCCGAATCGTGGTGTGATCCGTTTTGGGAAGAGAGGGAAGTTGAGCCCGTGATACATTGGACCGTTTGACATTTTGGAGAGGGTTGGCGAGGTAGCTTATCGCTTAGCCTTGCTACCATCTTTGGAGGGAGTTCACAATGTTTTCCAGGTGTCGCAGCTTCGTCGATACATTAGCGATCCATCTCATGCGGTGGATTTTTCGGAGATTACCGTTCGCCCCGATATGACGTATGACCAGCATCCAGTGTAGATTCTGGACAAGCGTCAGAAATCGCTTCGGAACAAGATTGTCAATCTTGTGAGGGTGATGTGGCGACACGGCTCACCTGGAGAGTCTACTTGGGAGAATGAGGATGAGATGCGAGAGCGTTTCCCACTTTTGTTTCCGGACACGTGAGTGTTTGGAAATTCCAAGGACGGAATTTTTCTTAAGATGTGGAGGATGTAACGACTGGTTTTCATGTATCTGGATTTATTATATTATAATATATGTTTTAGTGGATTTTCTCCTCATGTGTGGTTTTCGTCTCCGTAACTTTCATTTTCGATCGTTTCGTCGTGTTTTCTCGTTTCTTCCTTAGGATCGTCGATTTCGGAGTAAGTCATTCATGACGGGCTTCATAACGGTCGTATCTTACTATTAGATCAAGCCTAGGAGTCTTAGGAATCGATCCCGGAGCTCTGCGCTCCGAATCGGAACTTTTGGTGTTTATTAGCCAGTGTAAGAAGGGGCACCGACCGACTAGATGACGATCCAGTCGGTCGGCAATCCTACTTGAACCGACTAGTTGCCTTTCTAAATTTATCAGGAGTTACTGTTTATCGTTAGGCGGTCTAAGAACGTTGGTTGACCGACTAGGTTGCAAACTAGTCGGTCGGCAATGCTTCTTTAACCGACTAACCCATCATCTAAATTTTAGTATCAGTACTGTTCATTCTTAGTCGGTCTAAGTTCATATTTCGACCGACTAGTTGTTAAACTAGTCGGTTAAGATTTGTACTCAGACCGACTAATTCTTGGTTCTTCTGTACAGTCGAGTTACTGTTTACTCTTAGTCGGTTTAAGAACGTTCATCGACCGACTAAATGTCAAACTAGTCGGTCAGTATTTGTTCTTCGACCGACTAAATCTAAATCCTATTTTCGTTCAGAAGTTACTGTTTACACTTAGTCGGTCTGCGTTGGTCGATCGACCGACTAGTTGCCAAACTAGTCGGTCAGTGGTTGCTCTTTGACTGACTAATCTGTGTTAAAACCCTAATTTCTGGGCAGCCGCCAGCCCATCCTATTTAAACCCCTCCCAAACGTTTTCTTCTTCCTCCACTCGACCCAAAACCCTAGTTTCTCCCCCATTGAGCCCCCTTCTTCCCCAAACCCTTATTCCTTCATTCCAAGCCCAAGATCCATCATCCAAACCATCCCTCAACACATTCTACCCCTCATCTTCCCCAAATCTCCATCAAATCCCCAAAATCTCCCAAAAACCCTAGTTCCCCAAACTTCTCCATTCGTTTCCAGATCTGGTCCCTAGGTTCTCTGGAGTGTTTCTTCCACCTCCTCACAGTAAGAAATCGATCTCTTGATGTTTTCATAACCTATTTGTATTTTTATGGAACCCTAATGAAATGAATGTTTTTTTGATGATTGTTTCCCCATAACAGCGATTTTCCCGTAGATTAGCATCCGCGAGACGAACCTTCGTGATCGTCATCCCTGGTGCTAGGCAAGTGAAACTTGCAACTTAGGGTTTAGGCCATGTTTTTAGGCCATTTGCTTGTTATAGGCGTAAAAGAGGCTAGGCGACGAAATGATACTCGCCTAGGCGCAAATTTAGGAACTAGCTTGACAACGAAGCTAGATCCGACATTATCATGTTGCACAATTACCATGTCATGTTTAAATTCCATTAACGATACGCAAATTAATTGTCATGTCATTGCATTCTTTAAGTGATCCCGTGAATACGTAGCAACGCTACAATACTTGTGTTTCCTGGCTCGTGACCAGAAGCGAGCATAATGAGTTGCTAACCCCAACGCTCGATATTGAATTGTGAACTAGGAAAACAAGCTCCCGTGCGGGGCAACCCTGGCTCACTTGCTGGGCTCATGTACAGGGACCCTGGCTTGTTTGCGTGTGGGATGGGGTAAGAGTTAAGTGGTCATTCAACTGGGGGTCTGCCTGATCAGCAACTGCAGTTGTAAGGCGTAAACTCTGGGGTGGGGTAGTGTTTAGGGCCAATCAGCGTGAATGCTATACCATTCAGCTGAAGGGCGTAAACATCTACAAACAACAGTGAAACGTGAAACGTGAATTGATTGAGATTGTTAGTAGCTTGGCTACTCTTGTCTTGTCCTGATAATTGTTCTCTTGTACTTATTGTTCACCATATCTTGCTTGTGCACTCATGTTATAACTGCCATGTCATGCATATTAAAACTGCTAGGTTGCTAGTTGCCTTACTTTCAGTTTCCTTGCCCAAGTCTTTTAGACTTGCTGACATGTGCCCCTTTACTCTTTTGGGTGACACATGTTAGATCCCGAGCATGAGTACCTTGTTGAGGACGAGGTGTTTGCTGACGCCGAGCCCGAGCTTGTGTTTGACGGGGAGTACGTGGAAACTGGGGACCAGTCCTACTGTCTTCGTTGTGTTTTCCTTTTTGCTTAGACTGATGTTTTGTTGTCGGTGCGTAGCACCTATACTTTGTGACGTTGTTGCTTTTGTTGGCCTTGTTCTGGGCCTTGGACTCTTTCTTTTAGCCTGGTGGCTTTTCTGGATGTTGGACTTATTTTCATGTTGGACAATTTATGAGATATGAGAATTTTATTTCTGTCTCTCCTTTTATTATTATTGTTGCTCCGTTTGTGGTTACAGGGACCTGCTTATGTTTATTGACGCTTATCGGGTTTGGGGCTTCACAGCTCCACTCTCGTGCGGACCTTTTCACGTCTCGCCTCCATTTTAGGGAAGCGGGTCGTGACAGTTTAACATGCCACAGCTGGGCTAAAAGTAGCAATAAGAAAAGAGCGTACACGAAAAGTAACTACGACGACTGGAAAGGAAACTAGGAAAGCAGTAAAGTGTCGGGGTCCACTAGTCCTCTGCTGGGTGAGGCACTGCGTCAGGTGCGAACTCCTGACTCTCCAACTCTGGCGTCTCGTACTGGTCCTCCTGGTACTCAAGCTCTGAACCTGACATACATCCACAAACATGAATGTATATCAGCTAGGGGTCTGCAAGAAGAGGTTAGCATCCCTAGTCGAAGTATATGACAGATATATGAATTTTAAAAGCATTAATAATTTAAGAAAAGTGACTGCAGCAATTAACAATAACAATTTATAGAAACGGAAGCGGACAATCCTAGCATGCAGTTCTAGACGGTTGCAAGTTTAAAGTTAAGATTCTCTGAGTTCGTTAGCATTTCAATTTCAAGATGACCGAGTTAGCGTTTCAAGTTTTTCATGTCAAGTGTTAGCATTCTAATCTAGGGTTCACGCCTGTAGGTCGTGATGAGAAGGTCGTTCCTCTCACGGGGGCTTACCGTGATTGACTCTAACCTACCGCGTGCGGGTGGTGCTCTTGAGGAGAGTACCTTTCATACGCCTAGTGGCCGCTCAACCCTAACCCCACCCAAAAGTTTGTCGGAACACGAGCCGGCCTAGTCGACTCACACGACATCACGATATCACGATACCGCCTTCGAGGCGCACGATTTCACGATGTCCATATTGTTAGACATGTCGGGACTCACTGAATTTCACTGTTAACAATATTAAATTTTTATGGTGACAGTTCTACAAAGCGGAAACGGGTCGAACGACCGTTTCCGTAATTTCAATTAATGACGAATACGTCCTTTTTGTTCAACTTGCTACAGAAATGATTTTTTTCTCTTAGTGTTTAAAATGGGGATATATCGTATGATATACCGTTGGATCCCAAATTTTGTCCTGGTCATTATAGTGTCACTTTCCTACGTCATTTCACGTCAAAATTTCAAGTTATTCAGTAATACATGAAGGAGTCGTAAACGTGCCGAAACTTCTAAAAATCATAACATATCATATACTCTCATGTTTTTGATGTTCTTGGTGTCATTGGAATCGTCTTGACGAGTACTACGCCGTGGAGGGTTTGGTCCGCTGTTTTGGCAGAGCATAAAATCAGAAATCGCGTTTTTCAGTTCAGGTCAGATTTCAAAAAGTCCCTACGACGTCTAATCAACATGTTTTATTAGGTTTCTCTACTTTACGGTGTGGGTTAAGAGTTTTAGGGGTAGATCTACCAACCTGAAGTGAAGCGAGGGATCAGTTGACGTCAACGAGCAGTGGCTACGCGTGAAACTCCGAAACAGCAAGCGTTGAGCGTCAGGTGGAGCGTTCTCGTCAGATTCGGGGCTGTCAACACGCACACAACCCGTGCGCGAGTGCTCGGATGTTATGAGGGGGCAGTCAACGTCGGATCTGAGCGGTTGGACGAAAGCACGGCTGTTGGAGGCTCGCTGCGGCTGTTGCGTGGTTGTGCTGCTAATGGAGAAGCCGTGAGGGGTTTGTTGGCGTTGGCGTGGGCTGTTTTCGAGGAGTAGTAGCGGCCTGGAGTTGTGTGGCCGTGGGAGAGAGAAAGGAGGAGGAGGAGTTGGATGAAGCTCGGCCTTGGGGTGGGTTTGTTGCGGTTTATTGGGAGAAGATGAAGCCGCAGGTTGATAGAAGAAGAAGGAGGAGGAGGGGAGAAAGAAGAAGAGGCCGACATGCGGGACCGTGGCCTGTGGTTTGCGGGGGCTTGTTGCGGTTTTGCCGTGAGCAGGAAGCAGTGCTGCTGCTAGGAGATAGGTTTCAGAAAACAACCCTAGGTTTTAACTTATAGGTGTAGGCTGAGAATAAACTAGGGTTTTATAAAGAAATGTGAGAAGGATTTCACAGCACGTGAGGGTCTTTGGTTTTCAAAATATTTCTTTATAAGCTAGTTTGCTATAGGATGGCAACACCTAGGTCTCATGTTAGTTTAGGTTGATATGTGTAGCTCCAAACTTAGGTTTTATTAAAAAAAATAAAAGTGTGTGTGTGTTTGCAGGTGGTGTGCGTGAGTGCCAAGGGTTTGTGCTGACTGAGTGTGTGATGGGTGGGTTCGGCCCATGGGGGATCTAAGCCTATGGTTGAAAGATAAGATTAAAAGGAAATATTAGTAATCAATTTGGTTTAATGGATTTTTAAAAGGAAAATATTTCATTTGAGTTTTAAAAAAAAATTTGAAATTCGAATTCAATTTTTTATAAGTTGGAGATATTTCATAGGAGATACAAAAATAATAATAGTAATAAAAATAATAATAATAGCAATAATGTATAAATAAGTGTCACAAAATAATAGGAACAATTAATCATGAAGAAGTTGGCACGAGCACAGGGATAGATACGTCCAACTACGGATACGGATGAAGGTTAGCAGTAGAGAAATACAGACAATATCACAGACAAGAACCGGTCGTTACACCTGTAGCCTCGGACCTCTGGGTCTGCTGACGCCCTACTGGCCTCTGAAGTCCGGGCGAGGGGCACCCTGGCGTTGGGTCGGCCGCCCGTTCGGGAGGGGCGTGCCAACGGGGCATTTCGGTGGTTCAGGGGAGAAGGACGGGTTATCGCGATCTTCAGGTCGTAACTAACGTCGTTGCCGATTTTTTGCCATCATAAGCTGGATATGAGTGTCTTCATAGCAGGCGTCGTTGTAACCTGCAGTAAAATAGGAAGCCGATTCAAAGACAACGGCTGGAACGCCGATTCCCCTGAGGCGATGTACCAAACGACAGGGTTGCATAACAAATAGAATGTGCTTTTTCATCTTCGACAAAGATGAAAGGTTTGATGGAGGAGATGAAGTGTAAATAGGAGATGGAGATGGAGATGGAGTGTAAAGTCGAGGAGTGGAAGGAGAAATGCTCAAATCAGGAAGCCTGAAGTGTGTTCATATTTCACCTTTTGCACCGCTCTTCATCGTGTTTTTATATGCGTTTCATCTCATTCCATGTTGTATATATCACATTTTGGTTCATATTGACTATTGGGTGTATTGCAGATAAATGTCGACCTTTCGGTGTCATCTGGAGTCAACCTTGTATGTCTGGACCAAAGAGCACTTATACGGCAAAGATCTGATGGCCAAAGATGAGGAGTTGAAGTTTTGGAGCTTCACCCGGTCATGTGGATGAGCCACCCAACCGGGTCGTATCATGGTATCAGTCCTGCGCTTACCCGGGCAATACACTGCTCCACCCGATCAGGTGGATGACCGGATGGTGAGGAAACAGAGTGGCATTCATGGGAGGGCTTCCCACCCAATCGGGTCTTCTCCTCGGGTCATTTTGGGGAAGAACTTGTTGTTTTTTTCTGTTTACAACCGGTTGGTAATCCACATAACTAATTTCCTATCAATAACTGTAATTTGGTTTTGATAACCGTTGATGGAACGGTTTCAACAAGTATAAAACTGGATTTGGTGCATGCAGTCTTTTCTCTCATTTTTACACCATCTAACAGAGATATTAGGGACACAGGAGATCAAAGACAAAAGAAACTTCACTAGATTAAAAGCAATGGCTGGAGGTATTACTTTGACTTATTTCTTCCGCAATTTTGTGATCTAATCGTCACATATGGCTATCAATTGGTATCAGAGCCTTCATTTTCCTCTGCCTTGCTTTGGTTGCTGCAATTTTTTTCGATTTTCATCGTTTTTTGACCTTGGTTTTTGGATATCTGTTTCGGATCTGATAGTGTAGTTAACGGGTTTTAGATCCCGTCTGAAGGTAGAAGATGACCCCTGAGGGGTAGTTCGGTCTTTTTGTATTAAAAGTTAATTTTCATTCAAACTATATACTAATGATGATGTCGGGTTGCATTCAAATAGAATACTGCTATTTCCCCCTTTAATTAATTATTTGTCATCTTGAATTCTAGTACTGTCACCTATACCTACTGTTCGTACACATCTTATTAAAAAACAAAAGAATGGGGCTACACTGGCCACACTGGTCCTAAATGATTTTTTTTGAAAGCAAGTTTACCTCTGTACACACTTATTAGTTTTTCCTTTTCTTTTCGTACTGATCACATGGGGCTTCCCTGGCCATAAATGCAAGCTATTTTGCCTCATAGCATTTCTATATGCACTGTGAATAGAATACAAAATGGCAAAACATTTATGGCCATACGAATTTGCATCACCATTTTTTATTTTTCTTGTTTTAATAATGGGATGCGTATGCAAGGGACAATGTGAATAATGTACGAAATCTTGACAACAGTGAAAATGTACAGTACATGCCCCATATTCTAACCGTAGCATTTTTCCCTCTGTCCTTGTGCCAATAGCAATTAAATTAATTATTTGTTACACTGGACAATGTATTAAATTTATATTATTAGAGGGAACATGTTACGTCGTGATTCATTCCTAGTGGACAGTTCCTAGTAATTAGTCACAAACATTTCGGTCCTTTGTTTTTGTGGATTATCTGCACACTGTCATGTTGACTTCCTTTCATGTTGTTTTTAAGGTGCAGCATGTACCTTCCTTTGCTGTTCATACACAAGGTGAATGTGAAATAGTTTCACGTAAGGGTGTATGAAAAGGGAAAGTGTAGTGAAAATTTTGTATACCACTTATCATTAATTCATCTGATGGTATATGTCTTGTAACCAAACAGTAAATTATTTCCATGTCTAAATTTCTGTGATATGTACCATCATGGATATCACTAGGATTTGTGTGTACATTTGTTATATTTGATGCACTAATATTTCTATGCGATGTTTTCTATCTGCTGTTAATGTGGAGTGAGCCCATGCTACATTACATGTCATACATGTA
Source organism: Scilla litardierei (assembly GCA_030789695.1). NCBI lineage: Eukaryota > Viridiplantae > Streptophyta > Magnoliopsida > Asparagales > Asparagaceae > Scilla > Scilla litardierei. Next base: position 111,812,080 of record CM061133.1, on the reverse strand, counting down.
ATGCCCTACCAGCTACTGCACAAGTACTAGATGGGAGGTGAATAGTACTTTAAAATAATAAGTAGTATAATTCCAAATTAAATTGCAAACAACTACCAAATCAATTTGCGGAAGCTTAAATTGAATGACAATACAAAACTAACAATGCTAACAAACGATGTTAATGGGTTCGGATCCACCCAAGTCTCCCCGACTTGTTCCCGGTGATCCTACGTCCCAACCACCCGGATCCCCTCCGGATACTTGAGTTAGAAACCCTAACTTAAGATTTCCACTATGAATATCTTGTGAAAAACCTTCACAAGATCAAATCATACATGCAATAGCAAACGTGAATCCCACAACCTGGGATCACAACCTTCTCTCACAACCGAGAGAATCACAAAGCAATATTAAAGAGTTTAATATGAAATAAACAATCTTACCACAAAATCCTATACCTTGAGTTTTTCTTACCCAAATGGTGAAATGAAGGATTTGAGGGAGATGAAGTCACCAAGACCTAGCACCAAGGAAATGACCAGCAATCGGTGCCTAGGGATGATTTGGAGACTTGGATCAAGCAATAGCTTGAAGAGCTCACCAAGAACAACCTTCTCTCTAGATGGATTCTAGATCTAGAAATGAGAGAGAATGGGTTTCTTGTGAGGAAGAGAGCTTTAGATTTGAGTGAGAAAGGCTATCTCTTTTGATCTCAATGAATCTCTGAATGGAAGCTCTAACCTAGATAGAAATGACCTAGGTTCGTATTTATAGGGTCCCATAAAAACAAGTTAGGTCATTCTCCAACGGATAGAAATCTGTGAGAATTAGTCGGTCAAAGAATAATCACTGACCGACTAGTTCATCAACTAGTCGGTCAGTCAAACAGCATGGACCGACTAAGTGAAGATCTGAGAAGAGATAGAATTTCAGACCTAGAAATCTAGTCGGTCCAAGAAGACTTTCTGACCGACTAGTTTCACAACTAGTCGGTCAGTCAGTGAACGTAGACCGACTAAGAGGCAAAATGAAATAGTCTGAACACAAGTTGACTTAGTCGGTCCAAGAAAAAAAGTTGACCGACTAGATTGTCAACTAGTCGGTCACCAAACGTTCTTAGACCGACTAACGATAAACAGTAGCTTAGGAGAAATTAAGCATGAACAGTAAGTCACAACTAGTTGGTCAAAGAAGCATCACTGACCGACTAGTTCACAAACTAGTCGGTCGGTGAGTCAACGTAGACCGACTAACTGTAAACAGTAAAGTCCAAGAACTTAAGGAATCAAACTAGTCGGTCCAAGAAGAGTTGCCGACCGACTAGATCACCATCTAATCGGTCAGTACTTGTTCTTGTACCAACTAACATGCACAATAAAGTCCGAATCGAAGCGCGATGCTTCGAGGAAGTTAGAATGAACTTGTGCAAGGATCCTAGAGCTACGAAATGAGCGTAATGAAGATAGAAACGTAAGATATACTCAAGGCTTAACATTCTATATATCGAAGCTAAAAGACTATAAATAAAACCTTAATAAACGGTCTTCGAGAGCTTCGATTGAATCTTCATAACTTCCAAAACGTCGCATGAGCTTCAACGAAGCTTTAGGCATGAATACGAGCTTTGGGAAGTGTTGAGATGTCGCTTTGAATGTTCTCGTGAAATTGGCGACGATCTCCGATACTGCGCTCACAAATTGTTAGTTCATGGATTATTTATGTTTGCTCATCATCAAAACCAAATCCGGGGAGTCCAATATTCAACATTCTCCCCCTTTTTGGTGATGACAAACCAACATAAATAATAATCAAAAATAATGATTCAAATGTAAAATACTTACTCCCCCTGCATTGATGACACGTTAATTCCAAAATGAATATATATGAATTGCATCAATCAGATGAGTAAGATAAATAAAGAGAATCAATTTTCGAAATATCGGATTTTGAAAATCCTTATATGTATCTTAACTCCCCCTGAATCTAACATATCAAACTAGATTCTTGGAAAATGAGTTAAATTTTCATTTGCGCTATTTATTATCATTATCTCTCCCCCTTTGGCATTATCCCAAAAATGGGGGGCATACAACGACAACAACTAGGAAATGGAAAATCCAACATCGGGAGTCGTAGACAATGACGATGGAACTAATTGACACCAAAGGAAAAGCGATAAAATCAAAAACAAGGTGTGCCAAAATTGTCCATTATAAAAAAACGATAATCAAAATCATCAAAAATACCAAATAATTATTCAGTAATTGAATAAAGAAACATACTCTTCAATATTCAATATTCTTGGTTAAATTTGTGCATGGAAAACAATTCTATACAATCATAGAATCTCCATCTATTTAACCAAGCATTTAAGCATCGAGCGATGAAATCACATTGCAAGGACATTGAATGAGAATTAATGTGCACGACGAAGTAAATATCATAACATGAACATCGATGTATATATAGAGATGATAACATGTTGAGTACATCCAAAAAGATATCAAATATAAAAATGTACATCACATCAAATGCAACACATCATCTATATAAACATCAAAAAGAACAACATCATCGTCTACATCAAAATAGAACATCATCATCAATATCCAGAGTACATCAAAATACAACACATCAAAATATCCAACCGACCTCCAGAAAACTCCAAAAGTACATCAAAACATCATAACCCTCATACTCTATCCTAACCCAAAATACTCTCACTAAGATATATCATCCAAAGCGTAGTGGAGAGTCCTCGGAACAACGATCACGAGGGAGTGGCTGGATCTGCAGTGTCCATGGGTCCAGTCGACGGAGTGGACTCAGGCTCTGTAGGGAGAAGAGGCGTCTCAACAGATGGAATCGTCGGGGCAGGAGTCGAGACGTCAACGACGGGCTCGACGGCAGATGTGTCAACAGGAAAATCAGCAGGCACGGCAGCAGGGTCAGCAGCAGGCTCAGAAGTCTGAAGTGCTGAAGCAGAAGTCTCTGGAGCACCGGAAGTGGTGCCATCTCCAGGAGCTGAAGATGTGGTAGCAGCAGCAGCAGCAGTGGCCGTGGCCTCATCGCCACGAGCCAAGGAAGTGACAAGCTCGTCAATCTCCTCATCGTCCATCTCCTCGGCCTCAGAAACTGAAGGAGGAAGATCAACCCCCATCATCTGAGCCATACGGCAGACGACCTCCTCGGTACGAGCCAAACGCGACTCGTGCCGACGAAGAAGGCGTACGACATCATCTAATGTAGCAGGACGAGAGGGGACTGCAGCAGCTGACGGAGTGGACTGGGAAGCAGATGCGGTAGACCTCTGCACGTGACGAAGCGCCGCTAGAGATTTCTTAACGGCCGTCGCGTTCAGAGGAGTACCCAAGGGACGCTCATCGTCAGAAGGGAGAGGGACTCGGAAATGACGAAACACAAGGGTCAACAAACAAGGGTATGGAATATGCGCAGATTTATTGGTCTTGCGTATACACTCGAAAGAGTCCATCTTATCGAGTATCACGCGAGCCCAATTAATCTCGCATCCCAAGAAAAGAGCGTAGATCAATTTCAAGAACGGCTGGGAAGGAAGTGAAGATGATCCATACTTAGGGAGAAGACATGACTTCAAGATCAGGTTAAGGACCCACGCATTCGGCTTGAAAGATTTCGAAGGAACACCAATGAATGCGGAGGGGATAACCTGGAAGATATCGGAAAGAACTGACTGATCCAAGGAGGAAATGTCATCGACGGAAATGTCCGAAGGAAGGAGACCGGACGACGAACAACCAAGAATCTCCCCCAAGATTTCTGCCGTGAGAACTATAGGAGTTCCCAAGACAGTAGTCTCAATGGAGTGGCTGGCATCGTACTGGCCCCGAATACGATTGGCATAGAACAATTTCACAAGGCGAGGATATGATTTAGGATTGGCCTTGGGGTCGAATCTGAGATAATCAAGGAGACCACTATAGGAGAGTAGGTCAGCTAAGCCAAGGAAATTAGAAAACTGGACGTAGTGCTCCAATAGCATCGGGCAGTGTTCAATACGGTTGTAGGCCGCGAGACACAAAGGGTCGTCGCGACACAACGATATGTCAACACCCCCCGCTGGCATTGGGCCCTTTCCCTTTGGCTGGCGAGTCCTAGGACGAAGTGGAGGAGTGGGTTCCCTAGGGCTAGGCTCATCCTCAGGGATAAATTCAGTGTCGGAATCGGGTGGAGTGGCAGGAGAGTGGAGTATGGCCTTCTTGGACTTAGATTTACGGGGTTTGACGGTCGCCGTCCTCTGCTTCTTCAGAGGAGGCGAAGACGGAGAGGCTTGGGTTGATTTGGCACGACATTTAGGCTTAGGTGGATTCCTAGGGTCGGAAGGCCCTACGGACATAGGAGAAGCCCCAGAAGAGGCGATGGGAATTCTCGTCTTTGCCATAGCACGACGAGCACAACCAAACGATGGGAAGATTAATCACCCTAGCACAAACCCTAGAGAGAGAATCCGAAACACAAGCCCTAGGTTAAAACTAGAAACCCTAGGAGCTAGAACCCTAGATGAGATGAAAAACAAACCCTAGAATAGGAATCGACCTAGGAGGAGGAGGGAGATACCTAGGAGGAGAAGGAGACGGCGGCGGACGGCGGCGATGGCCGGAGATAAGGCCGGAGTCGACGGGAAGTTGAAGAGGCTCGGAGGGGGTTTGGGGTTTTCGGGCTTGAGCTGAGAAAGAGACCGACTAAAAAGAGTTTTAGTCGACTGAAATGAGTATAAGTCGGTCGAGATCTGGAAAAGACACAAAAGCCCTAACATACTTAGTCGGTCACAGTTCAAGCACTGACCGACTAGATTACGATCTAGTCGGTCGGTCAATGAGCTTGAACCGACTAAGTCGAAACAGAGGCAAACAGTGAATTTTAGGGCTAGAATTAGTCGGTCGCAGTATATTCACAAACCGACTAGTTTTCAATCTAGTCGGTCGGTAAGTGTACTGTGACCGACTAAAGAATGAAAAAGATAAGAGTGAGATAGAAGCTTGATCTAGTCGGTCTGAGTTCACTTGCTAACCGACTAGATGAGCATCTAGTCGGTTGACAAGTGAACTGAAACCGACTAGAAGAGTCCAAAAATTGATAATTGATTTCTCTTCACAACCCACTTGGATGAAACATCTTAACACTCTCATTAGTCATCTAAATTACCCAATAAAACGTCGAAATCTTAAATACGACATTGAAATACGAATTCGATCATAAATTTAAACAAATCTCATAAAATTCCCAAAAATTCAACAAATCTAGCATGAATGAAATATCGCGAAATATATTAGCAAGCAAGATGATTGAGTTTAAATATGAATCCTATATCTCGGATTCAACCATAATCCCCAATTCTCGACGCAACCGCACAAAGGAGTCCTCCTTTAGGGGTTTCGTGAAAATATCGGCGATTTGCTTTTGGGTTTCAACGTACACTAAAATGATGTCCTTCTTAGCAACATGATCATCTAAAAGATGGTGTCGGACATCTATGTGTTTTGATCGGGAATGGTGCACCGGATTCTTTGAAAGACAGATAGCACTTTGGTTATCCACCATGATAGGGCTAGTATCACAGTGAATACCAAAATCCTTCAAAGTGTGTCTCATCCAAAGAACCTGGGCACAAGCGGCACCGGCGGGAATATATTCCGCCTTAGTGGTTGAAAGTGATACGGAATTTTTCTTCTTGGAAAACTAAGAGACAAGAGAATTTCCTAGAAAATGGCAAGTGCCACTAGTACTTTTCCTGTCGGATTTGCATCCCGCATAATCGGCATCACTGTATGAGACTAACTCATACGTGCTAGATTTTGGATAAAGTAATCCAAAATCTAAAGTGTAACTTAGATAACGGAAAATACGCTTTACCGCTACTAAGTGAGACTCCTTAGGTAGAGACTGATAACGTGCACAAATGCATACGGCAAACATAATATCGGGCCTACTTGCGGTAAGATAAAGTAAACTACCTATCATACCTCGATATAGATGAATGTCTACATCCTTACCGCCCGTATCCTTGTCGAGATGCGTAGTCGTGCTCATTGGAGTCTTTTTCCCGGAAGCACTTTCCATTCCAAATCGCTTAAGCAACTCCACCGTATATTTCGTTTGGTGGATGAAGATTGCATCGTTCATTTGGCGAATTTGGAGACCTAAGAAATATTTGAGTTCGCCCATGTGCCTCATCTCAAATTGTTCCTTCATAACATTAGAAAACTCTTCGCAAAGAGTGAAGTTAGTAGCACCGAAAATGATATCATCAACATAAATTTGAACTAATAAAATATCATTATTCGCATGCTTAACAAAAAGTGTAGAATCGGCTTCGCCCATTTTAAAATTCAAATCCAAAAGAAAATTCTTTAGGCGATCATACCAAGCTCGAGGAGCTTGTCTCAAACCATAAAGAGCTTTCTTTAGTTTAAAAACATGATTTGGAAATTTTTCATTTATGAAGCCAGGAGGTTGAGAAACGTAAACTTCCTCAACGACATCTCCGTTTAAAAATGCACTTTTAACATCCATTTGAAATAACTTAAAATTTTTATGGCATGCATATGACAATAAAAGTCTAATTGATTCTAATCTAGCTACCGGAGCGAAGGATTCTTCGAAATCGATACCTTCCTCTTGGCGATAGCCTTGAGCAACTAACCGAGCTTTGTTCCGGATGACGACTTGATTTTCGTCGGATTTGTTCTTGAAGATCCACTTTGTCCCTATGACGGTGTGGTTCTTCGATGGCAAATGAACAAGCTCCCATACCTCATTCCTCTCGAATTGAATGAGTTCCTCCTCCATGGCAAGGATCCAAGCACTATCTTCGCAAGCTTCAACTATATTCTTTGGCTCTATTGATGAGACAAAGGCACTATTGGCGAAGTGGTGGACTTGAGATCTCGTCTTGACACTATCATGAATATTGCCAATGACTTGCTCATGGGGATGGTCGCGAACGGTATGAAGCCGCTTGGGAATACCTTGATCACTAGGCACATTCTCAACAACTTCATTAGTCGGGTTAGTCTCAATAGAATCAATCGAATCAATAGACTTAGAATTTTCAAACGGATCACATAAAACATCCATAGAATCATTATCATTTGAAATTCTAGAAGTAGTAAAATTCTCATTAAACGAGACATGAAGTGATTCCTCGATCGTAGAAGATCTTTTGTTGTATATCCGGTAGGCTTTCCTACGTGAGGAATACCCAACAAATATCCCCTCATCCGATCTTGGATCAAACTTGTCCAAATTATCATATGTGTTTTTTATAAAACATTTTGCGCCGAAAACACGAAAATGTTTAACTTGAGGCAATCTACCAAACAACAATTCATAGCAAGTTTGTTTGGTGCCGGGCCTCAAAAGTATTCTATTAAACACATAATAAGCGGTGTGTACCGCTTCCGCCCAAAATTGATAACCAAGTTGACTATCTTCGAGCATAGTGCGAGCACACTCCACAAGCGTTCTATTCTTCCTCTCAACAACACCATTTTGAGGAGGTGCACGAGGGAAAGAAAACGTGTGAGTAATTCCAAGATCATCACAAAAATTTGAGAAAGACTCATTCTCAAATTCACCCCCATGATCACTACGAATAGTGACAATGGTGGTTCCGATGAGATTTTGTACTTTCTTCACAAATATTGTGAAGTTTTCAAAAGCTTCATTTTTATTACTTAAGAAAAATACCCATGTAAATCTTGAATAATCATCAACGATGACTAGTCCATACCTTGCATTTCCTAAGGAAGCAACTCTAGTTGGCCCAAATAAATCTAGATGTAATAGCTCTAGTGGCCGTTTCGTAGAAATGCTTTTCTTAGGTTTAAATGAAGATTTAGGAAGCTTGCCACGTTGACAAGAATCACAAAAACTTTTCTTTTCAAAAACGAGTTTCGAAAAACCTTTAATGGAATTTAATTTCGAAAGCTTATAAAGTGTTCCAAAGTTCACATGTCCAAAGCGTCGATGCCATAAGTGTTTTTCACTTGTGTTGGCAACGAGACATTGTTCATATGACTTAGGAAGATCCAAAATATAAATATCTTTATGGCGTGTGCCGGAAAATAATAATTTATTATTGTCATTTGAAATATGACACAATCATTTCGTAAAACTAACTTTGTAACCTTTGTCACAAAGTTGGCTTATTGAAATAAGATTATGATTTAAACCATCAACTAGATAAACATCACTAATTAAGGGTTTAGAAGGGTTACCCACTTTACCAACACCGACGATGGTTCCGCTCTCGTTGCCTCCAAATACGACGCGATTCCCATTTGCAATGGGAACCACTCCGGAGAGCAATTGAGCGTCACCCGTCATGTGTTTTGAACACCCGCTATCGAGTATCCAATTCCCTTTGGAGCTAAATTTATATTTGTTGCTCCTTTTCTTTTTCTTTTCCTTGAGTACCTAAAGATAGAAACTTTCATATCATGGTACCCAAGGTCATTGGGTCCTCAAAAGTTAGACCTTTGGAAGCCAAGTCCAATTGGACTTAGACTTCCCCACATAATTCCTACTATGCACAACATTCGAAAAATAAGCATTCATATATACTTGTTTTTCATCCATGCTTGTGTCCTTCGGGCTCCAAATAGTGAAGATTTTGGGAGCCCTCATCCTATTGGGTGCATGCATGCGACGTTGATTTCTATGTGATGCTTGTTGTGGATAGGCATACGGGACATGATGAAATGGTGCACGACGAGAATTATTCATATGATGCGGTGGGTGAACATATGCATGTGTGGGAACACGTGCGTGAGGGTGTCTCACATGGTGTGCACGTGCCCGAGAATGTGTTGCATAAAAATCATCATATGTGTGAGATGGTGGAGTAGGACGTGTGTTCCTACGTGGCATGGTTTTGGTGTACATATAAGCATGCCCCTTCTTTGGAGGTCCACCCGAAGTGGGTTTCTTTCCAAAAGAGGGTGTGGACGAGGTGGAAGCACCATTGGTAGATAAACTACCAATAGAGTGTTTGCTACCACTCGTAGAGTCACCGGAAGTTGGCCTAACAAAAGTAGTGGCCGCTTTGGATGGACATCCCATCGTATACCCCAAACCAATGTGGTGATTGGCCGGAAGTAAGTCACTTAGGATTTTATCCAAATGGTCCTTACCTTTGTTGAATTTGTTAATTTGGCCCAATGTGTTCTCATATTTCTCTTTGAGAGAACGCATAGAAGTATCCAAATTGGATACTTGCGATGTGAGCACAAAAACACGAGATTTAAGATTCTCGTTCTCAATACTCAAAGTCGAGTTTTGAGAAGTTAAATCCGCTATCCTATGTTCTTCCGGATCCTTGATGCTAACATGTTCAAGTTTAGATTTGAGATTAATAATCTCATTTCTTAACTCTTCAACAACGGTGTCGTTGTTGGTGATGATAGTCTTAGGCGAGGTTTGAATGCTAGCTAGGTCATCTTTTACTTTAGTGTATCTATTTACTAACTTAGTGTATTTAGACCATAAATGAGAGTTAGCATCCCTAAGATCATCCATCGTTACCTCATCGCCTTCATCGTCGCTATCATCGGAAGAGGAGGATCCTTGATCATGCTCCTCTCTTGCCATGAAGCACATGTGCGCTTGCTCCACTTTCTCATCATCCGACTCTCCGCTTGAGGAATCCTCGGAGTCAGTGAATGTTGCTCCGACAAGTCCCTTTGTGTACCCCTTTTTGTACTTCTTTGACTTGTCGAACTTTGGCGCCTTCCACTTCTCCTTTTGCTTGTTTTGAGGACAATCCGCTTTGATGTGTCCTGGCTTATTGCATTTAAAGCACAAAGGTGGAGAGGCGTTAGTAGAAGTAAACTTAGATTTTTGTTTGAAGTTACCCTTTCGGAAGAAGCGATTGAACTTCTTTGCCATGAGTGCAATGGATTCCATGTCCATTTCTTCTTCCGAGTCCTCATCATCGGTAGAGGTGGATGAAGCCGCCTTGAATGCAATCGCCTTTTTCTTAGGCGCATCTAGGTTCAAATAGGACTTCATCTTTTCTTGTAACTTCACCTTGCTATCTTTGCGTACCTCGTATGACATCAAAGTACCCATTAGTTGAACTACGGTATATTTGTTCATGTCATTACCTTCCTCGATGGCGAAGGTACGTTTTTCCCAAGAAGAGGGAAGTCCTTCAATAATCTTTGAGCACTTCTCCTTTTTAGTGTAGGACTTGCCGAGGGCCTCTAACTCGTTTATTATGTCAACAAAGCGAGCGTAATATTCTTTCATCTTCTCGCCCTGTTGCATATGAAACATTTCGTAATCTTTGTTTACGACTACGAGTTTAGAGTCTCTTACCCTACTCGTCCCTTCATGAAGTATGAGGAGGGAGTTCCAAATTTGATATGCACTCTTACATGTGCATATCTTATTGAAATCCTCGGGCTCCAAAGCGCATTGCAAGGCGTTCATTGCCTTGGCATTGCTTACCTCCGCGGCGACCTCCGCGGTAGTCCATTTCTCAAAGTCTTCTTCTTTGGGTTCGATGTATTCCTTCATTGTAGTCCTCCATAAGGATGCACTCCGGAGGATGGTTTCCATCCGGCATTTCCAATACCCATAGTTGGTACCGTTGAAGAATGGAGGCCTTGTAGAGGAATGTCCTTCCATCACCGATGACGCTCCTTCACGGTTCCTGAAGGTGTCATAGTTGGAAGGTGGAGGCACGGTCTTGTTGTCGTTGGCAGACATAGCTAAGTATCTGGCTCTGATACCAAATGTAATGCCCTACCAGCTACTGGACAAGTACTAGAGGTGGGGTGAATAGTACTTTAAAATAATAAGTAGTATAATTCCAAATTAAATTGCAAACAACTACCAAATCAATTTGCGGAAGCTTAAATTGAATGACAACACAAAATTAACAATGCTAACAAACGATGTTAATGGGTTCGGATCCACTCAAGTCTCCCCGACTTGTTCCCGGTGATCCTACGTCCCAACCACCCGGATCCCCTTCGGATACTTGAGTTAGAAACCCTAACTCAAGATTTTCACTATGAATATCTTGTGAAAAACCTTCACAAGATCAAATCATACATGCAATAGCAAACGTGAATCCCACAACCCGGGATCACAACCTTCTCTCACAACCGAGAGAATCACAAAGCAATATTAAAGAGTTTAATATGAAATAAACAATCTTACCACAAAATCCTATACCTTGAGTTTTTCTTACCCAAATGGTGAAATGAAGGATTTGAGGGAGATGAAGTCACCAAGACCTAGCACCAAGGAAATGACCAGCAATCGGTGCCTAGGGATGATTTGGAGACTTGGATCAAGCAATAGCTTGAAGAGCTCACCAAGAACAACCTTCTCTCTAGATGGATTCTAGATCTAGAAATGAGAGAGAATGGGTTTCTTGTGAGGAAGAGAGCTTTAGATTTGAGTGAGAAAGGCTATCTCTTTTGATCTCAATGAATCTCTGAATGGAAGCTCTAACCTAGATAGAAATGACCTAGGTTCGTATTTATAGGGTCCCATAAAAACAAGTTAGGTCATTCTCCAACGGATAGAAATCTGTGAGAATTAGTCGGTCAAAGAACAATCACTGACCGACTAGTTCATCAACTAGTCGGTCAGTCAAACAGCATGGACCGACTAAGTGAAGATCTGAGAAGAGATAGAATTTCAGACCTAGAAATCTAGTCGGTCCAAGAAGACTTTCTGACCGACTAGTTTCACAACTAGTCGGTCAGTCAGTGAACGTAGACCGACTAAGAGGCAAAATGAAATAGTCTGAACACAAGTTGACCTAGTCGGTCCAAGAAAAAAAGTTGACCGACTAGATTGTCAACTAGTCGGTCACCAAACGTTCTTAGACCGACTAACGATAAACAGTAGCTTAGGAGAAATTGAGCATGAACAGTAAGTCACAACTAGTCGGTCAAAGAAGCATCACTGACCGACTAGTTCACAAACTAGTCGGTCGGTGAGTCAACGTAGACCGACTAACTGTAAACAGTAAAGTCCAAGAACTTAAGGAATCAAACTAGTCGGTCCAAGAAGAGTTGCCGGCCGACTAGATCACCATCTAGTCGGTCAGTACTTGTTTTTGTACCAACTAACATGCACAATAAAGTCCGAATCGAAGCGCGATGCTTCGAGGAAGTTAGAATGAACTTGTGCAAGGATCCTAGAGCTACGAAATGAGCGTAATGAAGATAGAAACGTAAGATATACTCAAGGCTTAACATTCTATATATCGAAGCTAAAAGACTATAAATAAAACCTTAATAAACGGTCTTCGAGAGCTTCGATTGAATCTTCATAACTTCCAAAATGTCGCATGAGCTTCAACGAAGCTTTAGGCATGAATACGAGCTTTGGGAAGTGTTGAGATGTCGCTTTGAATGTTCTCGTGAAATTGGCGACGATCTCCGATACTGCGCTCACAAATTGTTAGTTCATGGATTATTTATGTTTGCTCATCATCAAAACCAAATCCGGGGAGTCCAATATTCAACAATACATACTCCCATTATATTAAGAATTTTGTTAATGTTTAAGTGATCTATACATTTTTAATTAATTTTGGAATAGCCATATCATCTTTAATTAATTGAATTGTATGTTAAATTTGATTTAAGATCACATTTGGAGTACGAACATTAGTTGTAATTAATCATACCTAATATAATAGATCTTTTCCCACAAGAATTTTTATTATATTGAGTATGATTAATTGGGATAAGATATCAAATTATATTTTCTAATTTACCCACAGGGATTTGAAAAGGAACATGATTTGATAGTTTTATCATGAATTTTAAACTGAATCTAATTGAGTTATAACTTTAGCCCACAGGCAAGTTTTATGTCATCAGATTCATATTTTTATTGTTTACATTGGTAATACATATTTTTGGTTTGTTAAGTTTCAGAATATTGAATTGAGTATGTATGTTAAAAATTTTACAGCATCACAGACTGTGACTATTACTGATATCAAGTGTGACGTTCCTGAACTAAATGGCGAAAATTATAGGATTTGGAGGAAGAGGATACTCCTTCATTTAGGTGTGGCAAACATTGATTATCACATCCGCAAGGATGAGCCACCAGCCAATACAGATACTAGCCTTCCTGAAGCTTTAGATCTTTATGAAAAGTGGGAGAGATCTAATCATCTCTGTGTTATGTTCATAAAGACTAAAATATCGGCTAGTATAAGGGGCTCGGTAGAAAAGCATGACAATGTCCGATCACTATTGAAAGCCATTGACGAGAAGTTTCAGAGCTCTAATAAGGCACTTGTGAGTACTCTCATTGGAAATTTTTCGTCGATAAACCTTACTGGTCTTGGAGGTGAGCACATCATGCATACGAGGGATATTGCTGCTCAACTCAAGAAGTTGGAGGTTAAGATGTCTGACAGATTCTTGGTTCATTACATTTTTGAACACTCTCCTGCATCAATACAGACCTTTCAAAATATCCTATAACACACAAAAGGATAAGTGGTCAATGAACAAACTTTTGACCATGTGTGTTCAGGAGGAAGGTCGATTGATTATGAAGAATGGAGAGTGTGTATTAATGACAACCAACAAGAAAGATGACAGACGCCCCAAATTTAAGGAGAAGGGGAAAGCGCCTGTTAAGGGAGGAATTGCTAAGGAGTCTAAGTACTTCTTTTGTAAAAAGAAGAGGCACATGAAGAAGGATTGTCTAAAGTTCCTTCAGTAGCATAAAAAGAAAGGTAACTCAATCTCACTTGTCTGTTTTCAATCAAATTTGTCTGTTTTGAATCAAATATGACTGAAGTTCATTGTGACATGTGGTGGATTGACTCTGGTTCTTCAGTCCATGTTTCAACAACTTTGCAAGGTATGACAAACCTGCGGAAACCAGCGATAAATGAACGCGGCATTTTCTCAGGAAACAAAACGCGCTCAGCTGTCGAATTTGTTGGAACATGTCGGCTTATTTTATCTTATGGCTTTGTTTTTCTTTTACATAATGTATTTTATGTGCCTGGTTTTTCCAGAAATTTGATTTCAGTTTCAAGACTATTGCCTTTGGGTTATGTTTTTAATTTCCATGGAACATCATTCAGTTTATGTTATAATTCAGATGTTGTTGGAAATGGCATGTTGTGAATGGTCTATTTATGTTTAATTTGCAAAACAATGCTGTTATGCATGTTAATGCTGGCATAAAAAGATGTGTTATGAATGAGGAATCTTCTATGTTATGGCTTCGGAGATTGGGACATATCTCCAAGGATAGAATCAAAAAGTTAGTAAATGAAGGAGTACTTAGTACTTTGGATTTTGCTGACTTTGAGATTTGTGTGGACTACATAAAGGGAAAGCATACCAAGATATCTAAGAAGGGCGCGCACAAAAGTTTCGAATTGCTTGAAATCATTTATTCATATATTTGTTGTCTAGACATGGACATAAGTGGTCCAAAATACTTCATCTCTTTTATTGACGATTTTTCACGTTTCATGTATTTCTACTTGCTTCATAACAAAAGTGAAGCGTTAAATGCCTTTAAGGTTTTTAAGGCAGAAGTAGAGAAACAATGTGGAAAACAAATTAAAATCATAAGAACTGATAGAGGAGGAGAGTATTATGGTAGATACACTAAAGGTGGTCAAGCATCTGGTCCATTTGCTAGGGTTCTTCAAAAGCATGGAATAGTTGTTCAGTACACAAATCCAGGATCTCCTAGTGAGAATGGTGTAGCTGAAAGAAGAAACATGACGTTAATGGAGATGGTTAGGAGTATGCGCAGTAATGCCAAACTTCATATATCATTATGGACTGAAGCTCTTAAAACAACAACATACATATTAAACCGAGTTCCAACTAAGGCTATCCCAAAGACGCCTTTTGAGTTATGGAAAGGTTGGAAACCGAGTTTACGCCATGTACACGTTTGGCGATGCCCTTCTAAAGTAAGAGTGTATAATCCACAAGAGAAGAAACTAAATCCTAGGACTATTAGTGGGTATTTCATTGGATATGCCGAACGATCCAAAGGATACAGATTCTATAGTCCATCTCACAGCACTAGGATTGTGGAATCAAGAAACGCAAAATTTCTTGAGAATGACATGATCAGTGGAAGCGATCATTTTCAGGACATTATTCATGAAAGGGGTCATGCTGGTGATCAGCCCTCCACATCGACTGATCGAATAATTGTCGTTAGTAGTTCCCCTCGAGTTCAAACATTCATTAATCGACAAATTGAAACACCACATGTTGATATTGATCCAGTAGATCAAGTTGTTCAAGAAACTCTGAAAGCGGTTGAATAACCTTTTGTTCAAGAAGAACCACTAATGGATGATCAACCAGTTGATCAACATGATCCTCAAGAGAATGTTGATGTAGCATTAAGAATATCTACTAGGACAAGAAAATCAGCAATATCTAGTGACTCTGTTGTGTATCTACATGAGTCAGACTTTAATGTTGGAGCCGAAAATGACCCTGAGATGCTTTCACAAGCCATGAATTCAAAAGAATCAAACTTATGGCATGATGCTATGAAAGATGAGATGAATTCGATGGCATCAAATGGGGTATGGAACCTTGTTGAGTTACCTGAAGGGAGCGAAAGCCGTTGGATGTAAATGGGTCTTTAAAACAAAGAAAGACTCATTGGGTGACATTGAGAGATACAAGGCCAGGCTCGTTGCCAAAGGATTCACTCAGAAGGAAGGAATCGATTACAAGGAGACATTTTCTCATGTATCAAAGAAAGATTCTCTTCGTATAATCATGGCATTAGTTGCACACTTTGACATGGAATTGCAACAAATGGATGTGAAAACGGCTTTTCTCAATGGAGACCTAGAGGAAGAGTATATGAAACAACCGGAAGGATTTTCCTACAGTAACGGTGAGCACTTGGTTAGCAAGCTCAAGAAATCCATATATGGATTGAAACAAGCCTCACGTCAATGGTATTTGAAATTTCATGATGTTATATCTTCATTCGGATTTGAAGAAAACATTGTGGATCATGTATATACCAGAAGGTCAGTGGGAGCAAAATTTGTTTCTTAATCTTATACGTGGATGACATTTTGCTTGCAAGCATGATAAGGGAATGCTTTATGAAGTGAAACATTTTCTCTCTAGAAACTTTGATATGAAAGATCTGGGCGATGCATCTTATGTTATTGGAATTAAGATATATTGAGAAAAAATGCATTATACTCTGGGAATGTCCCAAGAGATGTATATTAACAAAGTTTTAGAGAGGTTTCAGATGAAGGATTGTTCACCAAGTGTAGCTTCCATTATGAAGGGTGACAAGTTCGATTTGAATCAATGCCCAAAGAATGACTTTGAGCGTGAACAGATGATAAACATTTCGTATGCTTCTGCTATTGGAAGCCTAATGTATGCATAGGTTTGCACTAGTCCTGACATTGCATTTGTTGTTGGGATGTTGGCACGATATCAGAGTAATCCAGGCATAGAACATTAGAGAGCTGCAAAGAAGGTAATGAGATACCTTAAGGAAACCAGAGACTATATGCTCATATACAGACGGACGGACAACTTGGAAGTCATTGGATATTCTGATTTAGACTTTGCTGGGTGTGTTGATTCTCGAAAATCGACTTCTTGATACATATTTTTGTTAACCGGTGGGGTTGTATCATGGAGAAGCGGAAAACAGACTTTGCTTGCTACTTCTACCATGGAAGCTGAGTTCGTATCTTGTTTTGAGGCTACTTCACACGGTGTATGGATTAAGAATTTCATCACTAGACTTAGATTCATGGATTCTATTTCTAGACCGCTAAGATTGTATTGTGACAACACAGTTGCTGTCTTCATGGCTAATAACAACAAAATTGGTTGCCGAAGTAGGCACATCGACATCAAGTACTTAGCCATAAAACAGAGGGTTAAGGATAAATCAGTCGTCATTGAGCATATTTGTACTGATTTAATGATTGCATATCCTTTAACTAATGGCATGCCACCACTGAAGTTTAAGGATCATTTGGATAGAATGGGACTTGGTTCCCTGTTGTAGTAACGTTTTTTTAAATGAAATTCTTATTGTAATTCTTTCTCATATATATGGGCGTGTGCACATTTGGTTATATTGTTATAAATATGAGAAAGATCATTTAGTTTGGACCAAGAATAAACATAAGGTTTATTCATTAAGTTGTATATGTTATTGATGAGAAACATGATGCATTGTAATACATGGAAGATAATACTTGCTTTTAAAAGGACTTATCACCATGATTCATGTATTTTGTTTCTCATTAGAAATGATGGTTTATATGGATCAAGTGGGAGAATGTTGCTTTTTCGTTTACAACGGTTGGTAATCCACATAACTAATTTCCTATCAATAACTGTAATTTGGTTTTGATAACCGTTGATGGAACGGTTTCAATAAGTATAAAAATGGATTTGGTCCCAGCAGTCTTTTCTCTCGTTTTTACACCATCTAACAGAGAGATTAGAGACACAGAAGATCAAAGACCAAAGAAATTTCACTGGATTAAAAGCAATGGCTGGAGGTATTAATTTGCCTTATTTCTTTCGCAATTTTGTGATCTAATCGTCACATATGTCTATCAGAACTCACCCGACCGGTTGACACTTCAACTGAACGAGTGGCCTTTTCTTCCCCTTTCGTGCACTGGTGCTATATTTATTGAAGATCTACTATCATTCCAGTGGGAGTTTGGGTGATCTCTTATTTTTCTAGCGTCGACATCGTCGTCAGCTTTCCTACGATAGGTCGCATGCCCAAATCCGATTTTTCTACATTTTTCTGGAATTTCCTGAGTGCAACTGGGTGCTGAAATTCTAGGTTGTCTGGAATCTGATTTCCACCCGATCGGTTGAGCTATCCACCCGACCAGGTGAACCCATTTTCAGCAGTTCAGTGTCTCTGTTTGTTTCCACCCGATCGGGTGGCCCTTTTTAAGCAGAGTTAGTGGGTATTTGTACCTGAACTGTTAGGGTTTTGTGGGGGCCTATAAATATGAGATGTTGCATGACTTGTAAGGGGTTCCCCCTCTATTTTTCAGGAGCTTTCTACCCCTTTCATGGGAGCCTTAGATTAGGTTAGATTAGGGTTTCTATTTCAATAAATCTTGTAATGGATTGATGAATTCTAATGCAAGATGAGTATTTCTCTTCCTTATTTCAATTGCTTTGTGTTATTTTCAATAAGCTTGATGGTGAATGTTTGTTTGTCCCTTTTATTGCTTGCTATCATGTTCTTCATCATTGAGTAGTGTTTGATGAACCCTAAAATGGGTTAGAGTAGGATTGATGCTTGGGATATTTCATTTGACTTGATTGCATGGCAAGTGTTTGATGGAATGTGTCAATGGGGATGTCTAGCAATCTGAGACCAACCCGTATAGCAACACACTAGATGGAGTTGGGGGTTGGGCTCTGGATGCTTATCGCGTCAAGATCCGCTTTGACGTATTGCTAGGAATAACATTTGACATATTTGGCCATTAGGGTTACGCTAGGGCGTTTCATTGTCATCAGCGGGAAAAAGACCACCTTTGACTGTTGAGCCAAGAGGAAAATAAAACGGGGGTTTGATTCTCTAGCCATAGCTCACGCCCTAGCGTTGACATTGAGTCCTTGCACGGGTAAATGGCTTGGACAAAATGTTAGGAACTATCATTGTGGTCTTAATGCTCTCGGTTGCGGAGGGTGTTGGACATGGGAATGCCCACCGTCCGAAACCGGGTAGACCTAGCGTATCATCCTGTTCACCGACCGAAATATCGGGCCTATGCGGCACTAGGTACCACCTTTTGGGGCCATGTCTCACCCTGGATCGAGTCGAATACCAAGTGTCATGAGTGCTCTAGCCAGTGTTAACGGGGATTCATTTCTTGTCTTTTACATTTCTTTCCTTTATTTCTACACTACCCACTCATATCATCCACGTAGCTCACACACAACCTAGACGAGGCTAGTAGCCATCAAGCCATCCACCTCCATGTGTTCGATATACCCGCACCCTGCACTAACCGTGCACTTGCAGTAAAACGACACCGCGCCCTAATCATAAACGGGGCACCGGTCAAAGCCCTTCATCGGGCATGCTTGATTAGAAATGGACGATAGCCCTTCGTTGCGTTTATTACCGTCATTGCGTAAGTTTTCAAGATCAACCATTTATCTTTACGTGAAAAGACTACTGGATGAATTCTATCGTCCATTTCTATCTCAAGTATGGACGAACAGAAGAAGACCTATTGTTTCCATACAGAGTTTGTGTGGGCAAATAAAGAAGAAGATGAGAAGAAAGTAGAGCAAGTTGTGAGAAGATGAGGACTCGTTGTCAGCCAGCCATTTATAGCGGAATTGAACCAATCAAAATGAAGAAAATAATAAGTCCATGACTCTACAGTAATGCAATGGATCTCGGGAATCAACATTTATGTACTCAACGTGCAAAACGCATAATCCCAACGTAAAAAACACGTAATCCAAAGTATTTTAGCCTGTGGTGAAAAATAGGTTAATTACTCTCCGTGCAAAACAAGGAAACTGAACAGTTTTTTGCCATGATCAACATTGATGGCTAATAGGAAAATTACTCCGAGCAATAATACTCTCCACTAAGCTTTTTCAATACCGCGTGCAACGCCCTATTATTCAGTACCTTGTGCACGATGAGTAAATATTTCTCGTAGCAAAGTTTTTACTCGACACACACAACGTCCGAAATATAGAGAAATTTTACATGTCATTGTCCGCGTGTAGTAATTTAATCCACTGCAACAGTTTTTACCCGATGCCACAACGGGATATAATTTTACCCGTTGTGCACGCGGATTAATCTTTTGACAGACTAATGAATTTTAACCCACAAGCCAACGGGTTGTGCGCTCTGAGTAATAATACTCCACTCTACCCGTTTTTATTACCATCCACAACGCGTAATAATGTAGCACGTTGTGCGCAATGAGAAAAATTTTCTCGTAGCCAAGTTTTTATTCGACGCACACAAGTTCTAAATCAGGAGAAATTTTACATCCGTTGTTTGCGTGGAGTAATTTAAGCCACTGTAACCGTTTTTACACGACGCGCACAATGGGGTATAATTTTACATGTTGTGCACGCTGAATAATATTACATGTGCACACAACCTGGATTAAATTTTTACATGCCATTGTGCGCGTCGTGTAATTTAACCTATGCAACTGTTTTTACACGACGCGCACAACGGGGATAATTTTACCCTTTGTGCACACGGATTAATAGTAATTCTAGCCAATGTCTTTTAACCCACGCGCACAACGGGTTGTGCGCTCTGAGTAATAATACTCCCCTCTCACCTTTTTTAATACCACGTACAATACGCTATTATTTAGCATGTTGTGCACGGAGAGTAAACTTTTCTTGTAGCCTAGTTTTTATTCGACACGCATAATGTTCTAAATCAGTAGAAATTTTACATTTGGCGAATAATCTTAATCCACGTGGAGTAAAACATAATCCACGTGGAGTAAAACTTAATCCACGTGTAGTAAAATGCATTTCCTTATTGCGGTGTATAAATTGCCTACATTCAAACTTTTACATTCAATCTGATACATATCCATTCTGATGAAATAAACTGTTCAAATATATACATGTAGAAACTGATATTGATCCATACCGATACAAAATTTAACTCATACTCATACAAACACCACATTCATGCAATTCCATTCAAACTAATACATTTGCCTTCTATATTTATACATTCGAATTGCTACATATACCATATGTATACTGACACAAATTCATCTTGTTTTTGATATGAACACCGTTTCCACTAAGGCGATGTACCAGATAGGCGATGAGCTCAGCAGATCCATTGCATTTATTACCGTCGTTGCAGATTTGTTGCCATTATCTACGGAATATGGTTGTCGTTGTAAATGATGGCTACCGTCTATCTAATGTTGTCGTAGACTATGGCGATTCTTCTCTTCGCAGGCAACGGAAAGGATCCAGCTTGGGAGACGACAGCATCAGCTTGCACTCCTCCAATTTCAGCATCAGCTTGCACGTGGAGTAATTGGGTCCAAGGTACATGTTTTCACCGGATGCGCACAACGTGGAATACTTTTACCCGTTGTGCCCTCGGATGAATATTACTTCAATCTAATTTTAACCCTTGTGCACAACGGGTTGTGCGCTGTGAGGAATAATACACCCCTCTAACCTTTTTTATTACCGAGCATGACGCGTTATAATGTAGCACATTGTGCGCGACGATTACATTTTACTCGTTGAAAAGTTTTTACCCGACGAGCAAACCGTTTCAAATCGGAAGAAATTTTACATGCCATTGTGTGCGTGGTGTAATTTAATCCAATGCAACTGCTTTTACACGACGTGCACAACGGGGTATAATTTTACCCGTTGTGCACGCGGAATAGTATTGCTTCTAACCAATGTCTTTTAACCCACGCGTACAACGGGTTGTGTGCTCTAAGTACTAATATTCCCCCCTCACCTCATTTAATACCGCGCATAATGCGCTATTATTGTGCACATTGTGCACGGTGATTAAATTTTACTCATAGCCTAATTTTATTCGACACGCACAACGTTCTAAATCTGTAGAAATTTTACATTTGACGTATAATCTTAATCCATGTGGAGTAAAATTTAATCCACGTGGATTAAAATTTTACATGTCGTTGTGTGCATGGTATAATTTAACCACATCAACTGTTTTTACACGATGCGCACAACAGGGTATAATTTGACCCGTTGTGCGCGCGGATTAATATTGCATCTAACCATTGTCTTTTAACCTATGTGAACAACGGGTTGTGCGCTGTGAGTAATAAAACAACCCTCTAACCTTTTTTATTACCGCACCCAACACGTTATTATGTTGCACGTTGTGCGCGACGATTACATTTTACTAATAGCAACTTTTTTACCCGAAGCACACAACGTTTCAAATCGAGAGAAATTTTACATGCTGTTGTGCGCGTGGTGTAATTTAATCCACTGCAACTATTTTTACACGATGCGCACAACAGGGTATAATTTTTCCCGTTGTGCGCGCGGAATAGTATTGCTCCTAACCAATGTCTTTTAACCCATGTGCACAAAGGGTTGTGCGCTCTGAGTAATAATACTCCCCTCTCACCATTTTTAATACCGCGCACAACGTGCAATTATTTAGCACGTTGTGTGCAGTGATTAAATTTTACTCCTAGCCTTGTTTTTATTCGACGCGCACAACGTTCTAAATTTGGAGAAATTTTACATTTGGCGTATAATCTTAATCCAATGTGGAGAAAATTTTAATCCACGTGGAATAAAGTTTTACATGCCATTGTGCGCGTGGTGTAATTTAATCCACGGCAACTGTTTATATAGGACGCACACAACAGGGTATAATTTTACCCGTTGTGTACGTGGAATAGTATTGCTTCTAACCAATGTCTTTTAACCCATGTACACAACGGGTTGTGCGCTCTGAGTAATAATACTCCCCCTTACCTTTTTAATACCGCACACAACGTGCTATTATTTAGCACGTTGTGTACGGTGATTAAATTTTACTCGTAGCCTAGTTTTTATTCAACGCGCACAATGTTCTAAATCTGGAGAAATTTTACCTTTGGTGTATAATCTTAATCCACTGTGGAGTAAAATTTAATCCACGTGGAATAAAATTTTGCATGTTATTGTGTGCGTGGTACAATTTAACCACTGTAACTATTTTTACACGACGTGCACAACAGTGTATAATTTTACCCGTTGTGCACACAGAATAGTATTGCTTCTAACCAACTTTTAACCCACTCGTACAATGGGTAGTGCGCTCTGAGTAATAATACTCCCCCCTCACCTTTTATAACATCGTGCATAACGTGCTATTATTTAGCATGTTGTGCGCAGTGAGTAAATTTTACTCGTAGCCTAGTTTTTATTTGATGCACACAACGTTCTAAATCTAAATAAATTTTACATTTGGCGTATAATCTTAATCCACTATGGAGTAAAATTTAGTCCACGTGGATTAAAATTTTACATGCCATTGTGTGCGCGGTGTAATTTAACCACGACAACAATTTTTACACGACGCGCACAACAGGGTATAATTTTACCAGTTGTGCACGCAGATTAATATTGCTTCTAACCAATGTCTTTTAACCCATGCACACAACGGGTTGTGTGCTCTGAGTAATAATACTCCCCTCTCACTTTTTTTATACCGCGCACAACGCGCTATTATTTAGCATGTTGTGCATGGGGGTAAATTTTTCTCTTATCCTAGTTTTTATTCGATGTGCACAACGTTCTAAATCTGAAGAAATTTTAAATTTGACGTATAATCTTAATCCACTATGAAGTAAAATTTAATCCATGTGGATTAAAATTTTACATGTCATTGTGCGCATAGTGTAATTTAACCATTGCAACTGTTTTTACACGACGCACACAATGGGGTACAATTTTACCCATTGTGTGTGCGGATTAATATTGCTTCTAACCAATGTCTTTTAACCCACACGCATAATGGGTTGTGCGCTATGAGTAATAATACTCCACTCTCACCTTTTTTAATACCGTGCACAACGCGCTATTATTTAGCACGTAATGTGCTGTGAGTAAATTTTTCTCGTAGCCTAGTTTTTATTCGACGCGCACAAAGTTTTAAATCTGGAGAAATTTTTCATTGGGTATATAACCGTAATCCACTGTGGAGTAAAATTTAATCCAAGTGGATTACAATTTTACATGCCGTTGTGCGCATGATGTAATCTAATCTACTGCAAATGTTTTTACACGACGTGTACAACATGGTATAATTTTACCTGTTGTGCGCGCGGAATAGTATTGCTTCGAACCAATGCCTTTTAAACAATGTGCACAACGAGTTATGCGCTCTGAGTAATAATACTCTCCCCACACCTCATTTAATACTGCGCACAATGCGCGATTATTGTGCACATTGTGCACGGTGATTAAATTTTGCACATTGCCTGGTTTTTATTCGACGTGCACAACGTTCTAAATTGTAGAAATTTTACATTTGACGTATAATCTTAATCCACGTGGATTAAAATTTAATCTACGTGGATTAAAATTTTACATGTCGTTGTGTGCGTGGTGTAATTCAATCACAGCAACTGTTTTTACACGACGCACACAACAATGTATAATTTGACCCGTTTTGCATGCGGATTAATATTGCATCTAACCGATGTCTTTTAACCCACGAGCACAATGGGTTGTGCGCTGTGAGAAATAATACACCCCTCTAACCGTTTTTATTACTGCAACCGACACAGTATTATGTAACACGTTGTGCACGACGATTACATTTTACTCATAGCAAAGTTTTTACCCGATGCGCACAACGTTCCAGATCGGGAGAAATTTTACATGCTGTTGTGCACGTGGGGGTAATTTAATCCACTGCAGCTACTTTTACATGACGCGCACAACGTGGTGTAATTTTATCGGTTGTGCACCCGGAATAGTATTGCTTCTAACCAATACCTTTTATCCCACGCGCACAACGGGTTGTGCGCTCTGAGTAATAATACATCCAACTCACCATTTTTAATACCGCGTACAACGTGTCGCACGTTGTGCATGGTGATTAAATTTTACTCCTAGCCTAAGCTTTATTCGACGTGCACAACGTTCTAAATTTGGAGAAATTTACATTGGGCGTATAATCTTAATCCACTATGGAGTAAAATTAAATCCACACGGAATAAAATTTTACATGCCGTTATGCGCGTGGTGTAATTTAATCCACTGTAACTATTTTTACACGACGCGAACAACGGGGTATGATTTTACCCGTTGTGCGTGTGGAATAGTATTGATTCTAACCAAATGTCTTTTAACCCACGAGCACAACGGGTTGTGCGCTCTAAGTAATAATACTCCCCCTCACATTTTTTAATACCGCGCACAACGTGCTATTATTTAGCACATTGTGTGCAGTTATTAAATTACACTCGCAGCCTAGTTTTTATTCGACGCGCACAATGTTCTAAATCTGGAGAAATTTTATATTTGGCGTATAATCTTAATCCACTGTGAAGTAAAATTTAATCCAAGTGGATTAACATTCTACATGCCATTGTGTGCGTCGTGTAATTTAACCACTGTAACTGTTTTTATACGATGAGCACAACGGGGTATAAATTTACCCGTTGTGCGCGCAAAATAGTATTACTTCTAACCAATGTCTTTTAACCCACGTGTACAATGGGTTGTGCTCTCTGAGTAATAATACACCCCCCTCACCATTTACAATACCGCGCACAATGCGCCATTATTTAGCACTTTGTGCACGGTGAGTAAATTTTACTTATAACCTAGTTTTTATTTGACGCGCACAACGTTCTAAATCTAAAGAAATTTTACATTTGGCGTATAATCTTAATCCACTGTGGAGTAAAATTTATTCCACGTGGATTTAAAATTTGCATGTCGTTGTGCGCATGGTGTAATTTAACCACTGCAACTGTTTTTACACGACGCGCACAACGGTGTTTAATTTTAACTGTTGTGTACACGGAATAATATTGCTTCTAACCAATATCTTTTAACCCACATGCACAACGGGTTGTGCGTTATGAGTAATAAAACTCCACTCTCACAATTTTTAATACCGCGCGGAACGCGCTATTATTTTGCATGTTGTGCGCGGTGATTATATTTATCTCGTAGCCTCGTTTGTATTCGATGCGCACAACGTTCTAAATCTGGAGAAATTTTACATTTGGCATATAATCTTAATCCACTTTGGAGTAAATTTTAATCCACCTGGATTAAAATTTTCCATGTCATTGTGCGTGTGGTGTAATTCAACCACTGCAACTGTTTTTACACGACGCGCACAACGGGGTCTAATTTTAGCCATTATGTGCGTGGATTAATATTGCTACTAACCAATGTCATTTAACCCACGCACACAACGAGTTGTGTGCTCTGAGTAATAATACTCCCCTCTCACCTTTTTTAATACCGCGCCCAACATGTTATTATCTAGCATGTTGTGCATGGAGAGTAAATTTTTCTCGTAGCCTAGTTTTTATTCGACGTGCACAACGTTCTAAATCTGGTGAAATTTTACTTTTGGCGTATAATCTTAATCCACCGTGGAGTAAAATTTAATTCACATGGATTAAAATTTTACAAACTGTTCTGAACGTGGTGTAGTTTAATCCATTGCAACTGTTTTTACACGACACCCACAACTGGGTATAATTTTACCCGTTGTGCTCATGGAATAGTATTGCTTCTACAAATGTCTTTTAACCCACGCGCACAACGGGTTGTGCACTCTGAGTAATAATACTCCCCTCCCCTTTTTTAATATTACGCACGACGTGCTATTATTTAACATCCTATACGCGGTAATTAAATTTTACTCGTAACCTTGTTTTTATTCGATGCGCACAACGTTCTAAATCTGGAGAAATTTTACATTTGGCGTATAATTTTAATCCACTATGGAGTAAAATTTAATGCACGTGGATAAAAATTTTACATGTCGTTGTGCGCATGGTGTAATTAACCACTGCAACTGTTTTTACATGCACAACGGGATTTAATTTTATCCGTTGTGCCCGCAGAATAGTATTGTTTCTAACCAATATCTTTTAACCCATGCACACAACGGGTTGTGCGCTCTGAGTAATAATACTCACCCCTCACCTTTTTTAATACCACGAACAACGCGCTATTATTTAGCATGTTGTGCACAGTGAGTAAATTTTACTCATAGCCTAGTTTTTATTTGATGTGCACAACGTTCTAAATCTGGAGAAATTTTACATTTGATGTATAATATTAATCCACTGTGGAGTAAAATTTAATACATCTGGATTAAAATTTTACATGCCACTGTGCGCGTAGTGTAATTTAAACCACTGTAATAGTTTTTACTTGACGCGTACAACGGGATATAATTTTACCCATTGTGCGCGCAGAATTGTATTGCTTCTAACCAATGTCTTATAACCCACGTGCACAACGGATTGTACGCTTCCGCCACACTTTTTTAATACCACGCACAACACATTATTATTTAGATGGTGTGTGCAGTGATTAAATTTTACTTGTAGCCTAGTTTTATTCAACGCGCACAACGTTCTACATCTGGAAATTTTTTACATATGGCGTATAATCTTAATCCACTGTGGAGTAAAATTTAATCCACGTGGATTAAAATTATACATGCCATTGTGCGCATAGTGTAATTTGACCACTACAACTGTTTTTACACGATGCGCACAACGGGGTATAATTTTACCCATTGTACACGCGGATTAATATTGCTTCTAACCAATGAATTTTAACCCATGTGCACAACGGGTTGTGCGCTCTGTGTAATAATACTCTCATCTCACCTTTTTAATACCGCGCACAACTCGCTATTATTTAGCATGTTTTGCACGGTAAGTAAATTTTACTGGTAGCCTAGTTTTTATTCGACGTGCACAACGTTCTAAAACTGGAGAAATTTTACATTTGGTGTATAATCTTAATCTACTATGGAGTATAATTTAATCCACGTGGATTAAAATTTTACATGCTGTTATGTGCTTGGTATAATTTAACCATTGCAAATGTTTTTACACGACGAGCACAACGGTGTATAATTTTACCCGTTGTGCGTGCAGATTAATATTTCTTCTAACCAATTTCTTTTAACCTATGCGCACAACGGGTTGAGCGCTCGGAGTAATAATACTCTCATCTAACCTTTTTTAATAACATGCACAACACACTATTATTTAGCACGTTGTGCACGGTGAGTAAATGTTTCTCGTAGCTTAGTTTTTTTCAACGCGCACAACGTTCTAAATATGGAGAAATTTTGCATAACACGCTATTATTTAGCATGTTGTGCGTGGTGTGTAAAGTTTTCTCATTACCTAGTATTTATTCGACGCGTAAATCAGGTGAAATTTTACATTTGGCGTATAATCTTAATACACTGTGGAGTAAAAATTTAATCCATGTGGATTAAAATTTTACATGACGTTGTGCGTGTGGTGTAATTTAACCATTGCAACTGTTTTTATACGACGCGCACAACGGGGTATAATTTTACCCGTTGTGCGCACGGATTAATATTGCTTCTAACCAATTTCTTTTAACCCACGTGCACAAATGGTTGTGCGCTCTGAGTAATAATACTCCACTCTCATCTTTTTTTAATACAGCGCACAACGCGCTATAATTTGGCACGTTGTGCATGGTGTGTAAAGTTTACTCGTAGCCTAGTTTTTATTCGACGCGCACAACGTTCTAAATCTGGAGAAATTTTACATTTGTCATATAATATTAATCCACTGTGGAGTAAAATTTAATCCACGTGGATGAAAATTTTACATGTCGTTGTGCGCGCGGTGTTATTTAATCCACTGCAATTTTTTTTACACTACGTGCACAACGGGATATAATTTTACCCATTGTGTGCACGGAATAGTATTTCTTCTAACCACTGTCTTTAAACCCATGCGCACAACGGGTTGTGTGCTCCGAGTAATAATACTCCCATCTCACCTTTTTTGAATACCGCGCACAACACGCTATTATTTAGCACGTTGTGAGCGGTGATTAAATTTTACTCGTAGCCTAATTTTTATTCAACGCGCACTATGTTCTAAATCTGAAGAAATTTTACATTTGGCGTATAATCTTAATCCACTGAGGAGAATAATTTAATCCACGTTGATTAAAATTTTACATGCTGTTGTGCGCATGGTGTAATTTAACCAGTGAAACTGTATTTACACGACGCATACAACGGGGTATAATTTTACTCATTGTGCGCACGGATTAATATTGCCACAACGGGTTGTGCGCTCTGAGTAATAATACTCCACTCCAGTCTTTTTTTAATACCGCACACAACATGCTATTATTTAGCACATTGTGCGCGGTGAGTAAATTTTACTTGGAGCCTAGTTTTAATTCGACGCGCACAACGATCTTAATCTAAAGAGATTTTACATTTGGCGTATAATCTTAATCCACTGTGGATCAAAATTTAATCCACGTGAATTAAAATTTTATATGCTGTTGAGCGCGGGGTGTAATTTAACCACTACCACTATTTTTACACGACGCGCACACCGAGGTATAATTTTACCCGTTTTAGACGCGGATTAATATTTCTTCAAACCAATGTATTTTAACCCACAACAGGGTGTGCGCTCTGAGTAATAATATCCCCCTCTCACATTTTTAATACCGTGCACAACGCGCTATTATTTAGCACGTTGTGCACCGTGAGTAAATTTTTCTCGTAGCCTAGTTTTTATTCAACGCGTGTCACGCCCCGCTTCCCAAAATGACGGATGCGAAACGTGACAAGGCCCGCTTAGGCCGGAGCTATGAAGCTCAGACCCAATAAGCGTCTATAGGGGGTACCATTCTAGAATTTTCAGGTTCTTGCATTTATAAAATCCGGAACAACAAAAGTACATAAAGAAAAGGATGCATTCATTAAAATAGAGATATCCAGCATATGACAAATCTAATAAAGGGAGCATAAGCATGGCAACAAACTGCAGAAAAAGGAAACTAATAGTGCGAAGCACCCAACCTAGGCAGAGAGTAAAGTGGTGCTACCCACCCAGACTAAAAAGTAGTAACCTCTGGAAGTTCGCAACGGTGCAGAATGTCTAAGTCTGGTCCTCGTCAGGTACGTACTCCGGGTCGACGTCATCTGGCTCCATGTACTCAGGAATGTCTGTCTCGTCCACGTGCTCTGGCTCAACACCTGACGTACATCACACAAAAGAGAGGAACTGTACGTCAGGTAAAGTCTACAAAAAGGGTTAGACTCTACTGCAAGTGTACCGAACTATTAAACAACAGTTTACTGGTTGATTAGCATGCTGAGGTTATAACAGAGTATCAAAAGGAATTAAACGCAGCAGGAAAGTAAAGCGTAGCAAGCAGTAGTCGTAGCGTGTGCTACCGACTACGGGACTAACCTAAACAGGTCGTGACAAGACGTGACAAGATAAGCAAGACAGGACAGGACAATACAAGACAGGACATGTGTGACTCGAAGGGTTCACGCCTTACGGTTCGAGGGGGATCAGACCCTCTCCCCGTGCGCACGCTCAACCCTACCCCATGACAAGTGCACAAGACAAGTCCGTACAAGGGATCACTCACTCTAGCTTAGTGAGTGCCCTATTGCCCGCAGGCTGTGTATCCGTACAAGGGATCACCCACTCACTGGTGAGTGCCCTATTGCCCGCAGGCTGTGTATCCGTACAAGGGATCACTCTCTCTAGCTTGGAGAGTGCCCTATTGCCCGCAGGCGGTGTATCCGTACAAGGGATCACCCACTCACTGGTGAGTGCCCTATTGCCCATAGGCTGTATATCCGTACAAGGGATCACTCTCTCTAGCTTGGAGAGTGCACTATTGCCCGCAGGCTGTGTATCCGTACAAGGGATCACCCACTCACTGGTGAGTGCCATATTGCCTGCAGGCTGTGCAAAACAAGACACGACGTGACATGACAGGGATGGCTCTTCTAGGGGGTCCACACGCACGCACACACAAGATAACCATACGGTGTCAAAAGTTGTTGTTGAGCTTAGACTTCGTCGTCAAGTCTAAGCCGTCAAGGGGTGTCCCAGACGCTATCATTTCACGTCTGGTTCTCTTTGTTCACAGTTTAATAGTTCTAGCAGTCTAAGGCCTAGGCACGGCCAAAAGTGCAAGTGAGTACACTTGCCTACGGTGGCGAGCGTGTCGTCCATCCGGAGCGTCCCGTCCAAGCGTCTCGTCTGCGGTAGTCCGTCTGAAACAGGGTCATGGCGACGGTGTCAGGTCTCGTTTTCAACAAATCCTATTATGGTTTGTTTCTAAATTGTCGGGACTACCTTAACAGTCAAAAGTCATGTTTTGATGTTCTGTTTGATCTAGATCGACTTCTACCCTATGTGCACAGAAAAGTTGTCCGATTGTCGATCTTTCCTACATGGGGCAGCGTTTTACAGATGCTAAAAGTAAATTTAGTTCAAGTTTTCAAATTTTAGTTTATAGTTTGATTAGCTGCGGTGTGGGTTTTACTACTCGTTAGGGAAACCAACCTCGTGATGCCGTCCAACAAGCGAAAGTCGGGTCTGAATGGCGAAACATCGACATGGTCTAGAACTCCTCGGTCGTGGGTAGCACTGGTGGGCTCCGAAAGGTGCTTCTCTCAAGCGCAAGAGTCCGTTTAAGTAGTAAAATCTGGGAGTCCTGATGTCGAATCCTCGGGAGAAATCTGTTGAAACCACAAGCTTAAATCAAATAGAAAGTCTACGTAGAGAAACTAAACACTTTAATAATGAAAGTGATGATGGTGTGAAATTGTGTCGTGAATACGTAATCAAAGCGAACAACGAGAGAGTCGTGTATGAAAATATATGAGAAACATGCACATGATATGGGCTCGTTAGGATCAGCGATTTGTGTATTTTGGTTGATTAAATATAACTCAACAAATCCTCCTTTTGGGAGCGATTTGTCGGAAAATACCCTTTTGGGGGTTCAAGCACAATATGAATAAAAACATCGCTAAAACTATAGTTCTATGAATATGGTATGAAGCTCTCTTTTGGAGAGATCAAATCTCACCCTTGTGGGGTGATCATCAACGTATTCGCTTCTTTTGGAAGACGAAAAGAGGATTAAATAGCGAAAACATACAATTTTAGCGACTTTTACGATGAAAAACAACAATATTCAACCGAAATAGCACGAATCACATCACCTAACTACTCCATATCATGCACAACAGAGATTTAGCTACATATCATGCAAAAATAAACAACTTCCTTAGCAAAATACATCAAGTTTATAGCAAAATACGCTAGAAAACACCAAAATACGGGGTTTGAGTTAGAGGAAATATCACCAAATATCCAAGTTTCGACTTCAAACTCTCTGGAAATAATAAGAAAGGCCTCTGGAAATTTTCAGAATTTTTCAGAGAGAGAATACGGCTCCTAAGTGCTCCAATACGCCAATCATACACCCAAAAACCCTAGAATACGCTTAAATAAAGAGATTGCGGGTTTATTGGGCTTAACGGGTTCAAAACCGCATCCAAACCGTGCCCGAAATCATCCAGACCGTAGATCTGGATCGTAGCAATCCTGGGCCGTTGGATAATTACGGGATTGAACCACGGAGCGACACGTGTCCTACCGGATCGGATCCGCGCCCGCATCAATTCGAATTCGTTTCGGGATTAATATCAGCCGTAGGATCAGCATCCAACGTCGGAGAAGAAGCCACGTCGCCTCAAATTCCCGATGCAGCCTCGTTCGCTTTGGGTTGAATCCAGACCCTTCGATCTCAATCCTACGGTCGAGATCTGACCACTTCGAACGCAAGCTAGCTCATTCGTGGACCGTCGGATCACGATCGTGCGGACGAAATAAAGCCACGTCGTCCCTCTCCGTTCGCTCAGCAGCTCAAATCCAAGCCGTCCATTCAAAAGGCGGGATCTGTCGAGGAGGTGACGCGTGTCCCATACCGATGTTGCCGCTTCGTTTAGATTAGGATGTCACCGTCCGTTCGATCGAGATCGAACGGATGAATCTTAGCCGCCGTCAGATCTGAGTAGGGACGCGTGGATGAATACCGCGTGGCATGCCAAGAGTCGTGCGAATCCATATTTTCATATTTAATCCGTATGTCTTGCGTATTTCTTCTTTTAATATGTCTTCTGCATTCATAAATACACAATAATTAGCACAGATCTCAGAAAAATACAAATAAATAGTCGTTGGAATCGTGAGATCGAGACCAAGCTAGGAAAAATATAAAAAGTGCAGAAATAGTCCATTAATTGCTGTTTTGTGCTCAAATAGTGTGTTTTCTCTAATAAATAAATGTGTAGAAAATACGTATGAATTAGAGAACAATGTAGCATCATATGAGCACAAAATAGGGCTAAATGGGAGGTTAAATATGTAATATTGAACCCAAATCACACCCCCCAACTAGCGTTTTGCTAGTCTCTAGCAAAAAGAGCGATTAAAAATACGCCTAGATCACCTTATCAGATCTCAAATTACTCACCATCATACTACTACGACAAAAGAGATAACCACACACTAATATCAAAATTTCAAGCTCATTAAGTAATGGTACTTGTGGGTTTTCAAAAATGAATGTCAAGCATCTCAAATGGTTATAAAATAGACTCAAATTCACTATCAATTACTTCATGGCTCATAGTATACTAAAGCAATGGTACACACCGTTCAATCACATATTTTAACTTGGAGCGTGAATTTTTCATGCAAAGCAAGCATTAAAAATAAAATGGTATTAAAGCGTACACACGTCAATCTCTATTCATAGAGACTCACACCACATCTTGTGTTTTCTTTAAGCTTTGGAAGTTCTCTTGCCTCGCTTATTCTCTAATTTCTTTCGCTTTTTTCCATAGTTCCGCGTAATGCGCATCAAGCAACATTCGCGGAAAAGTATATAACTTGGATCGCTCCATCAAATAATTGAGGTTCCGATCAATGGCTCCCAAATCAGACGATAATAGGGCATTAGGCCAAGAAAGGGCCCCTCGGACTGTACTACTCGAGCCAACCAAGTTATTTCTTGAATAGCACATTTATTCATTTTTTTCTTCCTCATTCATCTCATTTTTTCTTCTTTTGTGTGCGCATAAACAACGTGGCAAGATAACTTCCTCTTCTTTAATTTTTCACAAGAATGGGTATCCTAATCATTTCAAATGATGTGGTACGTTTTTCTACCCAAAATCACACCAAGCATGCAAATGGCAATGAATACGAGATAAAGAACAATGCTCCAGTTAATTTATGAATTATTGGTGCATGAACTTTGGTATGTTCCAATGAAAACATACCACTTGCTAATCCATAATTTCTAGATCCTTTGAGTCATCAATTAATCTTGCCATTGAGATGTATAAAAAGAAATTCACCACAAGCACTCAAATTCATGTAAAATGAGACTGAAATGTTGAACAATAGTGGTGGGGGAAAAATAAATCATATGTGTATGGTGGTGAGTATATTTCGAGAAATTTCATCACATGAGGGTCATTTCTAGGTAAAGATAGACTTTGGTGATATATTTTTTTACCTCAATTTTTTTTTCAATGCAAAAAGGGAACTAAAAAATAAAATCATAAAAGAAAAAGAAAAATAAAATAACAATAAAAAATCCTAAAAGTTATTTCCCTCCCCCCAACTAAAAATAGACATTGTCCTCAATGTTAGGAAGAGTGAATCATGGAAAGAACACACCTGATTAGTTCCCACCCGAAGGTGGGTCTGTGAGATCCATGGTGCTCGCTTCATTGGTCCAAGGCTCGTGAAAATGCTTCAATCTCTGGCCATTCACCTTGAACTCGCTTCCATCTTTTTCATTTAGTAAGAGCACAGCGCCATGTGGGAAAACTTCTTTGACGACGAAAGGTCCATACCACCTAGAACGAAGCTTCCCGGGAAAGATATGTAGCCTAGAATTGTATAGAAGAACTTTTTGGCCTGGGGTGAACTCCCTCCTTAAGATCATCATGTCGTGGACGGATTTCATCCTCTCTTTTGATATTTTAGCGTTGTCGTACGCATTTCTCCTCAACTCCTCCAGCTCCAACAATTGTAACCTGCGAGAAGAAAAAGAGACATCAGTATCAAAATTCATTTTCTTTATAGCCCAATAAGATCTATGCTCTATCTCAACAGGTAAATGACAAGACTTCCCAAAAACTAGACGGTAAGGTGACATCCCCAAAATTGTTTTGTAGGCCGTCCTGTAAGCTCACAACGCTTCAGGTAAGCACAAACTCCGATCTTTCCTTGAAGGATTCACCGTTTTCTGCAAAATTCCTTTGATCTCTCTATTTGCCAACTCTGCTTGGCCATTGGTTTGGGGTGATACGGAGTAGAAACTTTATGTGTGACCCCAAACCTCTTCATTAAAGTAGCGAACATGCGGTTGCAAAAATGAGACCCTCCATCACTGATCAAGGCCTTTGGCACTCCAAACCTAGAGAAAATGTTCTCTTTGAGGAACTTAAGCACAACGGAAGTGTCGTTCGACCTGCAAGGAATAGCTTCCACCCATTTAGAAACATAATCAATACAGACCAATATATAAGAATATCCAAATGAAGGTAGGAAAGGTCCCATGAAGTCTATGCCCCAACAATCAAATATTTCAATTTCTAAAATAGGGTTTAAAGGCATCATGTTACGTTTAGTAATACCCCCTAATTGTTGGCATGCAGCACAAGTCTTACAATAATGAAATGTATCTTTAAACATAGTTGGCCAATAAAAGCCACATTGCAAGATTTTTGCCACAGTTTTGTTCGCTGAAAAGTGTCCACCACATACTCCATCATGGCAAAATTGTATCACACTGGTTATTTCATGATCAGGAATGCATCTCCTAACAATTTGGTCACTACAGTATTTATATAAGTACGGGTCATCAAAGAAGAAATATTTTACCTCGTACTTGAACCGTTTAAAGTCTTGAAGAGACCAAGTGTCAGGGGTCTTACCAGTTACCAGATAATTAACGATATCAGCATACCATGGAGAGGTGGAAACGCTAAAAAGATGCTCGTCAGGAAAGGAGTCCTTCAAAGGCACATCTGCTGAATCAAGGCCTACTGTCAATCGTGATAAATGGTCAGCTACTAGATTCTCCACGCCTTTCTTGTCCTTGATTGTGACATTGAACTCCTGCAACAATAAAATCCATCGTATCAATCGAGGCTTAGCATCTTTTTTAGACAATAAATATTTTAAAGCAGAGTGATCAGTATATATCAAAATAGGTGATCCCAGAATATAGCTCCTGAATTTTTCCAACGCGAATACTACAGCAAGCAACTCCTTCTCTGTGGTCGTATAATTCCTCTGAGCGTCATTTAGTGTCTTGCTAGCGTAGTAAATCACCACTGGAACTTTGTCTTTTCTTTGGCCTAGGACTGCACCAACTGCGTAATTGCTTGCGTCGCACATTATTTCAAATGGTAGGGACTAGTCTGGCACCTGCAAAATGGGAGCAGAAATCAGCAACTTCTTTAAAGTTTCAAAAGAAAGTTGACACTCAGGTGTCCAAATAAAGTCCACATTTAAAGTAAGTAAGTTGCAAAGAGGGCGAGATATAGCGCTAAAATCTTTGATGAACCGCCTATAAAATCCTGCATGTCCCAAAAATGATCTGATGTCCTTCACGCATTTAGGACTTGGTAGCTTCTCAATTACTACTACCTTGGCTCTGTCTACCTGTATACCATCTTTAGAAACCAGGTGACCTAGGACAAGTCCCTCTGTGGTCATAAAATGACATTTCTCCCAATTCAATAGGAGGTTCTTTTCAATGCACCTGTCAAGAACAAAAGCCAAGTTAGCTAAACAATCATGAAAAGAGCTACCATATACTGAAAAATCATCCATAAATACCTCAACAATTTTCTCAACCATATCATCAAAAATACTGAGCATGCATCGCTGAAAAGTAGCTGGAGCATTACATAAACTAAACGGCATTCTTTTAAAAGCAAAAGTACCAAAGGGACTGGTAAAGGTGGTCTTTTCCTGG
This sequence comes from Scilla litardierei, assembly GCA_030789695.1. NCBI lineage: Eukaryota > Viridiplantae > Streptophyta > Magnoliopsida > Asparagales > Asparagaceae > Scilla > Scilla litardierei. The sequence continues at coordinate 111,775,439 of CM061133.1, read as the reverse complement.
ACCTCAGGTGCAATCTCAATCTGATAATATCCTGAATAACCGTCTAGAAAGCAATAGTATTCATGTCCAGCTACCCTCTCTAAAATTTGGTCAAGAAATGGAAGAGGGAAATGATCTTTTCTAGTTCTGGAATTCAACTTCCTATAGTCTATGCACATCCTCCAACCTGTGGTGGCTCTAACTGGGATAAGTTCATTATTCTCATTTTTAACCACAGTGAGGCCAGACTTTTTAGGAACAACCTGTGTAGGGCTAACCCACTTGCTGTCAGAAATAGGATATATAATGCATGCATCCAATAATTTTAGTACCTCACCTTTAACCACTTCTTTTAATGTTGGATTTAACCTACGTTGCATTTCTCTAGTGGGTTTGGCGTCATCCTCCAAATAAATGTGATGCATGCATACAATAGGGCTTATACCTTTTATGTCAGCAATGGACCAACCAATAGCACCTCTATGTTTTCTCAACACATCAAGTAAAGAGCTTTCCTGTTCTAAAGAGAGTTTAGAAGATATTACCACAGGGAAGCTGTTTTCATTTCCTAGGAAGGCATACTTGAGATATTCAGGAAGTGGCTTTAATTCGGGCTTTGGATCCTCCACCTCTGATGAAATTTGAATTGATGCATTAGGTGGCAAGGCCTCGAACCTAGGCTCTCATACCGCGTTAAGCTCCTTCACGTTCTCCTGCACAAAAGATATGTCATCAGAATCACCAATAAAAGTCTCAACAATAGAAGCATCATCACAAAATTCAGAACAAATATAATCATCCACCAACGAATCAATCATATGCAGCCTCTCAATCTCATCATCCACATGTGGCAACTTGCAAGTATTAAAAATATTCAAGTCCAAAGTCATGTTGCCAAAAGTAATTTTCAGTTGACCATCCATACAATTTATTAATGCATTGCATGTCGCTAGGAATGGTCTACCTAGAACGATGGGAGTAGCATTGGCAGTTTGGGGTCCTTAGATGTCTAGAACTATAAAGTCCGCGGGGTAGTAAAATTTGTCCACCTGAACGAGGACATCCTCAATGCATCCCTTTGGAACTTTAATAGATCTATCAGCTAGTTGCAATATAACAGATGTAGGCTTTAGCTGTCCTAACCTAAGCTGCACAAAAATAGGATATGGCAATATATTGACACTAGAATCTAAATCCAATAAAGCATTTCCAATCTTTTTAGTGCCAATGGTGCAAGTGATGGTGTGTGATCCAGGGTCTCTAAATTTAGGTGGTGTATTTTGTTGCACAATAGAGCTAACCTGTTCAGTCAAGAATGCTTTCTTTTTCACATTTAATTTTCTTTTAACAGTGCACAAATATTTCAGAAATTTAGCATAGGCAGGTATTTGATTAATAGCATCAAGCAATGGAATATTGATCTGGTACTTTTGAAAATTTTCTTGAATCTCAGTTTGATACTTATCTTTGCTTTTCTGAAGTAGCCGATGAGGGTAGGGTGCTGCAGGTACATATGTTGCAGGTTCCTTCTCTTTAATGACGCTTTTGCTCACACCCACGTCCGTGCTCTCTTCCTGCACCTCCTCTTGTTCTTTAATTCCCTCTTCTTGGATCTTAATTCCCTCTTCTTGCTCAGCTTCTCTGCTCGGTGGGTCAGGCTTCTGAATCTCTTTTCCACTCCTCAAAGTGGACACCGCTTGGCAAGGCTTCATATTATTTCCAGCAGAAGAAGATGAGCCCATATTAGGATTTGGAATTGACTAAGATGGTAGCTTACCTTTTTCTAATGTCGCTGTAAGCCTCGCCAAGCTCTCGCTCATCTGCTGATTCTGAGTCTGCTGAGCCTGAAATTGAGCTTGCTGCTGCTGCATCTGAGCTTGTTGCAATTGGATAAGCTGCTGAAGCGCATCGCCAAATGGTTGCATCTGCTGTTGTTGCACTGGCTCATGGTCCCTCCTCTGGTTCCCACCTTGATAGTTGTTACTGTTGTATTGAGGTTGTCGGAACTGAGGGGGAGCCTGCTGCTGCTAAGTCTGCTGATTGGGGCCCCAGTTCAAGTTTGGATTGTTGCACCACCCCTTGTTGGAATTGAAGTTCTGGTAATTCGAAGACACTTGATTCACCCCAGTAGGATTTCCTAGCATGCTCTTCAAGGCTGGAAGTGTGGGGCATGCACTGGTGTCATGGCCACTGACGTCGCAAAGTGCGCAAGTCTGCTCTATCTCAACCGCCTTGGCCTCTTTCAAATTCATGGCATGAAGCTTGTTTGAGATCATGGCCTCCATCTTTGCCTCCAACGCATCCTCTTGCTTCAAATTAAATACCACTCCTCGTGTGGGCTGGGATGGTGCAGAGTGGCCTCATCTATCGTAGTCTGAAGTAGTATCCCATGTCTGCGCATTTTCTGCTATCTCCTCCAGGTACGTCCAAGCTTCATCTGGCTCTTTATCAAAGAATCCCCCATTGCACATCATCTCTACAAATTGCTTCATTTGCGGCTACAGTCCATCGTAGAAGAAGCCAATAATCCTGCTTTTGTCGAAGCCATTGTGCGGACATGCAAGCAGCAACTCATTGAACCTTTCAAATGCCTGGTAGAATGTTTCCTCGCTTTTCTGTGCAAAGTTCATAATCTGCCGCTTCAGTCCCTGTGTCCTGTGAATAGGAAAAAACTTCTTTAGAAATTCAGCCTGCAAATCAATCCATGTAGTAATAGAGCGTGATGGCAATGCATTCAACCAATTTTTAGCTTTGTCTTTTAATGAAAATGGGAACAGTTTAAGATATATCGTGTCCTCGCTAGTTTTCCCATCAAAGCATGTCAAGCAAACCTCCTCAAATCCTTTAATATGAAGATATGGATTTTCCTTGTCTAACCCATGAAAGGTGGGTAAGAGTTGGATCACCCCAGGTTTAAAATTGAAAGAATTTGCATCGACAGGTAAAACAAAGCATGAAGCAGTGCTAGTCCTAGTGGGTCGAAGTAAATCTTTTAAAGTCCTAGGCACTCCAGGTTGCGCATTATTTTCGTTGTAGTTGCCAAAATTTTCATCCATATTATTATTAGCCAAATCAAAACATCGAGTCAACCTATGTGTCCTAGGAGTCCTATGCCACATAAACTAGCACAAATATTTTTTTTATAATGAAAGCAAACAAAAGTTTATATACAATAAAGTGGAAGGATCTCACCGAAGGTCCTCTGAATGAAATAAACCGTAGTAACAAACCGTTCTCCCCGGCAACGGCACCAAAAACTTGGTGGGCTCCGAAAGGTGCTTCTCTCAAGCGCAAGAGTCCGTTCAAGTAGTAAAATCTGGGAGTCTAGATGTCGAATCCTCGGGAGAAATCTGTTGAAAACACAAGCTTAAATCAAATATAAAGTCTACGTAGAGAAACTAAACACTTTAATAATGAAAGTGATGATGGTGTGAAAGTGTGTCGTGAATACGTAATCAAAGCGAACAACGAGAGAGTCGTGTATGAAAATATATGAGAAACATGCACATGATATGGGCTCGTTAGGATCAGCGATTCGTGTATTTTGGTTGATTAAATATAACTCAACAAATCCTCCTTTTGGGAGCGATTTGTCGGAAAATACCCTTTTGGGGGTTCAAGCACAATATGAATAAAAACGTCGCTAAAACTATAGTTCTACAAATATGGTATGAAGCACTCTTTTGGAGAGATCAAATCTCACCCTTGTGGGGTGATCATCAACGTATTCGCTTCTTTTGGAAGACGAAAAGAGGATTAAATAGCGAAAACATACAATTTTAGCGACTATTACGATGAAGAACAACAATATTCAACCTAAATAGCACGAATCACATCACCTAACTACTCCATATCATGCACAACATAGATTTAGCTACACATCATGCAAAAATAAACAACTTCCATAGCAAAATACATAAAGTTTATAGCAAAATACGCTAGAAAACACCAAAATACGGGGTTTGAGTTAAAGGAAATATCACCAAATCTCCAAGTTTCGACTTCAAACTCTCTGGAAATAATAAGAAAGGCCTCTGGAAATTTTCAGAATTTTTCAGAGAGAGAATACGGCTCCTAAGTGCTCCAATACGCCAATCATACGCCCAAAAACCCTAGAATACGTTTAAATAAAGAGATTGCGGGTTTATTGGGCTTAACGGGTTCAAAACAGCATCCAAACCGCGCCCGAAATCATCCAGACCGTAGATCTGGATCGGAGCAATCCTGGGCCGTTGGATAATTGCGGGATTGAACCACGGAGCGACACGTGTCCTACCGGATCGGATCCGCGCCCGCATCAATTCGAATTCGTTTCGGGATTAATATCTGTCGTAGGATCAGCATCCAACGTTGGAGAAGAAGCCACGTAGCCTCAAATTCCCGCTGCAGCCTCGTTCTCTTCGGGTTGAATCCAGACCCTTCGATCTCAATCCTACGGTCGAGATCTGACCACTTCGAACGCAAGCTAGCTCATTCGTGGACCGTCGGATCACGATCGTGCGGATGAAATAAAGCCACGTCGTCCCTCTCCGTTCACTCAGCAGCTCAAATCCAAGCTGTCCATTCAAAAGGCGGGATCTGTAGAGGAGGTGACGCGTGTCCCATACCGATGTTGCCGCTTCGTTTAGATTGGGATGTCACCGTCCGTTCGATCGAGATCGAACGGATAAATCTTTGCCGCGTTGTCAAAAATATCAGCCGCCGTCAGATCTGAGTAGGGACGCATGGATGAATGCCGCGTGGCGTGCCAAGATTCGTGCGAATCCGTATTTTCGTATTTAATCCGTATTTCTTGCGTATTTCTTCTTTTAATATGTCTTCTGCATTCATAAATACACAGTAATTAGCACAGATCTCAGAAAAATACAAATAAATAATCGTTGGAATCGTGAGATCAAGACCAAGCTAGGAAAAATATAAAAAGTGCAGAAATAGTCCATTAATTGCTGTTTTGTGCTCAAATAGAGTGTTTTCTCTAATAAATAAATGTGTAGAAAATACGTATGAATTAGAGAACAATGTAGCATCATATGAGCACAAAATAGGGCTAAATGGGGGGTTAAATATGTAATATTGAACCCAAATCAATCACAGCGAGGTACCTCTGGACAGCGGGGTAGTGGCGCGAAATCAGCGAGCTAACAGCGATTCTCCTCCCGTTGCGAGTAGCGCAACGGATCTGCACGATAACGGCGACGTCGGCTAAAAGTACGTGCGTGCGGCAACGCACGTGAACTCTGAGAGTCCAAGGGGCTGTCGGTAGATGAAGTAGGACCAAAGGAAGATGCTCGGCCCGGTGGATGGCCGACGACGTGAGCGTACGGCGGTGGGTGGCCGTGAGAAGCCGGAGAGGACAGATTTGCACAACGTCCGTTGTCGCGCATCTCAGCGGAATTCCAGCGATGAACAGAGAAACCGTGAAGTTGTAGAAGGTAACTGACTTCAAGACGAAGCCAACGGCAGTGGATTTGTTACCGGGGGTGGTCAGAGGTGATCGTGCGCGGGCGTCGAAGTTCAGCTTCCAAATCTGTGAAAAACAGCCGATACGGCGTGTTCCGACGAGGATTCCGGGAGCTACAGGTGGGCTATGAGTGTAAGGGAAAGTTCAGTTGGTAGGGAGATTCGATAGGAATCCAACGGCAGTAGGGTGGTCATTGTAAGTGGCCGGATGGCCGGTGGGCATGAGTTTTCCCGGCCGTGGCGCAGATCTGTAAAACTGTCGTTACGTCGAGTTTGAGAGATATTTCGAGGAGGTAGAGATGAGGAAAGAGGGTAAGGGGAGTTGAAGATGATCGGGGGGTCAAAGAGTAGTTGATCGGGGGTGGTGGTCGTCGGAGGGGGTGGCCAGAGCAGCGGCCGTTTTCCGGCAAGGTGCACAGATCTGGACATTGGGCTGTGTTTTCTTGGGGTTTTTAGGGGAAAGAGAGAGGAGAGAGGAGAGAGATGGGAGGAGGAAGATGGCCGGAGGTTGGAGGATGGCCGGAGGTCCACCAGCGACGAGGGGAGGGCAGGCGCAAGGGAGGTGACGGCTGGTTTTGGGTGTGTGCGTGAGTTGCCTAGGTTTGTGTTGGGTTTCTTTTGAAGAGATGAGTTTTGCTATTGATTTTTTAAAAGGGGGTATACTTAAGGGGGTGACTAGGAGAGAGGGTGAGTGACGGGGTGTGCAAAGTGGGTTAAACAGAGGTGAGGGTAGCAACAGAAAATCCCACATGCATGATACGTAGGGATTCCTTAAGATCTGATTAGGAACAGAATTTCAAATCGATTAGCGACTAATCAACGGTTGAGAACTGATTAGAGGATATCTTCCACTACGGGCATCGGAAAAATAATCCGAAAATACCGGGATGATCGTGGAGACAAGAATTATGGGGCTACGGGGTCCGATCATGTGCTACACCTATCAGAAATTATCATAAAATCGGGAACCGCGTATTGGTGCCAAAAGACCAAAACGCCCTTCCATTCAAAGCTGTTTTTGCGAGAAAACGAGCCGTGAAATGACGTTTCCTAAAATTACTACAAAATTCTACACTTCCATACGGTCACAATGGCATATCACATCGTATATACCGAAACCAAAAAAGAGCCAAATAAAATACGTGCACGAAAAGTACGTGCACGTAGAAAATACGAACGGTCGAAAAGCGGCAGTTACATTCTACCCACCTTAGAAATGATTCCGCCCTCGGAATCACTTCTACTAATAATATTAATATCTATTTACACTCATGACTATAACTCACATATTCCACATAATGATCGCTAATCCTATAACTTCAAACAACGTTCCTCAATAATCCATCATAACTCGTCTATCACTGAATAAAGCTACTACTAGAACCACATCCTAGCACCTAACTATAAACCCACATTACCGTCTACAGATCAACAATCATCTCGTTCTCAATATATATATTCTCCATTATATCGTCTCATAAATTTCCTCCATAAACAAAGAACCATCGAACTACATCTATCCTTGGCCCCATCATCTAATCTCTTAATCATATAAAATCCATCTTCATAACATCCCATTCATCTCAACATGTCGTGTTATCTCCAATGCCTTCTCGTCTCAACTTTATAATCAAATCCTGACGCCTTAAATGTTCTACTCATTCTCATGATCACTCTAAATAATACTATTCCGTCCTAGCTACTCTTATATATCACTCGTCCAAGTTTCAGGTCGATTAAGTACTCATCTCCATGTATATAATTTCGTCCAACCAGAATTCTCCATTGAGTCCGTCACACATTTGTATTATAAATAAGTCTTGGACAGCTTATTCTTTTCATCCAAAGAAATCTAATCTAATATCCCTGTTATTCAAAAACCAACTAATCACCGATACAACATATCGCATCTCACTCTGAGCCTACCCGCAAGCATAACCCTATAAAAAAATAGCTAGTACTAACAACATCATAACAAAAAAAAATATAACACTCCCGAAGAGGGAAAGAAAAGAAAGGAAGTTTAAGGCCTATGACATATTTTAAAACATTGGGAAAAACGTGTGGAGTTGTGGTAATGGTTGAGGGAGAATAAGGGGTCGTGATTATATGAGCTAGTTTCAACTTTAAGGATTTGATTTTTTTTTTTAAAAAAACAAAAGTTTGATACAGTCACATGCAACCAAAAATAAGCTATACAATAGTACGAAAGACTGAGTCTAAGGAATTGCCTGCTATGACGCTGTTCACACCTATTTGAATACCATCATTCAGACAACTCATACGTATATCACGGACCACACTAAGTATACATAAACACAAGAGACAATCACTAATATCCTAAAGGTGGCACACTCGTACCTGTCCACACACTCTACCTATACACATGCACTACGACGACATCACAAAACCAATGGGCCCACGACTAAACTAGAGTTGACACAAGCAACTACAAACACTAATGTCTACACAATAGAAAGGAAGCCGAACTAAATGCGAAACGAAACAAGATCGAAAAGAACGAGTTCAGATAAGGCGAGATAAAGAGATAGCTGGTTGGGTGGGACAAAAATATTGCTCAAAATAATTAAATGGACGAAGGAAGAATTACGTGTAAAATATGGTATCATATACTTTTATACTTATAAAAATATGTAGGAAAAAATGAGCAGATATAGAAAATTTACAGCTCGGAAGAGAGTTAGACGAAGGAAGAAGAGGAGGACGAGGTCGTGATAGTTTTGCAAATGAAAATAAGTTCATACAAAGATTTTTGAAATGTGAGCACGATGAACATAGAACTGATATATATAAAAATTAAAATTCTCCTTAGTTTAGAAAATATTCTAAAAGTACGCACAGTAAATGGTTAGAAATAAATTTTGTAGTTTAGAAAAAGAATAATATATATACTGAATTATCAAAATGATAACAAGGTTTTAAAAACTGAAATACGGAAGATACCGGTTAGAAATAATTACCAAATAGTAACTTGAAAATTACGACCAAGGAGATTTCAAAATCCAAGAAGGAACTTTAATTCAACCGAAAAGCAAGAAATTTTAAATATATAATAAAGGGTTTTCAAAGAAGTTAAACCGAGAGAAGAATTTAATAATGAATTTCGAAAACACTTTTAAGGGAGCAGGATTTGCAATGGAGGGATTCGAAGAATTATCGATAAGTGTTATGAAACGATCACGTGAATCGAGGGCAAGAATGTGATCGTATGATGAATACACCTAAAATATGATTCATGAAAGCTACGATGGAACTCTACGGTCGAGAACACAAAAGTGTAACGATCAGGAAGACGCTAGAAATTAGGGGTTCTAGTTATCAGGCCGTCTAAAGATCAGGAGAACTCAGCACCAAGACTGTCTAATGAACTAGACTGCAATAGAGAGATTCTCAGAAAAAGGTCCTAAAAGAATCAAGATTACGCACTGCTGGGCCAAAAGTTGATGGACCCGAGCGAATGACTAAATTAAAAGAAGGACTATAGAAATCTAATTTGGTCAGAGCCGGGGAGGGAGAGGCTACTAAGGTATCCTAAGACGGGGATTACTAAATCTTAACCAAGGCGTCTGACTATCAAACTGGGACCTCTACCAAACTCTTCCTACTATGTAAGACTAGGAAAACCTAATTCAGACTCATACATGTTAAACTGGATATTAAATGAATGCGGTATTCTTATTGTTCCGAACTTTTTGCGAGACCTGCATGGGCCACCACTAAAACCTGTCACGCCCCGCTTTCCAAAACTACAGAGGGGAAGCATGACTAAGGCCCGCTTGGGCCGAAGCTGTGAAGCTCAGACCCAATAAGCGTCTGTAGGGGGGTACCATTCTAGAATTTTCAGGTTCTTGCATTTATAAAATCCAGAACAACAAAAGTACATAAAGAAAAGGATGCATTCATTAAAATAGAGATATCCAGCATATGACAAATCTAATAAAGGGAGCATAAGCATGGCAACAAACTACAGAAAAAGGAAACTAATAGTGCGAAGCACCCAACCTAGGCAGAGAGTAAAGTGGTGCTACCCACCCAGACTAAAAAGTAGTAACCTCTGGAAGTTCGCAACGGTGCAGAATGTCTAAGTCTGGTCCTCGTCAGGTACGTACTCCGGGTCGACGTCATCTGGCTCCATGTACTCAGGAATGTCAGGCTCGTCCATATGCTCTGGCTCAACACCTGACGTATAGCATACAAAAGAGAGGAACTGTACGTCAGGTAAAGTCTACAAAAAGGGTTAGACTCTACTGCAAGTGTACCGAACTATTAAACAACAGTTTACTGGTTGATTAGCATGCTGAGGTTATAACAGAGTATCAAAAGGAAGTAAACGCTGCAGGAAAGTAAAGTGTAGCAAGCAGTAGTCGTAGCGTATGCTAACGACTATAGGACTAACTTAAACGGGTCGTGACAAGACGTGACAAGACAAGCAAGACAGGACAGGACAAGACAAGACAGGACACGTGTGACTCGAAGGGTTCACGCCTTACGGTTCGAGGGGGATCAGACCCTCTCCCCGTGCGTACGCTCAACCCTACCCCAACCCAAGTGCACAAGACAAGTCCGTACAAGGGATCACTCACTCTAGCTTAGTGAGTGCCCTATTGCCCGCAGGCTGTGTATCAGTACAAGGGATCACCCACTCACTGGTGAGTGCCCTATTGCCCGCAGGCTGTGTATCCGTACAAGGGATCACTCTCTCTAGCTTGGAGAGTGCCCTATTGCCCGCAGGCTGTGTATCCGTACAAGGGATCACCCACTCATTGGTGAGTGCCCTATTTCCCACAGGCTGTGTATCCGTACAAGGGATCACTCTCTCTAGCTTGGAGAGTGCCCTATTGCCCGCAGGCTGTGTATCCCTACAAGGGATCACCCACTCACTGGTGAGTGCCATATTGCCTGCAGGCTGTGCAAAACAAGACACGACATGACATGACAGGGATGGCTCTTCTAGGGGGTCCACACGCATGCACACACAAGATAACCCTACGGTGTCAAAAGTTGTTGTTGAGCTTAGACTTCATCGTCAAGTCTAAGCCGTCAAGGGGTGTCCCAGACGCTATCATTTTACGTCAGGTTCTCTTTGTTCACAGTGTAATAGTTCTAGCAGTCTAAGGCCTAGGCACGGCCAAAAGTGCAAGTGAGTACACTTGCCTGCGGTGGCGAGCATGTCGTCCGTCCGGAGCATCCCATCCAAGTGTCTCGTCTGCGGTAGTCTGTCTGAAACAGGGTCACAGCGATGGTGTCAGGTCGCGTTTTCAAAAAATCCTATTAGGGGTTGTTTCTAAATTGTCGGGACTACCCTAACAGTCAAAAGTCGCGTTTTGATGTTCTGTTTGATCTAGATCGACTTCTATCCTATGTGCACAGAAAAGTTATCCGATTGTCGATCTTTCCTACGGGGGGCAGCATTTTACAGATGCTGAAAGTAAATTTAGTTCAAGTTGTCAAATTTTAGTTTAGGGTTTGATTAGCTACGGTGTGGGTTTTACTACTCGTTAGGGAAACCAACCTCGTGATGCCGTCCAACAAGCGGAAGTCTAGTCTGAATGGTGAAACGTTGGCATCGTCTAGAACTCCTTGGTTGTGGGTAGCACAGCGAGGTACCTCTGGACAGCGGGGTGGTGGCATGAAATCAGCGAGCTAACAGCAATTCTCCTCCCGTTGCGAGTAGCGCAACGGATCTTTACGATAACGGCGACGTCGGCTAAAAGTACGTGCGTGCGGCAAAGCACGTGAACTCCGAGAGTCCAAGGGGGCTGTCAGTAGATGAAGTAGGACCAGAGGAAGATGCTCGGCCTGGTGGATGGCCGACGATGTGAGCGTACGGCGGTGGGTGGCCGAGAGAAGCCGGAGAGGTCAAATTTGGGCAACGTCCGTTGTCGCGCGTCTCAGCGGAATTCCAGCTACGAACAGAGAAAACAGGAAGTTGCAAAAGGTAAAGGACTTCAAGATGAAGCCAACGGCAGTAGAGTTGTCACCGGGGGTGGTCGGAGGTGATCGTGCGTGGGCGTCGAAATTCAGCTTCCAGATCTGTGAAAAACAGCTGATACGGCGTGTTCCGACGAGGATTTCGGGAGCTATAGGTGGGCTATGAGTGTAAGGGAAATTTCAGTTAGTAGGGGGTTTCGCTAGGAATCCAACAGCAGCAGGGTGGTCGTTGTAGGTGGCCGGATGGCCGGTGGGAGCGAGTTTTCCCGGTGGTGGCGTAGATCTGTAAAACTGTCGTTACATCGAGTTCGAGAGATATTTCGAGGATGTAGAGATGAGGAAAGAGGGTAAGGGGAGTTGGAGATGATCGGGGGGGTGGTCACTGGAGGGGGTGGCCGGAGCAGCGGCGACGGCCGTTTTCCGGCGAGGTGCACAGATCTGGACTTTGGGCTGTGTTTTCTTGGGGTTTTTAGGGGAAAGAGAGAGGAGAGAGGAGAGAGATGGGAGGAGGAAGATGGCCGGAGGTTGGAGGGTGGCCGGAGGTCCACCAGTGACGAGGGGAGGGCAGGCGAAAGGGAGGTGGCGGTTGGTTTTGGGTGTGTGCGTGAGTTGCCTAGGTTTTGTGTTGGGTTTCTTTTGAAGAGATGAGTTTTGCTATTGATGTTTTAAAAGGGGGTATACTTAAAGGGGTGACTAGGAGAGAGGGTGAGTGAGGGGGTGTGCAAAGTTGGTTAAATAGATGTGAGGGTAGCAACAGAAAATCTCACATGCATGATACGTAGGGATTCCTTAAGATCTGATTAGGAACAGAATTTCAAATCGATTAGCGACTAATCAACGGTTGAGAATTGATTAGAGGATATCTTCCACTACGGGCATCGAAAAAATAATCCGAAAATATCGGGACAATCGTGGAGACGAGAATTACGGGGCTACAGGGTCCGATCACGTGCTACACCGATCAGAAATTATCGTAAAATAGGGAACCGCATATTGGTGCCAAAAGGCCAAAACGCCCTTCCATTCAAAGCAGTTTTTGCGAGAAAACGAGCCGTGAAATGACGTTCCCAAAAATTACTACAAAATTCTACACTTCCATACGGTCACAACGGCATATCACATCGTATATACCGAAACCAAGAAAGAGCCAAATAAAATATGTGCACGAAAAGTACGTGCACATAGAAAATACGAACGATCGGAAAGCGGCCGTTACAACGCGCACAACGTTCCAAATCTAGAGAAATTTTACATTTGGTGTATAATCTTAATCCAATATGGAGTAAAATTTAATCAACATGGATTAATATTTTACTTGCCGCTATGCGTGTGGTGTAATTTAACCAATACAATTGTTTTTACACGATGCACACACCGGGGTATAATGTTACCCGTTGTACGCACGGATTAATATTTCTTCTAACCAATGTCTTTTAAGCCACGTGCATAACGGGTTGTGCGCTTTGAGTAATAATACTCCACTCTCACCTTTTTTAATTCTGCGCACAACACACTATTATTTAGCACATTGTGCACGATGAGTAAATTTTACTCGTAGCCTAGTTTTTATTCGACGCGCACAACGTTCTAAATCTGGAGAAATTTTACATTTGGCATATAATCTTAATCCACTGTGGATTAAAATTTAATCCACGTGGATTAAAATTTTACATGACATTGTACGCGTGGTGTAATTTAACCACTACAACTGTTTTTACACGACGCACACAACGAGTTATAATTTTAGCCATTGTGCGTGCGGATTAATATTCCTTCTAACCAATGTCTTTTAACCCACGTGCACAACGGGTTGTGCGCACTGAGAAATAATACTACCCTCTCATGTTTTTTAATACCGCGTACAACACGCTATTATTTAGCACGTTGTTCGGGGTGTGTAAAGTTTACTCGTAACCTAGTTTTTATTTGACACGCACAATGTTCTAAATTTGGTGAAATTTTACATTTAGTAAATAATATTAATCCAATGTGGAGTAAATTTAATCCACGTGGAGTAAAATTTTGCATGTCGTTGTGCGTGTGGTGTAATTTAATACACTGCAATTGTTTTTACACGACACGAACAATGTGATTTAATTTTACCCATTATGCACATGGAGTATTTCTTCTAACTAATGTCTTTAAACCCAAGCGCACAACGGTTTGTGCGCTCTGAGCAATAATACACCCCTCTTACCTTTTTTTAATACCGCGCACAACACGCTATTATTTAGCACGTAATGCGCGATGAGTAAGTTTTATCTGTGCCCTAGTTTTTATTCGACGCGCACAAACCTTTAAATCTGGAGAAATTTTATATTTGGTGTTAAATCTTAAACCACTTTGGAGTAAATTTAATCCACGTGGACTAAAATTTTACATGTTGTTATGCGCATGGTGTAATTTAACCACTGCAACTGTTATTATACGACGCGCACAACGGGGTATAATTTTTCTCGTTGTGAGTGCTCATAATATTGCTTCTAAGCAATGTCTTTTAACCCACGAGCACAACGGGTTGTGTGCTAAGAGTAATAATAGTCCCCTCTCACCTTTTTTAATATCGCGCACAACGCGCTATTATTTAGCACGTTGTGTGCGGTGAGTAAATTTTACTTATAGCCTAGTTTTTATACGGCGCGCACGACGTTCTTAATCTGGAGAGATTTTACATTTGGCGTATAATCTTAATCCACTGTGGAGTAAAATTTAATCCACGTGGATGAAAATTTTAAATGTCGTTGTGCGTGTGGTGCAATTTAACCAATGCAACTGTTTTTACACTGGGGCACGACGGGGTATAATTTTACTCGTTGTGCGTGTGGATTAATATTGCTTCTAACCAATGCCTTTTAACCCACATGCACAACGGGGTGTGCGATCTGAGTAATAATACTCCCCTCTCACCTTTTTTAATACCGCGTACAACGCGCTATTATTTAGCACGTTGTGCACGGTGAGTAAATTTTTCTCGTAGCCTAGTTTTTATTCGACGTGCACAACGTTCTAAATCTGGAGAAATTTTACATTTGGCATATAATCTTAATCCACTATGGAGTAAAATTTAATCAACATGGATTAATATTTTACATGCCGTTGTGCGCGTGTTGTAATTTAACCACTGCAACTGTTTTTACACGATGCGTACAACGGGTATAATCTTACCCGTTGTGCATGCAGATTAATATTGCTTCTAACCAATGTCTTTTAACCCACGCGTACAACGGGTTGTGTGCTCTGAGTAATAATACTCCCCTCTCACCTTTTTTAATACCGCGCACAACACGCTATTATTTAGCACGTTGTGCGCGGAGAGTAAATTTTACACGTAGCCTAGTTTTTATTCGACGCGCACAACATTCTAAATCTGGAAAAAGTTTACATTTGGCCTATAATCTTAATCCACTGTGGAGTAAAATTTAATCCACGTAGATTAAAATTTTACATGCCGTTAAGCGCGTGGTGTTATTTAACCACTACAAATGTTTTTACACGACGTGCACAACGGGGTATAATTTTACCCGCTGTGCACACGGATTAATATTGCATCTAACCAATGTCTTTTAACCCATGCACACAATGGGTTGTGTGCTCTGAGTAATAATACTCCCCTCACACCATTTTTAATACCACGCACAACGTGCTATAATTTAGCATGTTGTGCGCGGTGAGTAAATTTTACTCGTAGCCAAGTTTTTATTCGACGTGCACAATGTTGTAAAACTGGAGAAATTTTACATTGGGCGTATAACCTTAATCCATTGTGGAGTAAAATTTAATCCACATGGATTAAAATTTTACACGCCGTTGTACGCGTGGTGTAATTTAACCACTGCAACTGTTTTTACACGACAAGTATAATTGTACCCGTTGTGCGTGCGGATTAATATTCCTTCTAACCAATGTCTTTTAACCCATGTGTACAACGGGTTGTGCTCTTTGAGTAATAATACTCCCCTCTCATCTTTTTTAATACCGTGCACTACGCGCTATTATTTAGCACGTTGTGCACGGGGTGTAAATTTTACTCGTAGCCTAGTTTTTACTCGACGCGCACAACGTTCTAAATCTGGAGAAATTTTACATTTGGCATATAATGTTAATCTACTATGGAGTAAAATTTAATCCACGTGGATTGAAATTTTATATGCAGTTGTGCATGTGGTGTAATTTAACCTTTGCAATGGTTTTTACATGACGCGCACAACATGGTATAATTTTACCTGTTGTGCGCGCGGATTAATATTGCTTCTAACCAATGTCTTTCCACCCACGCGTACAACATGGCGTGCACTCTGAGTAATAATTCTCCCCTCTCACCTTTTTTAATACCGCGCACAACGCGCTATTATTTAGCACGTTGTGCACGGTGAGTAAATTTTTCTTGTTGCCTAGTTTTTATTTGACGCACATAATATTCTAAATCTGGAGAAATTTTACATTTGGCGTATAATCTTAATCCACTATGGAGTAAAATTTAATCCACATGGATTAAAATTTTAATAGTCGTTGTGCGCGTGGTGTAATTTAACCACTGGAACTGTTTTTTACACTACGCGCACAACAAGGGTATAATTTTATCCGTTGTACGTGCGGAATAGTATTGCTTCTAAACAATGAACTTTAACCCACGTACACAACGGGTTGTGGGCTCTGAGTAATAATACTTCCCACTCATCTTTTTTAATACCACGCACAACGCGCTATTATTTAGCACGTTGTGCGTTGTGTGTAAATTTTTCTTGTAGCCTACTTTTCATTCGACGCACACAACGTTCTAAATCTGGAGAAATTTTACATTTGGCGCATAATCTTAATCCACTGTGGAGTAAATTTTAATCCACGTGGATTAACATTTTATATACCTTGTGCGCATGGTGTAATTTAATCAACTGCAACTGTTTTTACACGTCGCGCACAACAGGGTATAATTTTACTCGTTGTGCGTGCGGATTAATATTTCTTCTAACCAATTTCTTTTAACCTACATGCATAACGGGTTATTCGCTCTGAGTAATAATACTTCACTCTCATCTTTTTTAATACCACGCACTACGCGCTATTAATTAGCACGTTGTGCGTGGTGTGTAAATTTTTCTCGTAACCTAGTTTTTATTCGACGTGCACAACGTTCTAAATCTAGAGAAAATTTACATTTGGCGTATAATCTTAATCCATTATGGAGTAAAATTTAATCCATGTGGATTAAAATTTTACATGTCATTGTACACGTGGTGTAATTTAACCACTGCAACTGTTTTTACATGACGCGCACAACGGGGTATAATTTTACCCGTTGTGCGTGCGGATTAATATTGCTTCGAACCAATGTCTTTTAACTCATGTGCACAACAGGTTGTGAGCTCTGAGTAATAATACTTCACTCTCATCTTTTTATTACTGCGCATAACGTGCTTTTATTTAGCACGTTGTGCGTGATGTGTAAATTTTTCTCGTTGCCTAGTATTTATTCGACGCGCACAACGTTCTAAATCTGGAGAAATTTTACATTTGGCGTATAATATTAATCCACTGTGGAGTAAAATTTAATCCAAGTATATTAGAATTTTACCTGCCAGTATGCGCGTGGTGTAATTTAATCCATTGCAATTGTTTTTACACGACGCGCACAACGGGATGTAATTTGAACCATTATGCGAGTGGAATAGTATTTCTTCTAACCAATGTCTTTAAACCCACGTGCACAACGGGTTGTGCGCTCCGAGTAATAATACTCCCCCTCATCATTTTAATATCGTGCACAACGCGCTATTATTTAGCACGTTGTGCGTGGTGATTACATTTTGCTCGTAGCCTAATTTTTATTCAACGCGCACAACGTTCTAAATCTGGAGAATTTTACATTTGGCGTATAATCTTAATCCACTATGGAGTAAAATTTAGTCCACGTGGATTAAACTTTTACATGACGTTGTGTGCGTGGTGTAATTTAACCACTGCACCTGTTTTTACACGGTGCGCACAACGGTGTATAGTTTTACCCATTGTGCACACAGATTAATATTGTTTTTAACCAATGTCTTTTAACCCTAGCGCACAATGGATTGTGCACTTTGAGTAATAATACTCCCCTCTCACCTTTTTAAATACCGAGCACAATGCGCTATTATTTAGCACGTTGTACGCGGTGAGTAAATTTTACTCGTAGCCTAGTTTTTATTCGATGCTCACAACGTTCTAAATATGAAGAAATTTTACATTTGGCATATATTCTTAATCCACTGTGGAGTAAAATTTAATCCACGTGGATTAAAATTTTATATGCAGGTGTGCGCGTGGTGTAATTTAACCTCTGCAACTGTTTTTACACGACGCACACAACATGGTATAATTTTATCCGTTGTGCACACAGATAAATATTGCTTCTAACCAATGTCTTTCAACCCACACGTATAACGGGGTGTGTGCTCTGAGTAATAATTCTCCCCTCTCACCTTTTTTAATACCGCGCACAATGCGCTGTTATTTAGCACATTGTGCTCGGTGAGTAAATTTTTCTCGTAGCCTAGTTTTTATTTGACGCGCACAACGTTCTAAATCTAGAGAAATTTTACATTTGGCGTATAATCTTAATCCACTATGGAGTAAAATTTAATCCACATGGATTAAAATTTTATAAGCCGTTGTGCGCGCGGTGTAATTTAACCACTGCAATTGTTTTTACACGACGCGCACAACGGTGTATAATTTTACTCATTGTATACGTGGAATATTATTGCTTTTAACCAATGTCTTTTAACCCACGTACACAACGGGTTGTGCGCTCTGAGTAATAATACTCCCCTCTTATCTTTTTTAATACCGCGCACAACGTGCTATTATTTAGCATGTTGTTCTTTGTGTGTAAATGTTTCTTGTAGCCTAGTTTTTATTCAACGCGCACAACATTCTTATTCTAGAGAAGTTTTACATTTGGCATATTATCTTAATCCACTGTGGAGTAAAATTTAATCCACGTGGAATAAAATTTTACATGCCATTGTGCGCGTGGTGTTATTTAATCCACTGCAAATGTTTTTACACGACGCGTACAACAGTGTATAATTTTACTCGTTGTGCGTATGGAATAGTATTGCTTCTAATCAATGTCTTTCAACCCTCACGGACAATGGGTTGTGCGCTCTGAGTAATAATACTCCCCCTTCACCTTTTTTAATACTGTGCACAACATGCTATTATTTAGCACGTTGTGCGCGGTGATTAAATTTTACTCGTAGCCTAGTTTTTATTTGACACGCACAACGTTCTAAATCTGGAGAAATTTTACATTTGGCGTATAATCTTAATCCAAAGTGGAGTAAAATTTAATCCACGTGGATTAAAATTTTACATGCCGTTGTGCATGCGGATTCATACGGGTTGCGCGCTCTGAGTAATAATACTCCCCTCTGACCTTTTTTAATTTCGCGCACAACGCACAGCTAGTGGATCGAATCGGGCGCTAGACTAGGCTACGAGATGCTTAAAGGGTGCCATGGTAATTGCACCAAATATTTCCATTATGCTTAAGGACGCAATGGTAATTGCACCAACAGTTCCGATAATGCTTAGAGGGCGCGATGGTAATCACACCAACAGTTCCGATAATGCTTAGAGGGCGCGATGGTAATTGCACCTAAATTTCCGATATGCTTAGAGAGCACGATGGTAATTGCACCAAAAGTTCCGTTATTAACAACAGCCAGCGGATTGAATGAATGCGCATGTGCTCATACTCCGGCTTGCTTCCTGCACACGACCCACTCCCTACCGTCCAATTCGATCCGCAATCTTGGTAATATCTTACTGTTTGGTGCAATTACCATCGTTCCCTTTAAGCCCTTTTCAAAATTCCTTTGTTCTAAATTACCTTTAAGCCTTTTTGTACTAAAATACAATCGCTACCACTTCTTTTGCTCACTTCCTTGCAAAATGCAAAAGCTGGAGTAGATCCCCAGTTTTGCGCTTGGTCTTCGATTTAAACAGCCCACGGCTGAGATCGCCCCCAAATCCCTGCCATCACATGCTCGTGGATTCCCCTCATACTCTCCTCCATCGAGGTAAGGATGGTCATCCCTAATTTGATGGACATTTCATATTACTCAACATGCACAATGGGATAAATTTTTGAAGGTGTTTGTGCGGTGAGTAATTTCCAGCTTTTGGACGATTAGCGCTGGAAATTACTCTCGTGCACAACGGACTAAATTTTTTAATCGGTTTGTGTGGTGAGTATGTCTAACCTAGCGAAGTTTTGCGATGGAAATTACACTCCGCACAAAACGATTCAAAAATTTAGCCTGTTGTGCACCTTGAGAAATATGAGATGTCCATCAAAATTTACTGAAGCCGCTCATATAGCACAACAACATAAAGCGAATGGCGTACATAATATTGCTCACCGCACAAAACGGGTGATATGTTTGATTTTCTGATTTATTTGATCTTTTCATCAAATATGATGGTAACAATTAGATCAGATTGAAAAAGACTAGCTATTATACGCAAGTTTTTAACATGATTAGTAATAGTAGTGTGATTTAAACTAACAAGATGATGTATAATCTACTGCTACTTGGATAGACATATATAGTAGTCATGATGTGTAAATATTACAGATATTTTTATTTGTTTCTAATGTAGAAAATGAAAATCGAAGAGATTGAACCCTTTGTGCATGATCAAGAGATGCCAAATGAGATTGAAGATGAAAATGACAGTGCAAACAGTGTCTATGAAGAGGATATGCATAATGATAATGAAAAAGGCAGCCCACATATTGGAATGAAATTTCAAACAAAAGAAGAAGCATATCAATTTTATAATACAGCAATAAAACGTTTTGCAACCCGAAAGGAATCTACGGGAAAGCGAAAAGATGGAAATACCACGAGAAGAAGTATACAAGCAACAAAGAAGGGTATAAAAGCTTAAAAGATAAGAGGGAGATAGGGAGGGAAGTTAATCGAAGGAATAATAGAGAGAAGGCTGTATGGCTCGAATGACAGTTCATAAAATCATCGATGGAGTATGGCGCATAAACACCTTTGATGATGATCATAATCATGAGTTGATAAAAAGCCCATCGAAGATCCAAATGTTATGGTCACATAAAAGATTGCATATGGATCGAACATGTAGGAATTTAGTTGATCAGATGCATAGCTGTGGAGTAGGACCTGAAAAGATTGCAAGGATTCTAAATGCCACGAGTAGTAGTAATGTCAATATTACTACGTAACAATGCATAGATCAAGGGAGAGTAGCAAGAAAGAACAAAATTGGGAAGGAATGCATTAGAGTAATTGAACAATTTATTAAAGAGCGAGCTATAGACTCTTGGTTCTATTATGCTACTGAGCATGATGAAGATAATGTATGTAGGAGTATATTTTGGGCTGATGGAAGGACGAGGACATCATACAGCCGGTTTGGAGATGATGCTGTATTTGATGTCACTTATAAGACAAATATATTCATGTTGCCTTTTGCACCTTTTACATGTGTCAATCATCATAAACAGTCTATTTTATTTGGACGTGCTCTTCTTGCTAATGAGAAGGAAGAATCCTTTGTGTGGTTATTTGGATAGTGGTTAACATGTATGTGGGATAAAGCACCAGGAGCTATCATCACTGATGAAGACCCGGCAATATGCAATGCAATCAAAAGAGTTTATCCAAATACAAAGCACATGTATTGCATATGGCATATCAGTCTGCATGAAGATGAGAATCTACGTTCATTGCGGTCTTCTTATAACCCTGAATTTGATGAAGACTATGCAAATTGGTGTAAGAATAGTAAAAACGTTGAAGAAGCCGAGATATGTTGGGTCATCTTAATGGAGAAGTTCTAAAAGGAATTTCTGGAGCCATTGACAGAAAAACAAAAAAAAATGAAAGCGTGGAAGTGGTTACATACAATGCAAGCGAAAGCACAACATTGGATTAAGGCGTACCTACTGGATAATTTCTTTGCATGTATGAACATTTTAATACGATAGAGATTGTTGTTAAAATATATGATCAAAATAAACTAATCATATATTATTCATTTCTTGTTTTGTGTGTAGGCATAGCGTCCAGCCAAAGGAGTGAAAGCATGAATGCGTAGTTTGATGGATACGTAAACTGTATGACTCCAATATACGAGTCCATTGACTAGTCTCAAAAGATGTGAGCGCTACTCACAAGTGTAAGAGATCGAACAAGTAAAAATCCTGGTGAGTCCAGATATCTTATCCACGGGACAACTGACCTGCAAAACCACGAATTTTAGTTTACAAAGAGTACTAATTTGATGAGAAAATTACCACCTTTCGAAGATGAGAAAATTGTATCAAAAGTTTTAAGCACTAAAAGTGATCCTAAAATAATTACAGGAAAGTCGATTTTAGGGTATCAATATGAAGAGTATGTGTCGGTTGTGATTTCGTTAGGTTTTTGCAATCAATGATATTTAATATATTTTCTATAACTCAATGTTTCACCCCAAAAGGGTATGAGAATATCGAAAAATATAACGATTAAGATCATAAAATAATGCCATATGTAATCAAGTGAATTATTAGTTTCATAAAGATTTTAAGCTTGGGTGCACGTAAGGGTCACGATATGTCGGCAAAGATCATATCATAAATAAGCCAGCAAAGGTCATATTTAATTTAAGCATGTCAACAACGACCACACTCAAATGGTATATATAGAAACCGATAAAACACTTGATATGACGTGAAAATAGGGCGAAAAGACATTAATAACAACGATTGCATCATAACTCTAACTACATCACAACCAACACATAAGAGAACTAGCCAAGCATTAAGAGAAAAGACTTAATCTTTATTAATAAAAACATCATCTTTAGTCTCTAATACAAGAATCTAATTCACAAGAAAGTTGAGATTTTTATCACCAAAGCCTTCAATTGAGCCCTAAAATCAACTTCAGAGGCTACTGCCAATTTTTCCTGTTATTGAAACCTCCTCCCTGCTGTGCTCCTCGGAAATACGAAACTTTTGAGTATTTATACGAATTTTTCGACGTCGTTTGATGCCCCAAAAGTCCTCAAAATTGTGTATATATAGGCGAAGGATTCCTATTAGGTTTAGGACTCGAAACGGGTCAAACCACGCTAAAAACCGTGCCCAGACCCGATTTTGTGCTTGCTGACGTCGTCATGATGTCATAAATGTCTTTTTATGGTATTTTGCATTCAAAAATTCATAGTAATTAGCACAGATCTCAAAAAATACGAATAAATAGTCATTGAAATCGTGAGATCAAGATCTTCGCATGAAAAATATGAGAATGCCAAAATACTCAATAAAATTCCGTTCTATGCTAAAATCAAGTGATTGCACTAATAAATGACGATATTCAAAATACGATTGTATTATAGACCAAATGCGGACCATATATGCACAAAATGAGGTTAAATGAGGTGTTAAATATGCAATATTTACCCCGAATCACACCCCCAACTAGCGATTTGCTAGTCCCTTGCAAAAAGAGCGATTAATTCAGATGATTAATAAAATATTAAATTCTATCAATCGTTTATGGCATGGCTCAAATAATGTTCTTTCCAAAATGATTTTGCCCATCAATATACACAATCTATGAAAAAAAAATCAATCACATGATATTTTCTCTAATTTAATTTGAACAAATAACATACAAGCATTGTTTTGCGTAAGCTAAAGTGTAACACGACGTCATATCATAATTTTCTCATTTCCAAGGATTTGGCATCTCATAGATATCGTTCAAATCATGGGTATTTAAATTGCTTGATTTATTCACCATTTCTTTTTCTTTTCTTTTCTTTTTTTGACGACTTAGAATGATCAATGTAACGACTTTTCAGTTAATGACTCTTATGCCAGACGACCTTTGGGCATTACATTTAGAAGATCCCCTTGTAATTAATAACTCGAATAATCTAAGTTTTATTTTCTATTTTTTTAATGCACTCCCCATTCATCCATCTTTCGACGCGAATCTCCAATGCTTCCTGAGGCACACAGACCCGACTAATTAATAAACTCAAGGGAACAGTGCATTTTTTCTTTTTCTCATTTTTTTCATTTTTTTAAGCAACTCAACACATATAAACATGGACATAAACTTTAGAAACAATAGCCAAATTCCTCTTCAACTCGAAAACTATCCAATCAATCATGTCCACTTAAAACTTAAGCATCACAATAACTTGCCTGAAATAAATTCAAACTATTTCAAGATATTAATCATGGTAATTGAAAGTTATCATAAACGACATATTAATGATTAATCCCATGTGGGAAAAACAATTAATTCAAGGCATAAACAATTTTTAGAACTCAATTAATGCATAATAATCCAATAAAGTTATAAGTGAAGGGGTTTTGAATGATGAGAATTGGTGATTGATTCCTTTCTCTCATTTTATTTAAAAAAAATCAAAAATCCTAAGGTCTCATACACTCCCCCAACTAAAGATGGACATTGTCCTCAAAGTCAAAAGGGGTACGCGTTTATTCAAAATCAAACATCCTAAAAAGCATATAAAAATCTACGCTAATGGAAAGAACACACCATGATCAAATGGCAGATCAAGGATCTTTAATGGTGGATAAAGTTGTTCTATTTGCTCCTTGCGCTCCTCGGCGAGTATTCGTCCTCCACTAGAAAAGTTGGACCCCAGCGATATAACTCCCAGCACCTCTATAAATTGTTCACCAATGTCCTGCAAGAGATGAGTTATGTCAGTCCAAATTAGCCTAAAAATTTTCTCAATAAACATGTTCCAAATATAGTCATCAAAGTACATAAAATAAAGTAAGGCATGTTGATGACTACTCCCTGAAAGATGTGCAGTACTCTCGGTATGATGCTCAGTTAATGTAGAGAGGGATGAATGATTTTTGGAAAAAAAATTGGGGGATAAAGTGGTTCATGTTCCATAGAAATAGTCTCTAAACACATGTCCCTAGCTGTCTCCTCCTCCTATTCATCCAAAATTGCTAGCCCGTCCTCTCCTTTGCACACGATTCCAGCCATGTTAATGTTTTGATTTGTGCCTTCTTCGTGACATGGCTCGCTCGATATACCTGCAAGAGAAGATGAACTCATATTATATTCTTGAAATTGAATTTCAAAAGAATTACTTTCTTCTAAGCAAGTGGCAATCAGAGTAAGATTTTCACAGGATTATTGAATTTGCCGACTCCGAGTAAGGAAATTTTCTTGGAATTGATGGGATTTAGCCTCCTGTGTCTGAATGAGCAATTAAACTTCCTCTTTCAAGGGTTACAAGGGTACGTCTACGCTTTTCTCTCCTTGATCAAGGCATGCCCCAGTATCGTCGCAAGAAGGCTCCGTTTAATCATGCTCTGAAGTCTCAGTAATGATCAGATCAGTCTCTTGTAAGGACTCCATGTATTTCCACGCCTATGTTGGCGTCATGACTCCCAAAAATTCCTGCAACTGTGGTCGTAGTCCAAATATGGACTCCATGAGCTCTTTCTTTGTGTACCCCTGCTGCGGATAGCTCAAAACTATATCTATGAACCACCTCCAGGCCTGAAAGAATGTTTCATAGTCTCTCTGATTGAAATTAACGATCCTGAGCTTATCAATTCTATGCTTATGTGCAACATCGTACTCTGCATCACACCAATAATATGTGCCATACAAATTCATGTATTCCATTATTCGTATTTTTTAAAGAAAAAATGAAGCTAATAAAAGCCCTAGCTATAAGATGGAAGCTTGACGTCCCCAAGTTTTGTGCACTAAGTGTAGTAGGAACGGGGATACCGGATTTAAATATTTATAACAGTAAGTGCACGGTGTTGTAGTATGGCTTGGAGGTCGAACACGGGGAGGCGTTGTCACGCCCCGCTTCCTTAATATGGAAGGCGAGACGTGAGGAGGTCTGCTCAGACGTGGAGCTGTGAAGCTGCAGTCTGATAAGCGTCTGTAAAAATTTCAAATAGTAACTGGTCCTTTGCATTGCGATGAAACAACAACAATGATAATAGTAAAGCAGATATAAAAGAAAACATCCACCAACAACAGCCAGAAATTATTCTAACATCATAGAGCAGTCACAATAGTACAAGTCTGAACAATAGGCCTAAAGCATAGCCGAAACAAAAGTAAAGAGAGTCACCAGCTGAGACTAAGGGTAGGACCGGAATCCTCGAATTGAACGTCAACAACCTGTCGTCCTCTGTAACTAATCGACCTCAAAACCTGACATGTGACACCCAAAGAGAAAAGGGCACATGTAAGAAAAAGTCTCCTAAAGAAAGCGGAGGACTTTTGTGCAAGGATACAAATAATAAAAGAGTGAATATCATTTCTAAATAATGAATTGACATGACATTTAAAGAATGCAAGAATTTAAGATGACATGATGACATGCATGCACGTCGTAGCAGAAGCTACGAAAAACACTGTTTTCACGAGTCACGAACATTATCATTTCACGATGTGCACAGGGTTTACTCCTTACAGCTGAAGGAGTGGATCAGGCATCCTTCTACGCTGCGTGATAGCTTAACCCTACCCCTCCCCAGTGTGTCGAGCATTGGTTTCCCAAGTACGTGAGCTTGCTTCTGGATCACGAGTCTAGGAAATGTTTTTCATTATGGACTGACGTCCACCTTCTGGATCACGAGCCAGGAAGTGTTTTTGGCATAGGGTTGTGCCCGCAAAGCAGGTGCCTAGCCTCAATCATTACAATAAGTGTAGCGTGTGCTACTCAATCACGATGAACATTGGATGCATGCAATGACATGGCAATGAATAGATAATTTGCATACCGTTAATTGAAATTAAACATGGCAAGGTAGCATGAATGCAAGTATGATAAGGGTGTCAGATCTAGCTTCATTATCAAGCTAGATCTAAAAAATGTCGTCTAGGCAACTATCATTTCACTGCCTAGTCTCTTTTACGCTACAGTACAAAATGGCCTAAGATGTGGCCTAAACAGAAAGCTGGCAAGTATCACTTGCCTGAAACAACCAATCACGATCCCGTTCAATCAGTCCGAGTCTACCTATGTGTTCAGATCGCAGTCCAGCCTACAGTCCCAATTTATTATTCTTGATTAGTGAGTTAAAAAATAATCAGAAGCTATGATTTTTAAGTTGATTAACAGACAAGTGGGGATTCCTACGGAGAGAGACTTACCTCAACACGACGCGAGAGCTACTCTGACGTCGGGTAGCGACGTCAGGGGTGAGACTCTGACAGTACGAACGGTACGGAACGACGGATACTCTGTGAAAAAACATGCGCACGAATAAGTTTGTGACGACGGGCTAGAATTATTAGACTAATCCTAACACGTCTAATGATCCAATGTTAACAAGTTTCTGTCCTACGATGGTTTCATGAAAATATTAATGAACGTTAAATAAATATCTACAATAAGAGGTTAAGTGAACGAATATACAACAATTATAACTAGCAACCTAGGCTAACACGTTAACCAGAAATTGTGTAAACAAGTTATCAGCCCTACGAATAATCTTGTTAACATCAATATATCACGTCCACTAGTTGTTCATCTATCACTAAGGATACTAGCTAGCAAACACCATATCAATAAGTCTGTACACGAATTATCAACCCTACGAATTATCAAGTTATCATCTATATCAATGTTACTAGCATGCAAACAACATTTTATTAAGTTACTTAACTGATCAACACTATTAATGGTTCAACAACTATTAGAAATAAATATAAAACGTGTTATAACAAATGCTTACTAACCGTTGTGAAGAATAGATCCTCCACGAAGCTACTCGTGGTCGTCGTGAGGGGGGACATCGACTAGGGGAACGTTGCAGCGACGCGTGGGAAGTCAACAACAGCCCGGGAAATCGCTGCTGCAAAAGTCATGACCTCAATGCATCAGGGTCTCGCTGCCGAATAAAAACAGCAGCTAGGCGGCACTGTTGCTGCGAGAGACGGTGCCCAGCGGCGCTGTGGGGCTGCTACGTCGGTGGGGAAGTCAGAGGGAGGGCTGACGGGGATCAGGGATCACTGTGGGGAGGTCCGGTGATGTTAGCCGTGCGAAACTCCAATACTGCGAAGCACAGTAGCCCGCTGTCGTGCCCTGAGCAAAGCGCCGCATGCCTAGAGGTTGAGGGAGGGCTGTGCGACGTGGGGCGGTGCCGCCGTGATCTGAGCAGCGATGTGGGTGCTGTTGTGCACTGCTGCACACTCACCTGGGCGAGAACACGATGGATACGGCTGGGGTTGGCCTGAGAAAGGCCCGACGTGGGGCTAGGTCGACAAAGAGGCCGATGATGTGGGTGGTCGGAGCACAGGGTGAAGGAGGCCGACGGAAGTTGGTTGAGGAAGAAGAAGAACAAACGGCGCATGGAAAAAACGAGATGAAAATCAAACTCTTGGCTATCGGGTTGAAATTAGATTGGATGTTTGCTATTTAGGGCGAATAGTGGGGTGCACCTAAGGGGGTGGGAGAGAGTAGAGTTCAGGAAATGTTGGAAATGAGGTGATGAATAGCCAGAATCACAATTTGTTGTGATACATATGGGAGATTCACATTTGCTATTCAACAATGGGATTTGGGTAGTTTAATGGTAAATGGGAGAGAGAATGTGAGGGGGCAGGGTACAGTTAAGGGGGAAATAGGGTGAGCCTAGTCGACGGAAAATATCATGTTAAACTTAGGCCTAATTACTGATTAATGGTAAAATAGTGCACAAGTGGGTTAAATGATACCCGATAATTACGACAAAAATACCGGAGCGACCGTGTCGACGAGAGAAACGAAAATAAGAAGACTGATCACGAGTTCGACAACGAGAGACGAAACTAAAAATAAAAAGGTCTCATGACAAAGGTGAAAATCACGATGCCTCTTCAAACAAAATCAAATTGTGGGAGGACGACCCATGAAATTACATTCCAAAATAGTCCCACAAATTAAAACTCTTCGAGAGGGTCACATCGGCAAATCACACCATAGGGTTGGGATACAATGAAAGTCCAAAATAGATATGTGTACAAACAAAGGTATGTGCACGAAGAAAGTACGATCGAGAACCGACCGTGACAGGCATGCGATGTGCTTGTTATCAAAAAGGAACCGGATCACCCGGTGGGTGAGCTAGCCCTATCGTAAGGTGGTTGTCACGATATAAAACTACGGAAAGATGTAAGATATAAAAAGTAACCTAGCACCTTGGTTTCCACCCTATCATGAGTTCTCTCTATTACGACCGACAGATAGGAATACGATCGGATTCTAGGGCTTAGTGGTGAGAGGTTGCCTCTAATAGTGGTACCTAGCATTCAATGGGCCTGATATTTCAGTCATGCCTAGGATGATACGCTAGGTCTACCCGGGTTCGGACGATGGACATTCCCATGTCCAACACCGACCGACTCCGGGAGCACTAAGCTTGCAACGATTGCTCCCGACAATTTATCATGTCGTTCCCACGTGCTAGGAATCAATGTCTACGCTAGGGGTGTGAGCTGTGGCCAGAGGATCAAACTCCCGTTTTAGTTTCCCTTGGCCCGACGGTCAAAGGCGATCTTTATCCTGCCAATGACAATAAAACACCCCGCATAACCATCTAAATCCATATATCCTATCGAAACCCTAATCCTATGGTCGTTCTAGGGAGAACCCACAAAGGGGCTTCCACCAATGTCACAGATTAGGAAACTACTCATTAAATATTGCAAGATATTCAATAACACAAATTTCAGCCATCAAAATTAAAATCAAGCAATAGAATGGAGAAGCAAACGATAGTATTAAAGCAATATCAAAGTATCAAAGCGATCGGAGAACTTACAAAACAAGTTTAATTAGCAGCAGCCAAAATCCCTAAAAACTGTTAAAAACTGGGGATCCTCGTTTTCTGGAAAACCTAGGGGTTTATATACAATCTGGCAAGATGCCAATGAATATTCCCAGAAGAAGACATCAATCGATCGGTTGAAACATTAATCGATCGGTTGAGACGACCGTTGACTTGGTCTTTGGCTTCTGATAACCATTAACCGATCGCTGAACCGATCGGTTGAGGCCGTGGGGCTCTGGAGCTTGTGAAGATCAGCTATAGGTGAACCGATCGGTTGACAAGTCAATCGATCGGTTGGAATTCAGCTTCAAAAATAGAGAGTTCTATCACCACCACCCGATCACTCAACCGATCGGGTGGGGTCTTCTTCATTGCTACTCCTCGTCGGGTCAAATACTGTGCACGAACCGATCGGTTGGAACTGTCCAACCGATCGGTTGAGAGCAGGTACATGCTCTAACTTGACGTTTGGCCCTCAGGTTCTCGTGTGACGCCTCGCGTTGCTCTGGGGACTCATGATATTTGAATTATATGTCCCTAGCACTGGCAATCTCCTGCAATAGCACAAGAACACAAAGAAAGTGAAAAGAAACTAAAAATCACAAAAGAATAGTTATGAAACAACGGAAAACAACGGAAAATCGCAGAGAAGACGTGCGTGAATATATAAAATATAAACACACGTCAAAATCCCCCAAGCTGAACCCTTCCTCGTCCTGGAGGAAGACGAGTGGGAATAGGAGCTCGGAGGGAAAAATAGAAAGGAAGAAACAGAAAAGGAAAGCAGAATCCTTGATCACCCGTCAGAGCCAACGAAAACCAACTCACCACACTAAGCAAGCATGGGATAAACACATCACTAAACCCAGGAATATGAGTCCATACAAGTGTCTTGGGTGCACGCGGTGAAGCGTGAGTGAGTGAGGTCGTGAGCTAGCAGACGGTGTAACTATCTAGATTGTGCAATAAAGCTCCATATACACATACCCAAGGAATGACCCAAATATCGATTTAATTCGAATTAGCGGTCAATATAGCTCAAGCATGCATGAGAGTAGAATAATAATAGAAAACATATCATATGTCGGGTTTCATATGTCGGGACTCTACTGCTAGGAACTAGGGATTCATCATACGACTGCATAGATGATCGCTAGAAAATTCCTATGCCAAGCGTGTTCGAAAACGAAGGGGGTTGAGCAGGTGTGGAGTAGAACACTTGGTGCAAATTCCCACCTTCCCTTTATTCATGGTGGATAGGAGTAATATTCACAACGGGAATTTTTTTGGGTTTTGGATATTTGTATTTTTTGGATTTTTGGGCTATACATATTTTTTTCTTTTCTCTTTTTTTTCTTTTCGAATTTCTTCTCCTTTTTTTGGAAGTGGGATAATAAAAAGTGTGCACTCCCCCAAATGGGAGAACGATGCACGACGAGGGGATCTGCACCAAGTAAAACAAAAAAGAATACGAATTCTAAACACTTGGCAGAAGAAAAAAATTTCACAGATCAGAACATAAGCCAATGGTTATCCTAGTCCTATTGGTAGAGTCCCGACACATGCGATTTGAAGAGTTATATATATATATATATATATATATATATATATATATATATATATATATATATATATATATATATGAAAAGTAAGGGTATGCATTTTATTAATAATACACAAAATACAACATCCTTCGTATGGGAGGGTGGGCCAACTAGAGAGAGGATAGGGCACAAGCGCCTTCACTCCCAACCAGTGGCCTTACCAACCATACTCAGAACAAAATTTACAAAATACACCAGATCAAGGCCAACTATCCGTTGTCTATAAAACCCCAGTTACCAAAGATTTCAGACTCCTCCGCCGAAGTGGGGTCTTGGTGGTACAAGGCCACCCTCATATCCGCTGCCATCTCCTCAAAAAGCGTTGTCTGGCATCTCATTTCATTCTCAAACACCCTCCTATTCCTTTCCCTCCATATGTGCCACACCATAGATGCTAGGCAAGTTCTAGCCAACAAACTCAAACTTCCCTTATTCCCAAATCTGGATAGAAAATATTTCCCCACCTCACGCAAGGTAAGATCGGTCAGCATAGGGACTTTCAATTTCAGCAAAGCTCTGCGCAAAAAATACCCACTGTATCTGCAAGTGAAAAATAAGTGATCCACATTCTCCTCGAAATCTTCATTACATAATAAGCAAGAGGAAGAAGCCAGTGGGTTACAACGGCAGTATTTGTCCCTAGTAAGTAACTTACCCATCAAAGCTCTAAGGAGTGTCAATGACATTTTAGGGATGTTGTGAGGGTACCAGATTAATTTCTGAAGAGGGAAAGGTTGGCCACGTGTACGAACTCCCTCCCAGGCTTGTTTAAAGCTGAATTTCTCACTTGGAACCCATCTCCAACCATCAACTCCCGGCCTAAGGGAGATCTTCTGCAGCAAATGTTGAAAGGGATCGAGGCTGGGATCTTGGATCCATCCATTCACGCCCCAATACTCGGACACCAGGCGGCCTGCGCATCCAGGCGGAACTGTGTAGCTGTCCATTAGAGGCCCGTCCTCCAACCATATGTCTTCCCAGAATAGCGTCGTATTTCCATCTACCCCAACCCGCGAGATTAGCTTCCGCGTCCAGGCTCTGCATTTCAGTAGGCGCTTCCACGTTCCTGTTTGCATCGCACCATGCCTCTCCGCGAAGAACCCCTCAGGACGACAGTATTTCTTGTGCATCAGTTTCGCCCATATACCTTCACTGTTTAGATATCTCCAAGAAAGGCGTACCCCTGCCGTAATATTCAGCTCCTCTAACAATCGAATACCCACCCCTCCTTCTGATTTTGGTTTGCAAATGTCCTCCCAGGCCCATGCCTTAGATCCTCCCAGTATGAATCTCCTACATGTTGCCGTGATAGTCCTCAAAATGCTCATGGGGATGTGGAAGAATTGCATCCAGAAGGCCACCATCCCATAAATTACTGACCTGACGAGTTCAATTCGTCCTGAAATAGACAAAACAGAGGATGTCCAGCCACTCATTCTCTTTTTGCACTTGTCAACTAGCTTCTTGTAATTTGTAGAAGTTGGATATTTCACGGAGAGCGGGAGCCCCAAATAAGTAGTGATGGTGGATGCAACTCTAATGCCCAGTAAATCAGCAAGATCATTCTTATGCTTAGCGCCCTTGCAAAAAAGTCCCGCACTCTTGTCCCAATTTACCTGCAGTCCCGTATAACTGGAAAAGTCTTGGAGTAGAAATTTGAGCCCCAGGAAGGAGGTTCTATTAGCACGGCAAAAGACCAGAAGATCATCAGCGAACAGAAGATGAGAATTCCTCCTGATCTCTTCCTAGGGTTGATCTTTTGAGAGATAATGGCCTTATCTACAAGGATAGAAAAGGTTTCCATTATAAGGACAAATAAGTAAGGCGAAAGGGGGTCACCTTGACGCAATCCTCTGTTGCTACCAAAATATCCATAGGGAGCACCATTAACCATAACAGAGAAAGTAGGTGTGCTAATGCATTCCTTAATCCAGGAGATGAAGGTGTTTGGGAAACCAAGTTGCCGCAGGAAGTAGAAGATGAATTCACGGTTCACACTGTCAAATGCCTTCCTTAAGTCCAGCTTTAAACAAGCTCTTCCCCCATAGGATTACTGAAGTCCTTGATATGCTCATGGGCAATGAGCGTGCAATCGGAGAGAAGTCTTCCCTTTAGAAATGCGGCTTGATTGGGGGATATCAGCTCATGTATCACCTCCTTGACCCTGTTGCAAATTATCTTGCTGATGAACTTATAGAGAACATTGCAGCAGGAGATAGGCCTGTAGTCTCCTAACTCAGAAGCGCCTGAATTCTTGGGCACTAGGGTGAGGAATGTGTGATTTACCTGCTTTAGGAGGGAACCGGATCTGAAAAAAGATTTAATAGCAGTGGTAACATCATCCCCCACTAGACCCCAGTTTTGCTAATAAAAGAATCCGTTATATCCATCAGGCCCCGGGGCCTTGTCTGCACCTATCTGAAAAACTGCTGCTTTAATCTCCTCATTGGAGACCCTTCTAATAAGCCACTTGGCAGCATCCCCAGTCAAAATCCTCTTAGGGACAAGCTTGGTAAAGGAAGTCAAATAATGGGTTTGATTATACAATTGATTATAATACCTTGGTGCCTCCATTTTCAGATCTTCACTAACCCTGTTTTGGACCCCTTCAGCATCAACCAGATGACTCAGATTGTTGCGAAAATTCCTTGATTTCATTGCATTGAAAAAGAATTTAGTATTCCTGTCACCAAGGGTAAGCCAGTCTTGCCTGCTTTTTTGTCTGAACATATCCTCTTCTAACTTCAAAGCATGAGCCAACTCCTTCAAAAGACAAGACTCTCTCTCCTGGAGGGAGGAGTTAACATGAATGCAAGGATTATTCCTAACCTCCTCCAGCTTAGACCTGCATTTGACCACCAATTTGTCGGCAATGTAGGACTTGGACCAGCATCTAAGTATATCCTTGAGCTGCCTAAGCTTCTGCACAAGGGCAAACATCGGGGTCCCCTCTCTATTTCCCTCCCAACAAGAGGAGAGAATCTCCTTGAACCATGAGCAGTTGGACCAATAGTTAAAAAATTTGAATGGTTTAGGGGCGGATGGTACCTGGTTGTGGAAATTCACTGACATGGGAGAATGGTCACTAGTTAAGGCATCGAGGTATACAAGATAGGAATTCGGGAGCTTATTTATCCAGGCCGCATTTCCAAATACTCTATCAAGTCTAGCACTGATACGTCCTACGCCAACCCTGTGATTACTCCAACTGAGAGGATTCCCAATGTACTTTAGCTCCCGAAGAGAGCAACCACTTACACAGTCAAGGAAGTCCCGGACCATGCACTCTTCGAGCCTCCTTCCCCCAATCTTGTCTCGCGTGTATAACACACTGTTGAAGTCCCCTCCCAATAGCCAAGGAACGTTGTACAAGGTGCGGGAGTCAGCCTCAAGACTACGCCACAGTTCTTTCCTCTCCCCCATAGTGTTGCTTGCATATACACCAGTGATCACACAAGCGAACCCACCAACATTGCTGCAAGAAACCGAAACATGCTGGGCCGAGCATGACAAGGGATCGGTTTTCCAAATAGTAGGATTAAAAGCCATAAGGATATGCCCTCCTGCCATAAGTTCAAAATTATTGTATATGACCCAATTCCTAGGGATCACTAGCTTCTCAGCAGCAGCAACTGACTTCAGCTTAGTTTCCACTAGAATGAGTGCAGATGGGTCAATTTTCTTGAATAAAAATCGCAAATCTCTCCCCGCACTAAACTATTTAGCCCCCTCGCATTCCAGAGCAAGACTGTCATAGGTCAGCAATCGGTTTTCTTCCTTGCCCGCTCTCCTGAAGACGAGAGCTCTTCCTTGAAATAACTAGTGGCGCACCTTCCATTTTTTTCCTTGCTGGCTTGCCCGATTCAACTTGCCTTACAAGCTCCGCGACCTCCACTTCCCACTCCGGGTTGTCCGCTGCAATCTCAGCCGGGAGCTGTTCAATTTCTGGGCACACAATTTCCTCAACTAATGATGGGAGGGGCCTTTGAATCTTACTAAAACTAACAACACCAGTGTTTGTCAACTGGGTTGTGTCTCCCCCAGCACTGCTCAGCGTGGCATCACCAGCCTCTGCACTCCCAGGCATGTGTTTAATATGCATTGCATCCGCTGCAATGTCAGAAATATCCCTCAACGAAGTATCGCTTCCAGGATTTATCTCCTTGGGACATGTAAATGGCACCTGCTTGCTCCCCGCTGAACAATCCAAAGCAATTGGAACACCCTGTTCTCCCATACTTCCACTCGGTACCCCTCCCATTTGATGGTTTTGCACAGTGACCTTTGCATCACCTCCCATTGCATCCGGACGGTCAACCACCTGAACTCCGTCCTTCACTGTTGAAGTAAGATCAACAGGTAGTGATATTTCCCCCTCTCCTATAACCTCATATTCTTCCCCATCCCCCAAGGCCGAGTTGTCAACATGGACAGGAGCTGTCATCGGATCGTCTTGGATTGAAGGGTGCTCCATAGCCTCAGGGCATTGCTTGTCGGAATGACCAAAACATACACACTTAGAGCATCTCGGAGGTTCCCCTTCAATCTTCACACCAATCATTAAAGAAGGCCCATCCTCGGTGCCAACAGTCACCTCATTTGGAATAGTCTTTGAGGCATGGACCTCAACCAAGCATCTCGCATAAGAGAGTCTTTCCTTCTTTGCAGTGAGTTTATCCAGGCAAATAGGATTTCCAATAACTGAAGCAATACAATTAAGAATTTCCAAGGTCCACATTCCCAGTGGAACCCCCCGAAGCTGAACCCAGACGGGGACGGACGATAGAATGTCCCTTTCGAGTTTGAGGCCAGAACTCCAACGTTGAAGAACAACAAGCCTGCCATCAAACATCCAAGGCCCACCGTGCAAAATTCTTTCCCAATCACCTTCGTCTTCAAATTTGAAGCAAAAGAAGCCATTTTATCGGGTATAAATTTTCAACCCTTTCTTGACATTCCATAGCCTTTCAACCCAAGCACAGATCTGTCCGTAGAAGGGGACTTCGCCCATAACATATCCAACCAAGGTATTCTTCCACTGCTCAGCCCCCCTAGCCAAAGCCGATTTCTCCACCATTTCCATGACTGTTCCATCCTCATTGATGTGGGGTGCAACAAAGGTCATGCCAGTGTCAAGGTCATAGCTCCTAATCTTAGAACAGACCTCAGCCCAAGAGTGCTTAACACCTGAAGTGTCAATTTTAATCTCTCCAACAGCCCTAAGGGGCCTTTTGTCAAATACCTTTCGACCATCCGGTATGCCCTTTCCTCGAAGGTGAGCGGGAAATCTTCTTGGTGGAATCCCCTGCCTCCGATCATCCTTGGGCCAATAGGGCACATGCTTGTGTCCTTGAACCCTCCCGGTGCCTCCCAATCCAGTGCCATTGATGCCCTTATTCCGAGATCTGTTGACAACCTGCCAGCCCTCATCACCTGTACTGTTGCGCTGAATAGAATCCTCGTCAGCCTTGCCTGATCTCTCGGTACCGAGCGCCTTGCCCCCGATCACAGCCAATCCCCCGATCACCGATCCCAGCGGAAGAGACCCCGCCTTATTTCCACCGCCAAGCCCCCGATTACCGATGCCTGGTACCCGATCTCCGCCGCCAGATCCCGTATCACCGCCTCCAGTAGCCCAGTTCCCGCCACCAGGCATCCGATCTCCTCCGCCCGACGCACGATCTCTACCACCATTAACCCGACCCCCTCCGCCCGTATCACCCGTGGTCGCAGCTCTGTGAAATGCGGAACTCATCCAAGGATAGGCATAAAGAAGCAAACAGTGGAGGCATATACTACATATTCGAAATTGAAGCATGATAGTCTAGGGATCAACCAAGGATAGGCATATAAAACAAAATTACAATATAGAAGCACACCAACTAGCTAGTCACGACATACAACTCACACAAAAGCAAAATGAACCCACGGGGCATGAAATGCAATAGGACTCGGCTTCCTAGGGTTAGTGAAAGTGATTATCGTAGCTAAGCTAAGTGTGTGTATGGTTTCATGGCAGTTCATCATGTGGGGTCATCTCTAGGAGAGGGAGAATAAAAAAGAAAGAAATAAAAAGAGTAATACGACGAAAACGACTCAAAATGGGAAAAAGGACACAACTGACACACAAAGGGCGACTCCCTCAAGCTGAACGTTGTATTGCCCTCAATGCAATAGAAGTAAAAGCGGGAGGGCAATGATAGATGGGAGGGAAGTACATACCAACAAAGAAAAGTGAAAAACATGAAAAACACACGAAACGAAACATAGATAAATAAAGAAAATAAACACTCAAACCAACTATATAAAACACATGCGCATCGAAATTCTGCTATCATTGGCCGAGAAATGGGGGGATGACACGGTCATGTCTCTAAACGAAACGACCGCATCATGGTCTGCAGTGAAAATGACATAGCCGTGTCTATTTTGACATGGCCATGTCGAAGCCCAAAATTTCAGCTCATGATGAAGATCGGTCGTGTGGAATGTTCCACATGGCTGTGTGGGATGTTAAGCTCCATACTTTGTGTCGTTTAAGCTCCAGAAAATCCAGGAAAATTCCAAAAATCCTGCAAAATAAACCATGACACGGATAAGCCATAGAAATATAATTTTGTGCAAAAATAAATGATTAGCTCCAAAATAAGATAATACCAACAAAAAGCATGTTATGGAGCTAGAATATGAATAATATACACACAAAAAGCATAGAAATGGGGTAATAAATATACAAAATCTACCCCGAATCACCAATATGCTCTAAATCCCCCACCAATATGCTCTTAATCCCCCCCAACGTCTGAGGATCAAATGAGTCGAGCTCACGACTTAAAACAAGTGCTTCTTGGATGATAACCCAAGTTTATTTTGATTTTTGTCTTCTTTTCTTATTTTCCCCTTGGAAATTAACGTGCTTCTTTGTTACAGGTAAGCGACATGATCAATCCCCCAAAAATCAAGCCTACACTCCATTCCATGACTTCTACTGCAAGCCTCCACAAAACTTCGGAACACTCGCTCCTTTTCCTATTTAAATTTTTTATTGCCCCCCCCCCCCCCCCACGGCGCCGAGTTTATACTCATATCCCCTATTTTTATTACATTGAGGACAATGCTTCATTCTAGGCTTGGGGGAGACGCTTTATTTCTAGCTTGGGGGATATGCCTTATTTCTAACTTGGGGGAGTTGCACTCATTAAATTTCAAAATTTTACTCCTAGACGTTATGATTAACGTGTTCTTATTTCTTTCTTCATGACATCATCTTTAATATGCCACCCATGAATTCAGTGTATGACCCCCGTGGATTTATTCTCAAAATGGCTCAGGTTAGTATGTGCCAACCATTGCGATGCACGAGTCATGATCGAACCAATTGAGTGAACTAGGTTTCTATTTGACGAAATTTGGTCATAGACTTATGCTCGGTCGACACCTAAGGCGTGTTAGGTCGAAATGATTCTCAATAAAAATTCCATTGCGACGTTCTTCTAGTCTCGATTGAGTAGCCGGATCACCATGCCTCAGGAAGCATTGGGACATGCATGTCGAAAGATAAGACTTAGGTGAGTGCACGAAGAATGAATAAATGAATCTTAGGTGGTCCGAGTTAATAGGCTCGAGAGGTCCTTTTTGGCCTAATGCCTTAAAATCGTCTGATTTGGGAGACATTGACTGAAAGCTCGCTATAATGACCATTTTAAGTTTCACAAACAAATACATATGATGGGGTAAGAGAACAAGCTTGAGTCATTTTCCCAAGCTTCACAAATTAAGATAGATCGAGTGATGTTGCGGTTGATTTTTTGACAATTTAGATCTTGTAATATGATAGTGTGTTCGACCATGCCAAATGTGTTGCATTGGTTGCTACCTTTCTTGTTTAAGCCAAATTGGAATATTAATCGCGTGTTTTCTCTCTTTCGCAAGTGTGCATATTGGACTTGAAATCATGACGAAAAGTTTTTCCATGCCATAAATAACAATGAAGTTTGAAGCATGATTTGTATGAAAATATGGATTCATCACTCTTGTGTGCTCGATAATCTCTTCCTTCATTTACTTTCAACTTTGTCTTCCTTAAGGACAAGGAAGAGTTTACTTGGGAGATTTTGTTGAGTGCATATTTTGCAAAATTTTTAGTATCATTTTACTAATAATTCTTCATACTTTATTTAGATTCGTCATGCATCCCTAGCTATTCTATCACATTTTACTCTTGGTGTGTATTTCATGTATTTCAAGGCCAATACATGCTCAACGAAGTAGAAGAGCGATGGGAATGGAGAGGAAGAAGAAATTCTGAAGATATATGAGAAAATACAAAGATTGGAGAAGAAAACAGGATGACCCAACCGTGCAATAAGCCTACATAGCGGTGCAAGCATAACCAACACGTCAGATTTTATGCTATAAAGTGGCACAGCCGTGTAACTTGATGCACGACCATGCAACTTGCTGCACAAATGTCCAATGTCTATAGTAAGTTTGTAGAATTTTCCTGCAGGAGGCAAAACGGTCGTCCAGACGAATCAGAGCTTTAGTCAAGTTAGAGCCAAAGCAGCATGGTCATGCAGCCATCTGCATGGCCGTGCAAATCAAACAGTAGCTTGGAGAATTCTACTGCATGGGCTTGTGCCAGTTAGTATGGATGTGAAGATGAAACAGTAGCTATGGCCAATTCATGCACAGTACTGACACAGCCATGCGACTTTGCGATACGGTCGTACTCCCGATAATTCCAAATTTTGACCCAAATTTGGTAGGTTATTTTTTAGGGGAGATATAAGCAAAATTTTGTAATTTTTAGGATGGATTTAACTTAGGTTTTTCATCTGTAATTGGTGGCTACTCTTAGAGCTTTTAGAGACTTTTTATTACTTTCTCTTTTGTGCTAAAGTTTGGATTATTATTCTTCAATTTAGTAATTTTCTCTCAACTCTTTCACCTTTATTTCTCGTGCATTCTATTATTAATTTTTTGATGATTATTAGCATGTTTTTCGTGTAGCTCTCTTGCCTATGGCGTAGTTGAACCCTATTGTAAATTGATAGTATTGGTTGATCGCCCCAAATGTTGGTTTATTGAATTATTGCTATGGTTTAGTCTTGGATGTGCCTATCATTGATTTTGCCATTCTTGCTACATAACCCTAATCACCGACGAGAAATTAGGATTTTGGTTTGATTCCCTTCAATGATTGAATTGATTTTCTATTAATTAGGATTACGACGAGACAGCGGACCAAGATTAATTAGTGCAACTTAATCAGGGTTACTGATGAGACATATGAGCATTAGTTTAGAGAACCAAACTTTGATCCAAGTTCTCCCACGGGAAATGGCAAGAACAATGATTGGGATTTAGTTCTCACCCAAGGCTTTAATTTGATAAATTTGAGAAGTTAGATCAATCCTACGATTAATTTGCAATAGCGGAGATACTTAGCCCTAGCACTTTCTCATATTTGATAATCTTAGTAAAACTCTCTCACTTGATAAAGACCTGCATAGCTAAACAAGATCCTGAATAAATTGGTACTCAATCACTACCTCCATGTGCTCAACCTATGGGCTACAACGACACCATGCGCTTGCGTTTATAAAACACACGAACAAGTTTTTGAGTCATTCAATTATTAGGATAAAATGCATCGCATGCACTTCCCTCGTCCTCCTCTCAACAGTTAGGGAAGTGTATTAGGATTGAAAAAACATACAAAAAATTATAATAAATCTCTTACCTTTAATTCGGTTCATAAACGACATCATTTTGACCCAAGAACCCTCGGCATGCCATTTTGCTCGTCCTTGCTTCGGTCTCAATAAGATTTTTCCTCTCTCACCCAAGAAACCACCACACCATTGAGCCACCCCCCTTTATGCGCCCATGTTATTAACATCTTTATTTCATTTAGGGCAGTGCTTCATTCTAGCTTGGGGGAGGTGCTCTCATGCATCTCACCATCTTTCATGCATTCATCATTTCATCATTCTCCACCCAACACCCCCCCCCCCCGCCCCTCAAACAAGTTTATCCCCCCTATTTTCTATTCTTTTTGCATTGGGGACAACGCTTAATTCAAGCTTGGGGAAGGTGCATTTTCATGCATTTGCATCTCATGCATATCATTTTAGTTATATTTTTTCTTATTTTCACCTATTTTTAAAAAAAATTTCCATGCATTATTCCATTTCATTTTTTTCCAATTATCCCAAGCATAATTCTTTAGTTCCATTAGTATTGCATTTTATGTGTATTATGCATGTGTAACAGCTTGGATTATTAATCTTTTGGTCGGATTCAAGTGAATGTCTAGGATATAACTTAGATGGTGTTTTTCATTTAGAATTCATGTTAATATGCCCCTTATGAATGTGTTTATACTTTTCTAAGATATACATTCTCGAAACGGCCTAGGTAATATTTGACTTGTGAATACACTTTATGCGTGTATCATCGAAGCTTTAGTTGAGTTGAATGGTTTGTAATCTAATAAGACTTGGATAACAACATTATTGTTCCAGTGCTGAGGAATGGTACTTTTCCTAGCTCATTCGTATTTGTGTGTGTGCGGGTGTGTGTGTTTGTGTGTTTGTATGAAAAAACATATAATATAAAATATAAAAATAAATATATTTATAGCATGTGTCGTTCTTCTTGCTATTACTGAGTAGCCGCGTCCTAGAGCCTTAAGAAGCATTGAGGATTCGCTCCGAAAGGTGTATTTTGGGAGAGTGCAAAAAATAAAATTCCTAGTTGGTTTGAGATAGTAGGTCCTAATGGTCCTTCTTGGCCCAATGCCCTAAGGTCGTCTAATCTGAGAGTCATTGACCCAACGCTCTTTATACAAACCAATCTAAGGTTCAAAAAAGAGTTTTATATATATATATATATATATATATATATATATATATATATATATATATATATATATATATATATATGAGGAGGGATCAAATGACCCTCAAAAATAACCCCCAAAAATGACCCCCTATCAAAAATCCTATGCCCCCCATTTTTCTGGAAGATCCGAACCGTTCATCTTGATCTCCACCCTCTAAATACAGGACCCACCAATTTTCAACCCGATCCTATGTGTTTTGCCCGTTCATCAACCATTCGCAAAAGTTCTGTTCATGCGAAACCATTAAACTTGGGTCGGATGGATGAATGGAAAAAACACATGGGATCGGGTTGAAAATTGGTGGGTCAGATATTTAGAGGGTGGAGATCAAGATGAACGGTTCGGATCTTCCGAAAAAATGGGGGGCATAGGATTTTTGATAGGGGGTCATTTTTGGGGGTTATTTTTGGGGGTCATTTGATCCCTCCTCTATATATATATATATATATATATATATATAATGAATGATGTTAATTCCATGAATCAAGGAACCATAACATGTTGTGATGGCCACTTCTTACATATATACATATTAATTCTTCTTTGATTCATTGTATAATGTCGATTTCCATCTCACTAACTGAATGTGGGGTAGAGAATTTATCTTGGAACTTGAATATCTTTATAGTTGTGTCTATTATATGATGTTCTATATCGTTAACCTATACTCTATGTTGTGTCTTGGGTAATTGATGAGATTTGATGTGTTTTATTTTGATATCTGAAGTGTCACCCCCTTGTGCATATGTTGTGTGATTCTTTTTGGAACTTTAGACTTCCTCATTGCATTTCATTTTGCATTCCTTCCCAAATTTACTTTTTCTTTGTCTTCCTTGAGGACAAGGAAAAGTTTATCTTGGGGGATTTTGATGAGTCATTATTTTGCATAATATTAGTATAGGTGATCCATGCATTCCATCATATAGCAGTGACCCCGAGCAGTAGGTGTCGTCCCTGTTTCGATATCATAATTATATGGTTAACTCATTGACATGAGTATTGTTAGGACCACCCTAACTGTGTCCGTGATAAATACCGTAGTTTTAGTCCCTTCGTCAAAACTATGCCGCTTAGTCAAGCCTTGGGTATGGTCAACTGTCAACCCCAATAGCTCGAAGTCGGTTAGTCTCCATTAATCTTTAGTCAAACAATATTGGATTTCTTCTAACATACTCTGGCCAGAGTTTTTTTAATAATGATCGAACTAACACATGCGACACTAACTCCCCATAAACGTGAGAGACGAATCCTCCCTTGGTCATTACTCTCCTCACGCGCTACAAGTGTCACCCAACCAAATGCCTTTCAACGGTGCTTGCACCGAGTCTAGATGAAAGATCTTAGTGACACCATTCACTTACAGGTTCGTACAATGGCTTCAAGTCTAAGGACCAACTTGACTATCATCACCGAGAGTTATCATTGACATATTAGTAAATGTTAACCATATGATAACTCTCTTTGGGTCGTTCGGTGAACTCATTCTCTAGTGAGCATATGTGTCTCGTCTTCGACTTCGCCAAGTCAAACAATCATGAGATCATCATCACCACACCATGGTTAAGACAAAGACACAATGGTCTATCCGATGTGTCGATATTCTTTTCTCGAAACATCTACGACTACGAACGTTTTTAGATTTATGGTACTATCGGTCAAACACTTTTCCATGATAGAGATCTCCATCTTGATACATGTTGGACCTCGCATTAAGTCTCAGGACTTTACCTAAGTTCTAATGAAGACTACATTATTATTAAATTAGGTAAATTCTTACGAAACAGCTTACTGTTATTTTTGAACAAGATGTTTGTACACATACAGAGAGATAAATTGTCTCGAGGGCATACATATCTCCCAACAGTTACACCCATGGTCAGCTCATTAACTGGATTCACTTTATAAGGATATCTCTAGTGGTCACCCCTTAGGTTAGCTCCCCAGTAGCTATGCTCCGTAGAAGAGACCTCAGCAGTAGACACCTGAGAATGACTTTAGAGATCAGCAAGCCAGGCCTCCTGACGCACAGCCACCTTCTCATCAACTTGATGAATCAGATCGGATGACCCAGACCATAGGGGGATCTTCCCTTAGCCATTGGAGCAAGGTCACGCTACTTCCTTCCATTATGGCCACGATCAGGCTAGGGCCTTTGCCGATATATCCCTTTGGTTTTGAGTGCAGGTATTATTGTTATCAAACCCAGCTACCAGTCCAGCCTGATCTTGAAATTCTGGTATGAGCTTGTTATTTTCCTGAGCTTGAGATCAGCATGTGAGAAGAGGAGTACAAGAGACAAAGGTGCAAACATGGAATAATTCAAAAAGACTTTGGCGAAAAAGGAAATTTTTATTCATGAAAAGGTTTTCTTTACAAAAGTCTCCAGCTATGAAAG
Organism: Scilla litardierei; assembly: GCA_030789695.1. NCBI lineage: Eukaryota > Viridiplantae > Streptophyta > Magnoliopsida > Asparagales > Asparagaceae > Scilla > Scilla litardierei. The sequence goes on along the minus strand of CM061133.1, from coordinate 111,731,292 downwards.
GGTTTTCTTTACAATGGTCTCAGATCTTTACAAAAGTCTCTAGCAGATTCACGTCAAGCACAAGATCAATGTTCTGCTCAGTGGTAGTTCCAAGCTCGTTCGCACTACCTGGAAAGGTAGAGCATATGGCATCTGAGCAGCCATGGTGACATTCAAGGGTAAGTTGACCTAAACTTTACCACATCCTATATGATGAAACTACTTCTATTTCGATGGCATGCGACCATGTCCCGTACGATGAGACCACTTCTCCTTTGACTGCATGCTACCACGTCTTGTATGATGAAACCACTTCTCCCACGATTGTTGAGGTAACACTGAGTGTCGAAAATGAGTGCCAAAGAAGCCCTTGGGCCTTAGGTTTCCATGCACTAGCTTGAATAACTGCCACTCCCGGGTAGGCAAAATTTGTGGCTAGAGTGACTGCACTCATAAAGCTATTGAATACGCTGCAACAAATGGAGATGAAGATTTCTCGAATGTAAGCATGGATGTTCAGGGGCCGTGCCCTTCCTTTTTTTATAAACCTCCATAAGCGGGAGCCAGCTGGCTCCCTCAAGGGATGAAACGCTAGGGCATGATGACATCCCCTGAGGGACGTGACCATCCAGTCAAAGCTCTACGAAAAGCAGGGCTGGTCAATCACTATAGGCAAACATATGGGTCTGTGTAGACAAATCAAGATCAACCACTAAGCAGTTATGCTAGGATAACCCCTACGGTAGACACTTAAGAACATCTCCCAAGCTCATCTTGGCCACGATCCTGATCCAGCTTCAATAAACCGGAGGAACAATCAACATTCTAACAACTCTCGAAACACGTCCAGTTTAGCACTCTGATCAACACTATTGCTTTTAATAAAGCCTCCAGCCTATACTGGGAACCCTGCTGAGTTGACCTCAGCAAGGCAAGAAGTGCTCCAGCCAACTACTGCACATTCTTCTTTCTGATCCTTCAGCTCTGACAAGGCCCATAGCTCTTTTGCTGGCAAGACTTGTTGGAAACAACGATCGATGACTTCATGTTTAATGATAACAAACGTGTGTGAACGTTTTGATGTGTTTGTTAAGTGTTTTCAGGTGGAATAAACATGGATCAATCAATGGCAATGATATGATTATTAATCAATGGCAAGCTTGCATCAAATAGTATTCGACTCTACATCTCATCAATTCATCAAGAATCAACGCTGCTACCATGCTAGTCCACGGGTTCTAGAGAAGATTAATTAGAGGGCAACCACAAATTAATTTGTTGGAGAAGAGAGGAACTCAATTATTAGCCACCTAATTAAAGGGGCTAAGCAAAATACTTGCAAACAATTTTTGGAGCTACATATATATATAAATGTGTGTGTGTGTGTGTGTGTGTGTGTGTGTGTGTGTGTGTGTCTGTGTGTGTGTGTGTGTATATATATATATATATGTATATGTATGTGTGTGTGGGTGTGGGTGTGGAATATGGATGTGAGCAGACAGCGCAGGAAATTTTTCCTGCGCTGTCAGCCATTTGGGCCCTCTAAAAATATTTTTTTAAATTTTTTTATAGTAGTTAGATATACTTGTTAACTAGCTCCCCTCAAATTTTCAAGCAATCCAACACCGTTTGAGCCACCGTTCATCGATTTCAAAAATGTTGCGCAAAACTGTCCAGAATTCTGGACAGTTTTGCGCAACGTTTTTGAAATCGATGAACGGTGGCTCAAACGGTATTGGATTGACCTGAAACTTTGTGCGGAGCTAGTTAATAAGTATATCTAACTACTGCAAAATAATTAAAAAATATTTGTTTTTACCCCCCAAATGGCTGACAGCGCAGGAAAAACTTCCTGCGCTGTCAGCTCACATCCATATTCCTCTATACACACACACACACACACATATATATATACATATATATACATATATATATACACATATACATATGTATATATACACACATATATATGGGAAAAAGGGATCTAGGGTGCCTCCTTAGATTAAATCTAAGGAGGCACCCCCCATTTCCCCCCATCTCCCACAATTTTTTTTGAATTTTTTATTCATTGAATTGTTGTTCACATCATGGATTATCAACATACCAAATTTCAAGGTATTCCAATACTTTCTGAGCCCCCATCTACCCCTTAAAAATTCAACGATCTGAAAACATGCTTAAAACCCCATGAAGTTGCAAGGGATAGATGAGAGCTCAGAAAGTATTGGAATCTCTTGAAATTTGGTATGTTGATCATCCATGAGGTGAATAACAAATCCATGAAAAAAATTTCAAAAAAAATGTGCGAGATGGGGGGAAATGGGGGGCGCCTCCTTAGATTGAATCGAAGGAGGCACCTTAGGATCCCTTTACCATATATATATATGTATATGTATGTATATATACATACATATATATATATATATGTATGTATGTATATATGTATGGAAATGTGCCGAGAAAGTGCGCAGGCAGAATTACCTAAGCACGTCCTCCCTGTTCGGGGTTTGTAAGTATTTCTTTTGAACTTTTTTGCAGTAGGTAGATATACTTGTTATGTAGCTCGCCACAAAATTTCAGGTCAATCCAACCCCGTTTGAGCCTCCGTTCATCGATTTCAAAAACATTGCGCAAAACTGTCCAAAATTCTGGACAGTTTTACGCAACGTTTTTGAAATCGATGAACGGAGCTCAAACGGGGTTGGATTGACCTGATATTTTGTGGGGAGCTACATAACAAGTATATCTACCTACTGCAAAAAAATTCATAAAAATACTTACAAACCCCAAACAGAGGGGGCGTGCGCAGGTAATTCTGCATGCACATGTTCTTAGGTACATTTTTGGGATATATATATATATATATATATATATATATATATATATATATATATCGATCTTCGGTTGCAAAAAAGAGGCTTTTTGCACAGTGCGAAAAGATTTTTATCTTTTTTTGGAAAAAAAAATTCAAAAATTCTTTTTTTGATGTTTGACCCATACAATTATATACCCAGGGAAAATAATGGGTGAACCCGTTGGAGATTAGAGCACCCATCCACCCGTTACAAATTTAACGGTCTCAAAACGTGCGAATTTGATGAAATGCCTTGATCAAAGGCCAAATGACATTATTTCTCAACGATTATTTTTTGAGGGGGGTATAACAACATATAATGAGGGTGGAAAAAAGAATTTTTGAAAAAAATTTAAAAAAAACTAAAAACATTTTCGCACAGTGCGAAATGTTCTCCTTTGAAAATTTTCCTGTGTGTGTGTGTGTGTGTGTGTGTGTGTGTGTGTGTGTGTAAAGGGATCCTAAGGTGCCTCCTTGGATTCAATCTAAGGAGGCACCGCCATTTCCCCTCATCTCTCATAATTTTTTGGAAAAAAAATTTCATGGGTTTGTTGTTCACCTTATGGATGATCAACATACCTAAATTCAAGGGATTCCAATACTTTTTGAGCCCCCATCTACCCCTTGCAACTTCATGGGTTTTTCAGCACGTTTTTAGACCGTTGAAGTTACAAGGGGTAGATGTGGGCTCAAAAAGTAATGGATGTTGAGTATTGGACTTCTCCCTACTTGGTGTTAATGATGAGCAAACATAAATACTTGTGACTAATCCCCTATTTTGCAGTTAATCCATTGCCTAAGCTTTTTATGAAGATTAACTAGAAATGGATGACTCACAAACGTAATTGAAGGCAAATGATATGAATTGGATGATCGTAGATTGATGATTGAAGCTCCGTAAAGACTTCAAGCGCATACGATGGAAAGAAGAGATTATTCGTCAATGTAATTTTTCTTTTATCTCTTCTAGTATGTAGCTTAGAAGTAGAACTTTGATGGAGCAATCACACACATCTACATTCTGTCATAGGACAACTTTAGACCTTTTTCCTTTGATCCCAATTCAATTCTCTTTTGTTTGTGCTAGGATTGTTCATAACAGCCAACTGCTTAACAGTTTACAGTCGACTGTCTCAAAAACAGTTGACTGTGTTTTGTTCTACAGTCGCCTGTTATGCACAGACTATTACAATGTAGTTTTGGGCCTTCTATGATTATTTCACACAGACTACTGTTGAACAATTCAAAGGCGCATGTCCTCGTGACAGCCGACTGTGTATTGTAAATCAGTCGCCTGTCTCTTCTTGCCCAAACTCTGTTTGATCTGATTTCTACGGCCAGTCGACTTATGCTGTATATACAGTTGACTGTCTACTAGATCAGTCAACTGTCTATGCTGCAACAGTCGCCTGTCTGTGAGTAATTTCTTTGACTCAGCTCTCTGGAAATTTATCTTGATTTTGACAGTCGTCTGTTTAAGGTTTTACAGTCGCCTGTTCTGATAACAGTCGACTGTATTACTTGAATCAGTCGTCTGTCCTGTTTCTTGTGAGATTTCCAGTATTTGTCTAACTTACTCTTCTCTGGGCCAGTCGCCTGTCGAATAAGTTACAGTCACCTGTTGGTTTAACATGCTACTGTCTTTGCTTCATCAGTCGACTGTCCACGTGGTAAGTTACCGTTATGAATTCTCACCTACCCTTGCTGACTGTGCAACAGTCGACTGTGGATTGTTCAACAGTCGACTATCACGAGTTCAGATTATATCCGTTGAGATTTTTCTCACGGATTTCGATTGGGTTTTTGCCTAAACTGTTTTGTGGATTTGAGAAAGCTATAAATAGATCTTCTACTGTTTCATTGGAAGGTTAACTCATTCATTGCAAAATCCTTCAAGCTTTCATTTCCAAAGATCAAAGCTTTCAAATCCAAAGCCCTAAGTATTTCCAAATCTTGTTCTCTTGCTCTCCAACCTAGAACCAAAGATTGATCTTCTAGGCAATTGGTGCAGTCAAGAGAAAGGGTTTTCACCTCTCTTCTAAGAGAGTTCTTCAACACACATCACACTTCTCCTTCAAGTTCTACTTCAAGGCATAGGTGATTGTAAATGTTGCTTTTAGATTTCATAACTTCTTTATTTGAATTGTGCTCTCGGTTGTGAGATGGGTTTTTTCTTGCTCCCTGGTTGTGGGAGTCAAGGACATCGATTGTATTCGATTGCACTTGTAGGGTTGCTACAAGTGGGCTTTAAGGAAATCTCAAGTTAGGGTTCTAACTTGAGTATCCGGTGGTATCCGGGTGGTAGGGACGTAGGATTACCGGGAACAAGTCGGGAGTTTACTTAGGTAATCCGAACCCTTGAAACATATCTGTGTTTGCTTGTGTTTCTCTTTGGGTCGTTTTTCTATTCCGCACTATTTGTTGGATTGCATTTTATTTGGCGTAAATTTCTTTTAAATTTGCATAAACACTATTCAACCCCCCTTCTAGTGTTTTCCCCATAGATAGGGTCCTTACAATTGGTATCAAAGTGTAAGGTTTCATCTATGGCATCCAACAACAACAACGTTCCTCTGCCGGCTTCGTACAACTATCACGACCGTGAAGGAGCGTCCACACTTTTTGAAGGTCAATCTACGGTACGTCCTCCACGTTTCAATGGTACTAATTTTGGTTATTGGAAGTGTAGGATGGAGACATTCCTTAAGAGTTCTTCTCTTTGGAGAACTCTCCACAAGGAGTACGTCGAGCCCGCCGAAGAGGACTTCGAGAAATGGACGACTTCCGAGAAGTCCACCGAAGTCAACAACGCTAAAGCAATGAACGCTCTTCATTGTGCGTTGGACCTGAATGAGTTCAACAAGATATGCACATGTAAGAGTGCATATCAAATTTGGAACCATCTCATCGTTACCCACGAGGGAACGAATAAGGTAAAGCTTTCAAAGTTATATGTTGCCGTGCAAAACTTCGACTTATTTCACATGCAGGAAAATGAGAGCATTGTGTCGATGTACGGACGCTTTACCGACATCACAAATGAATTGGAAGCCCTTGGCCAAATCTACACCGAACCTGAAAAGGTAAGGAAGATCATCTTGGGGATGACCTCCAAATGGGAAAGAAGAGCAATCGCCATTGAGGAGGTCAATGACTTGAAGAACTACACCGTGGTGAATCTCATCGGGACTCTTATGTCTTACGAAGTAAGACGGGATAACCGATTGAAGATTCGAGCCATGATGAATCCCTCGGAGGCCAAGAAGAAAGCTTTGGTGTTCAACGCCAATTCATTAGCATCCGAAAGTGATGAATCCGAGAACGAGATGGATTTGGGTGAAATGGCCCAAATGGCGAAGAAGTTCCAACGCTTCTTCCGTAAAGGTAAATTTTCCTCCAACAAACGCTTTGAGTCTACTAATGCTAAATCTTCTCTTTGTTATAAGTGTAATAAGCCAGGGCACATCAAGAGGGATTGCCCAATGCTAAACAACAAAGAAAAGTGGAAGGCACCAAAGTACCATAAGTCCGACAAGAACAAGAAAGACAAGAAGAAAGGACTCGTCGGTACCTTTGATGATTCAAGTGATGACTCATCAAGTGATTCTGATGATGAGAAGGGTGAGAGCACCCACATGTGTTTCATGGCACTTGAAGACCCACTCTCGGATGAGAGTGATTCCGATACGGATAACACCGAGGTAACAATGGATGAACTTCGTATAGCTAATGAAGAACTATTTGCTAAATACCAATCTTTAGTACTTAGATACACTAGCTTAAAGAAATCAAAAGTTAGCAAGTCATCCATTCCATGCATTATCAACAATGACACCATTTATGATACTTTAACCCTTGAGAAAGCAAACTTAGCTTCTCAAAATGTCACATTGAGAGATGAGGTGAACTCCCTGAAATCTCAACTAGATCAAACACATCCCATGGATAATAGTGATCTATTTACATGTCACACACAATTGGGGTTAGAGAATGATTCTCTTAAAACCCAAGTGCACGAGCTCAAAGCACGGGTGTCCACCTTGGATACCAGCATTTCTTCTTTAAAAGAGAAATATGAGCTCATGTCCTCCCGTACTGTGAGATTCAATAAGGGACCAGGACAATTGGATGATTTGCTTGCAACCCAATTTCCGGCCACACATCGTGTTGGCCTTGGATTTGTAAAAGCAAATGCATCTAATGCTCGCACCTCCTATAGTGGTGTCACTATAGATTTTGTGAGGCCTTCCTCCGGTGCATCCACAAGTGGTGTCAATGACACTATAGGTAGCAATCCTACCAAGAATGTCACCACATCACCTTCTCTTTCTTTTGGCAAGAAACCCACTAAGGGTGGAAACCGAAAGCAAGGCCATGCTTATATGTACACTAATACTCATCCACGTAGGAAACATCCTACTTCACAAGTGGATAATCATGACACATTTTATGCTCCGCACCCACGGACACGTTCACAACCACACATGAGAAATACTCATGTAGGTGCTCCTACACACCCATATGCCCATACGCATCATTCTTTCATGTATGCTAATCCTCCTCATGTCATGCATGATCAATATGCTTCATATAATATGCATGTTTCCAAGCATACATATCATCCTAGAATGTACAATGCTCATCCTCCACCACATCTCTATGCTAGAAATAATGTTCCTAAGAAGCATGCACCACATAGAAATCCAATACATATGCACGCAACTAGGAATAGGACTCCCAAGATGTACACTATTTGGGGTCCTAAGAACACTAGTCTAAATGTTAGGAATGCTTATGTTGATTCATATTTTCTTGATGTGATTAGAAATAGTAACTATGTTGGGAAGCGGAAGTCCACTTGGACTTGGCTTCCAAAGGGCTAATCCCCTTGGACCCAACAAACATTGGGTACCATAAGCTTATGGTATATTATATAGGTACCCAAGAGAAAGAAGAAGAGCAATAAATGCCTTATTATCTCTAAAGGGAAAGGATGGATTCTTGATAGCGGTTGCTCCAAACACATGACGGGAGATCCATCATTGCTCTCCGACGTGACTAGCATCAAGGATGGTGCAACGGTCACTTTTGGAGGTAATCAAAAGGGAACCATCATTGGAGTAGGTATCGTTTGTAATCCTTCCAAACCTTTAATTACTAATGTTTATCTTTTTAGTGGTTTATGTCACAATCTCATTTCCATTAGTCAACTTTGTGACAAAGGTTACAAGGTTAACTTTGGAGAAGGATTGAGTACTATTGTTGATTGTGATTCAAATGTTTTACTTTCCGGTATTAGGTGTAAAAATATTTATTATTTGAGCTTGCCTAAAACCGTAGAACATTGTTTAGTTGCTAACACAAGTGAACAACTATTATGGCATTGCCGTTTTGGTCATGTTAACTTCAAGCACTTATATAAGTTAGCTAAGCATGATCTAGTCAAATGTTTTCCTAAGATTGTTTTTAATATGAAAAACTTTTGTGATTCATGTCAAAGAGGTAAACTAAGTAAATCTTCATTTAAGCTTAAAGAAGGGATTACTTCTCAGAGGCCCCTAGAACTTCTACATCTAGATTTATTTGGGCCAACTAGAACCGCTTCTTTAGGTAATGCTCATTATGGACTAGTTGTCGTTGACGACTTTTTTAGATTTACTTGAGTTTCATTCTTAACTAATAAGAATGAAGCTCATGAAGAGTTTACCAAATTTGCAAAGAAGATTCAGAATCTTTTAGGATCCACCATTATCACTATTCGTAGTGATCATGGAGGAGAATTTGAGAATGAATCTTTTACTAAGTTTTGTGATGACTCCGGGATAACTCATAAATTTTCCTTTTCTCGTGCAACAGCACAAAATGGTGTTGTAGAAAGAAATAATAGGACTCTTATTGAGTGTGCTCGCACTATGCTCCATGATAGTCATTTGGGACTACAATTTTGGGCAGAAGCGGTGCACACGGCATGTTATGTGCTCAATAGGATCCTAGTGAGACCCCGAACAAACAAAACTTGTTTTGAGTTGTTTTATGATAAAAAGCCTCAAGTGAAATATTTTCGTGTTTTTGGTTCGAAATGTTTTATAAAGAACACCTTTGGTAATTTAGACAAATTCGATCCAAGATCCGATGAAGGAATTTTTGTTGGATATTCCACACGTAGCAAAGCCTACCGAATATACAACAAAACTTCTTCAACGATTGAGTAATCACTTCACGTATCGTTTTATGAAGATTTTGATTTTCCTCATGTTGATGATGATAATGTAGAGATTCTTTGTGATTCTCTTAATAATGTTAAGATTAATGATTCTATTGTTGAGACTAACACTTCTAACGAAGTTGTTGAAGTTGTTCCTAGTGATCCAGGTATACCCAAAGCTTATCCAACCGTTCGCAACCATCCCGATAACCAAATTATTGGAGATATTGGTGTGGGTGTTCGAATGAGATCAAGAATTGAAGAATTCTCTCATTGCGCATTCGTCTCTACCATTGAGCCAAAGAACATTCAAGAAGCTTGTGAGGATAGCTCTTGGATAGTGGCAATGGAAGAAGAACTGGCGCAATTCGAGAGAAACGAAGTTTGGGAACTTGTACCTCTTCCAAGTGGTCTCCAAGTTATTTGGACCAAATGGATCTTCAAGAACAAAACAGATGAAAACGAGGTAATCACACGGAACAAATCAAGGTTAGTAGCTCAAGGCTACCGGCAAGAGGAAGGTATTGATTTCGAAGAATCTTTTGCCCCCGTAGCTAGATTAGAAGCTATTAGGTTGCTTTTATCTTTTGCATCCCATAAGAATTTTAAATTATTTCAAATGGATGTTAAAAGTGCATTTTTAAATGGGTTTGTCAATGAAGAAGTCTATGTTTCTCAACCTCCTGGTTTTATTCATGAAAAATGTCCAAACCATGTTTTCAAACTTAAGAAAGCGTTGTATGAATTGAGACAAGCTCCTAGAGCTTGGTATGATCGTCTTAAGACCTTTCTTTTGAATTTAGGTTTTAAAATGGGAGAAGTTGATTCTACACTCTTCATTAAAGATTATGAAAATGACATTCTTTTGATTCAAGTTTATGTAGACGATATTATTTTCGGTTTTACTAACTTTAATCTTTGTCAAAAAATTTCCAAGTCTATGAAGGATGAATTTGAGATGAGCCACATGGGAGAGCTCACCTACTTCCTTGGATTGCAAATTCGACAAATGGAGAATGACACTTTCATACATCAGACAAAGTACACATGGGAGCTTATTAAGCGATTCGGGATGGAATCGTCTTCGAGCAAAAGGACTCACATGAGTACTACTACTCATCTACACAAGGATGAAAGCGGAAAAGATGTAGACGTTCGTCTATATCGAGGTATGATCGGTAGCTTACTTTACATAACCGCTAGTAGGCCCGATATCATGTTTTCCGTATGTATTTGTGCTAGATATCAAGCAAGACCTAAGGAGTTACACTTGATTGCGGTTAAATGAATATTTCGTTATCTCAATCAATCTCTAGATTATGGGTTACTTTACCCTAAGTCTAACACTTATGAGTTAATCTCATATAGTGATGCCGACTTTGCCGGATGCAAGTCCGACAGGAAAAGTACTAGTGGCACATGCCATTTCTTAGGAAATTTCTTAGTTTCTTGGTTTTCTAAGAAACAGAATTCGGTGTCATTGTCCACGACTGAAGCGGAATATATTGCCGCGGGTCTTGCATGTGCACAAGTTCTTTGGATGAGATACACTCTTAGTGACTATGGTGTCAATTGTGATAATTGCCCTATCATGGTTGATAATCAAAGTGCTATTTGTCTTTCCAAGAATCTGGTACACCACTCCCGTACCAAACACATAGACTTAAGACACCATTTTATAAATGATCATGTACCTAAGAAGGACATCATCTTAGAGTACATTGAAACCCAAAAACAAATTGCCGATATCTTCACTAAACCTCTTAAAGAAGATTCATTTGTGAGGTTGCGTGGAGAATTGGGAATTATGGGTGAATCTGAAATCTAGAAGCTTAATCTTTCATGTTATAACTCCTTATTGAGCTCATATATTTTTGATTGTCTTTCTTCATGTGCTTTATTGTTTTATGTGTTTAAGAAAGGCAATTGTAACTTATTTGATTTCATGAGCTGTGAGTTTGATTGGAGTAATTTGTGTTTCAATGGATTTATTGTTTTCATAATGATTTTACGATGTATTTGTGATTAGAGTATAGGTCCTAGGGTGAGTGTTCTTATTCTCTGGAATTCTATCTCACTGTGCTCTTTTGGACCAGGACAGACGACTGTCTTTCCTTCGACAGTCGACTGCCCTACTCTATCTCCTCAGTCTGAGAATTGGTATCTTTCGCATAGCCGACTGATGACTATTTCACAGTCGACTGTTAATTTAACAGGTGACTACATTTTAGTCATCAGGCGACTGTGCTCTCTGTCGAATTTTTACAGTGTTCTCTGTTATTTTTGTGAACTGTACTAATTCTCGGCCAGCCGAATGTTGAGTATATGTCAGTTGACTGTCCAATGGACAGGCGACTACATGTTACTTTCTAGTCAACTGCCCTTCTATCTGAGCTTTATTTTTATCACTTCATCCAGTCGACTGACTTTTGTTCATCAGTCGACTGTCATATGCTGTGTCGGTTCATGTGATTTGATCCGAGCCGTTGATTCCTTGATCCAACGGCTCAGATTCATTCCCCTAATTTTATATTCGAGTTTACGTGATCACTTCCCCACGTCGACTCTCTCTCTCCTCCGCTTCGACCGTTCAACTTCCCGCTCGTTTTTCTCTCCAAAAGGATCGACTTCGCTTCCAAAACTGTCGAACTGCTTCTATTCGTCGTCGTCGCTCGCGTTCTGCCGTTGCCATCGATCTCCTTCTCCGTGATCATAATTGCTTCCACACTTGGTTTGCTTCTCTCACTTGCTTTTTGTTCGATCTTTTCTGTGCTTTAGTTTATCCTTCTCTTGTTTCCATGGCTTCTAAACCAAAAGTAAAAGAAAAGATCGCTGCTCCTAAACGACCTAGGGCACCCAAGAAACTCATTGCCAAGAAAAAGAAACCCTATAAAGCCCGAACCAAGCATGCCGAGTCACCTGTGTATTCGTCTTCGCCGGGTTACTCACCTTCTGCTTCCTCTAGCGATGCTCATCCTTTGATCCATCGTCAGTGCAAGCCTACTGGTGTTCACATCAGTGAGCCTGTTGCTGAGAACCCTCATGTGTCTCCTTCTGTGTCCAGTTCGTCTGAAGAGACTCCTGCCGTACCCCCCTCTGATCCCCTAGTTCCCGTTTGCCGAGAAGATCTTTGTCTGGCAAAATTTCACTCTCTCCTAAGGATCAACCTACTTAGGGAGCAGTACATTGCTTTCCCCGCCTTCACTGCTGAGAGACTATCTGACATTCTTTCCGCTACTCACCTGGCTGATCTTTTTTGCTTCTCTCAGAGCGAGTCCCCCAGAGCCTATCCATTTCTGGTGAAGCTCTTCTATGCGAACCGCATTCGCGGTGAGTATTCGTCTACCGGGATCCTCGATACTATCGTTCATGGAACCCATATTCAGATCACTCCCTCTCTCTTAGGGACTATTCTTAGGATTCCTTCTGTCGGTTCCCTTCACACTGATATCTGCATCTCTGAGATTGACGATCTTGACCAGTCTGTCCTCCGGGATATGTTTTGAAAGGTACCTTTAGCTCTTGATTCGGGTGTCAGATCATCTATGTTCTCTGCACGAGGTTGGGCTGTTCACCTGGTGGTGAAGTCCAACATCCTGCCGAGGTATGGATCGTCTGACCAGCCGTCTCAGGATATTCTAAAGTGTATGTATGCTATTTTCTCTGGCATGTCCGTGAACTGGGCCGGTGTCCTCCTTGATAGGATGGACAAGGTTGAGTTCACGTCCTCCTCGTCTCACATTCCTTCAGGTGGTTTTTTGACTCGTGTCTTCCGTCACTTTGGTATTGACTTGACTCGTTACGAGCCCATGCCCTTTCGTCCTCTCCTCGACGCTTCTGCTAAGTCAAAATCTTCTTCGGCTCTGCAGACTGTCTCGAAGAAGAGGAAGTCTACTTCATCTCCATCCTCATCCACTGTGCCCCCAGCTGATTTGCCTTCTTCATCTGCTCCACCGTCTTGGGATTTTCTTTTGGAGATGGTCACTGGTATCGACAGATTGATGTCTCTCTCTTTCCTCCATCAAGGAATTCCCTTCCCTGAGGATTTGAGACAGTTTGTTCCCCAGCTTCATGTGCCTCCTCAGCCTAATGGTGTCGTTGAGCCTCCTGGTGTTGCTTCTACTCAGGATATTGCTGCTGCTGCTTCTATTGCTCCTTCTGACCCTCCTCCAGAGGATACTCTCGCTGCTACATAGCCAGCTTCTTCGTCTGCAGCCCCTGGAGATGCTCACTCTTAGATAGATATTTTGAGTGATGTTATTTTGAGTGATGTTATATGTTTTTTTTGTATGATGGATGATGCTGTCAGCGACACTTTTATATATGTATGGTGATATACTTTGATGTCGTCATGATGATGTATTTTTTTGTCTTGGTCATGATGATGTATCTTTTTGTGTTGGTCATGTAGATGACCATCCGCTGATGTACTCAGTTTCTATATATCCATATATATGATGTTGCACCCTCTCTTGTGTCACACTATGCTATATTGTATATCTTATCTGTGTGATGAAATGATATGTTGTCTCCATGTATTCTTCACTCTCCTTGATGTGTTTTTGAGACAATATATGGATTTGATATTGGTTAATTCATGCTCTTTCTTTGATGTGATGAATTTGTGAAAATTATTTTCATTTTGTATATCTAAAATGTTGATATTGGACTTCAATTCCATTACTCACATGTGTATATGATGAGATTTTATGAGTTTTTGATTCGATATATCTTTATGCTCCTTGATTGTTGTTAGTTCGTATTTAGCACTATTATTGTTGTTGTTATTTGCTCCCACCTTTTTGGATAATGCCAAAGGGGAGAGAAATAAAAATACAAGATTCATAATGGATGTTCTAAGTATGTTCTAACGCTTGAATCTAATATTTTCGTTGCCTTAGATTCAGGGGGAGTAAGATTACAATGAATAAGGATTTTATTTCCTAGATTTCTTGAATTGAATTCATTCATATCTCACTCATTTGCTTCAATTGTTATGTAGATGCTCTAATATTTGTTGACTAACTTGATTGGCATCTATGTAGGGGGAGTAAGTTTTCATTACGCACAATTATTTATCTTTTTGTTTATGTTTGTTTGTCATCATCAAAAAGGGGGAGAATGTTGAGTATTGGACTTCTCCATACTTGGTGTTAATGATGAGCAAATATAAATACTTGTGACTAATCTCCAATTTTGCAGTTAATCCATTGCCTAAGCTTTTTATGAAGATCAACTAGCAATGGATGACTCACAAACGTAATTGAAGGCAAATGATATGAATTGGATGATCGTAGATTGATGATTGAAGCTCCGTAAAGACTTCAAGCTCATACGATGGAAAGAAGAGATTATTCGTCAATGTAATTTTTCTTTATCTCTTCAAGTATGTAGCTTAGAAGTAGAACTTTGATGGAGCACTCACACACATCTACATTCTGTCATAGGACAACTTTAGACCTTTGTCCTTTGATCCCAATTCAATTCTCTTTTGTTTGTGCTAGGATTGTTTATAACAGCTGACTGCTTCACAGTTTACAGTCGCCTGGCTCAAAAACAGTCGACTGTGTTTTTTTCTACAGTCGCCTGTTATGCACAGACTATTACAATGTAGTTTTGGGCCTTCTCTGATTATTTCGCACAGGCTACTGTTGAACAATTCACAGGCGCCTGTCCTCGTGACAGTCGACTGTGTATTGTAAATCAGTCGCCTGTCTCTCCTTGCTCAAACTCTGTTTGATCTGATTTCTACGGCCAGTCGACTTATGCTGTATATACAGTTGACTGTCTATTAGATCAGTCGACTGTCTATGCTGCAACAGTCACCTGTCTGTGAGTCATTTCTTTGACTCAGCTCTCTGGAAATTTATCTTGATTTTGACAGTCGTCTGTTTAAGGTTTTACAGTCGCATGTTCTGATTAACAGTCGACTGTATTACTTGAATCAGTCGTCTGTCCTGTATCTTGTGAGATTTCCAGTATTTGTCTAACTTACTCTTCTCTCGGCCAGTCGCCTGTCGAATAAGTTACAGTCGTCTATTGGTTTAACAGGCTACTGTCTTTGCTTCATCAGTCGACTGTCCACGTGGTAAGTTACCGTTATGAATTCTCACCTACCCTTGCTGACTGTGCAACAGTCGAATGTGGATTGTTCAACAGTCGACTCTCGCAAGTTCAGATTATATCCGTTGAGATTTTTCTCACGGATTTCGATTGGGTTTTTGCCTAAACTGTTTTGTGGATTTGATAAAGCTATAAATAGAGCTTCTACTGTTTCATTGGAATTTAACTCATTCATTGCAAAATCCTTCAAGCTTTCATTTCCAAAGATCAAAGCTTTTAAATCCAAAGCCCTAAATATTTCCAAATCTTGTTCTCTTGCTCTCCAACCTAGAACTAAAGATTGATCTTCTAGGTAATTGGTGTAGTCAAGAGAAAGGGCTTTCACCTCTCTTCCATGAGAGTTCTTCAACACACATCACACTTCTCCTTCAAGTTCTACTTCAAGGCATAGGTGATTGTAAGTGTTGCTTTCAGATTTCATAACTTCTTTATTTGAATTGTGCTCTCGGTTGTGAGAGGGGTTTTTGCTTGCTCCCTGGTTGTGGGATTCAAGGACATCGATTGTATTCAATTGCACTTGTAGGGTTGCTACAAGTGGGCTTTAAGGAAACCTCAAGTTAGGGTTCTAACTTGAGTATCCGGTGGTATCCGGGTGGTAGGGACGTAGGATTACTGGGAACTGTTGTGATATGATTCCCCGGATATGGTTTTGGATGATGAGCAAACATAAATAATGGATACTAACTTATTTGTGAGCGCAGTTATGGAGATCGTCGCCAAAAGAATACGAACATCAAAAGCGATGTCTCAAGACTTCTCAATACGCATGATCGTGTGCCTGGAGCTTCGTTGAAGCTCAAGGAGCAATATTGAAGTCAAGAGGAATGAAGATTGAAACTTTGAAGACGGCTCGTAAGGTTTAATTTATAGTTTTCTAACTTCATAGATTAGAATGTTAAGCCTTGAGTAGGACTTACATTATATACTTCATTTCGCTCATATCTTAGAGCTAGGATATTCATAGAAGCCATTAGAAACTTTCCCGAAGCCTATCGCTTCTTCCCTCGGCTTCGAGTGCATGTTAGTTGGTTCAAGAAGAGTCTCCAACCGACTAGATGACGATCTATTCGGTCAGCAACTCTACATGAACCGACTAGATGCCTTGCTATATTCAGCTCTTTCCAGGTTGATCAATTAGTCGGTCAAAGAAGAGTCACCGACCGACTAGATGACGATCTAGTCGGTTAGGAATCCTTCTTGGACCGACTAGTTGAGCTTGCCTCTGTATAGCCTGAGTTACTGTTTCGAGTTAGTCGGTCAAAGAACGTTTACCGACCGACTAGTTGAGAAACTAGTCGGTCAGCATTTGTTCTTAAACCGACTAAGTCATCTTGAAGTCAACCTATTTTATTTCGACGTTAGTCGGTCAAAGATCATTCACCGACCGACTAGTTGTAAAACTAGTCGGTCGGTAAGTCTTCTTAGACCGACTAATTGTCTTTGCCTGTACTTCGACTTCTTGGCTGTTCTACCGTTAGTCGGTCTACGTTGTATCACCGACCGACTAGTTGATGAACTAGTCGGTCAGTGATCCTTCTTTGACCGACTAGTCTGGTTCAGAATAGAGCCGTTGGAGACTTTCTTGAAACGTTTTTCTCTCCCTCTCTCCTCTATCCTATATATAGTTGGAGGGGCTCTTTCATAAGATCCAAGGCTGCCATTTTAGAGATTTGGAGAAATCTAAGAGAAGCTATTCAACTCCTTTCTAAAGCTTTCTCTTCCTCACAAGAATCTCTCTTTCAACTCTTTGAGCCATTTCCTCAAGAGAGATTCTCTCCATTGTGAGCCTTCCAAGCCAATAGCTTGATCCAAAGTCACCATCCTCCATCCTTGTCTTAGATCGCTGATCTTATTGGTGGAGATTCGGTTTGGTGACATTCTCTTCTCAAAATCCATCATTGCCCTAATTTGGTAAGATTTACTCAAGGCATAGGATTTTGTACGGTAAGAGTTTATTTCATTTACTTTCATTTTGTAAGTGTTTATCTCTCGGTTGTGAGAGTTGTGTTTGTGATCCCGGGTTGTGGGAGTCACAAATTACTTTGTGTATGATTTGACTTGTGAAGGTTTTTCACAAGTACTTCATAGTGGGAATCTTGAGTTAGGGTTGCTAACTCAAGTATCCGGAGGGGATCCGGGTGGTTGGGACGTAGGATTACCGGGAACAAGTCGGGGAGACTTGGGTGGATCCGAACCCAGTAATATTGTTTGTTTGCGTATGTTTTAATTCTTGTTGATAATTGTTTAATTCCGCATTGTCGTTTGTTTCTTGCACAATAATTAGGAATAACTATCTTGATTATTTTAAGTACTATTCACCCCCTCCCCCCCCCCCTCTAGTATGTGTGCAGTAGCTACCACAGGGCACTACAATTGGTATCAGAGCCAAGGTTAAAGCTACAAGTTCAAAGCTATGACGAACAACGACTACAACGTCTTCAAGAACCGCGATGGAGCTTCTTCAGTTATGGAAGGACTATCCTCCGTCAGGCCTCCACACTTCAACGGTACCAACTACGGGTACTGGAAATGCCGGATGCAAATTTTCCTCCGGAGCGCCTCACTATGGAGAGCCACCATGACAGAGTATGCCGAGCCTTCCGAAGACGATTTCGCGAAGTGGACCCCCGTGGAGGTCACCGCGGAAGTAGCCAATGCCAAGGCAATGAATGCCTTGAATTATGCGTTGGAGCCCGAGGATTTCAACAAGATATGCACATGTAAGAGTGCATATCAAATATGGAACCAACTCCTCATATTGCACGAAGGATCGAGTACGGTAAAAGATTCTAAACTCGTCGTTGCTAATAAAGAATTTGAGTTGTTTCATATGGAGCAGGGCGAAACCATGAAGGATTATTACGCTCGCTTCGTGGATATATCAAACGAATTGGAAGCTCTTGGGAAGACCTACACCCAAAAGGAGAAAGTCTCGAAGATAATCGATGGACTTCCTTCTTGTTGGGAGAAGCGTACCTTCGCCATTGAGGAAGGTAATGACATGAATAAATATACCGTCGTACAACTAATGGGTACCTTGTTGTCTTATGAGGTACGCAAGGATAGTAAGATCCAGATGAGGGAAAAGATGAAGGCGTACTTGAAGCAAGACGAGCCAAAGAAAAAGGCAATTGCATTCAAGGCCGATCCATCTCCCGATGATGAAGATTCGGAAGAAGAAGAGGACGAAGAATTGGACATGGAAGCATTGGCCAATATGGCAAAGAAATTCATCCGATTCTTCCGACAAGGTAAGTTGAATCGTAAATCAAAATTTATTTCGACTAATGCTTCTACTCCCATGTGTTATAAATGTAATAAGCCAGGACATATCAAGCCGGATTGTCCTCTCTACAAACATAAGGGGAAGTGAAAGGCATCCAAGCACGACAAGTCGAGAAAGAACAAGAAAGGACTTGTAGGTACCTTCACCGACTCCGACTCCTCAAGTGGAGAGTCGGACGATGAAAGAGTGGAGATTGCACACACGTGCTTTATGGGAAAAGAGGATTGTGATGAAGAGACTTCCTCCGATGAAAGCGAGGATGGAAGCGAGGATGAAGGCGGAGAGGTAACTAATGATGAACTTAGAATAGCCAATGAACAACTATGGAATAAGTTTTCTAATATGGCTACTAAGTTTATGAAGACTAAAAATGAATTAGATAGTCTTAAAAACTCGCCTAAGCCTTTCATCGTCAACAACGACACCGTTGTTGATGGGTTGAGAAATGAAAATGAAAATCTCAAGTCTCAACTTGAGCATGTTCATATCGAGGATTCGGATGAACATGTGATAGCGGATTTGACGTCTCAAATCTCAACTTTGAGTATTGAGAATAAGAATCTCAAGTCATGTGTTTGTGCACTCGCATCGCAAGTATCCACTTTGGATGCTTCTTTGCATTCTCTCACCGAGAAGCATGAGAGCACATTAGGCCGAATTCATGAATTCAACAAAGGTAAGGGCAAGTTGGATGATATCCTAAATGACTTACCTCTGGCCAATCATCACATTGGTTTGGGGTATAAGATGGGAGAGTCATCCAAATCGTCCGCCACCTTTGTTAGGCCATCTTCCGATGCTTCTACTAGTGGAAGTAAACACGTCATGGGTAGTTCTTCTACCAATGGTGCTTCCGCTAGGAACATGCCCCCATTTGGAAAGAAACCCACTTTGGGTGGACCTCCAAAGAAGGGTCATGCTTTCATGTATGCCATGCCACGTAGGAACACACATCCTACCCCACATGCTAGCACAAATGATGATTTTTATGCTCCGCACCCACGAGCACGTGCACACCTTGTGAGACACACTCATGCACGTGTTCCTCCACATTTATATGTTCATCCTCATTCTCATATGAATAATTATCGTCATGCACCATTGCATCGCATGCCATATGCTTACCCACGACATGCATCACATAGAATTCAACAATGTATGCATGTTTCCAATAGGATTAGGACTCCCAAGACATACACTATTTGGGGTCCGAAGAACACAAGCATGCATGCTAAGAATTTGTATGTGAAATCATTTATAAATGATGTTATTTTGAATGATGATTATGTTGGGAAATCAAGTTCCTCTTGGACTTGGTTTCCGAAGGGTTAGTTCCCTTTGACCCTTCATTGCTTGGTACCATAAGTTTAATTTCATTTTATGGGTACCAAAGCAATTGTGGTTTGTATGGGTTACATTTAATTTGAATTTAGTTAGCTAAATTTATTGCCTAACCCATAGGATTCAAAAAGATTTTTGGATACCAAAATGATATTCTCTAGGTTAAATCTACCATGAGATACCAACCCTACCAACTCCGTGATTTGCAAGGATTTTCATTCGATTGGAGTTGATGGTGCTTGAATGATGCACCAAAGTAGGGGGAGCTTAATGTTGTAAGTATGTTCATACCTTTGATTCATATTGGTATCCATTGGTAGAATATATTACGATTGGTATCACTTTGCTACATTTGGTATGCACACCGGATTATTTTTGTCTCTGATGTTGATTTCGTCGTTCGACGATTTTATGGATTTAATAGAATTCTTTCTATGGAAACATAGAATTGTTTTCCATGCATTCTATTGATTTTGGAGAGTATGTTCCAAAACTCAATAAGTAAAATCGATTTGAGTTTTGATGATTTCGGATTTCATTTTTCGCCTATGGCTTGATGATTTCGTATTTCGATTTTCGCCTATGGCTTGGTGATTTCGTTTTCCGATTTTCGCCGATGATTTTATGATTTCGGTTTTCGAGTTTCGCCTATGGCTAGATGATTTGGTCTTTCGTATTTCGCCTATGGCTAGATGATTTCGGTTTCCGATTTTCGACTTTGGTCTCATTGAGACGCTTTGCTTTTATTCGGTATTTTGTATTTGATATTTTGCATTGGTGTTATTTTGGACCTTGGTCGTATTCTTCGACTCCCATGCGTTATTTTTTAGCCATTGGTTTTGTATCCTCCCGCTCTTTTTGCTAATGCCAAAGAGGGAGAGATATAATAATGAATATGTGCTATTTAATAATTCAAAGGAATTTACCATGAATCTAATTTGATGTGTCAGAATTAAGGGGGAGTGAAGATATAAAATGGATTTTGATCCTATATGTGCAATAGTAGGATTCATATTTTATATTTCCCTCGCTGCTTGATGCATATGAATATTATTGAATATGGAACTAACGTGTCATCAATGCAGGGGGAGTAAGTAAATTTCAATTGAATCATTATTATTGTTATTATTTATATTTGTTTGTCATCACCAAAAAGGGGGAGAATGTTGTGATATGATTCCCCGGATATGGTTTTGGATGATGAGCAAACATAAATAATGGATACTAACTTATTTGTGAGCGCAGTTATGGAGATCATCGCCAAAAGAATACGAACATCAAAAGCGACGTCTCAAGACTTCTCAATACGCATGATCGTGTGCCTAGAGCTTCGTTGAAGCTCAAGGAGCAATATTGAAGTCAAGAGGAATGAAGATTGAAGCTTTGAAGACGGCTCGTAAGGTTTAATTTATAGTCTTCTAGCTTCATAGATTAGAATGTTAAGCCTTGAGTAGGACTTACATTATATACTTCATTTCGCTCATATCTTAGAGCTAGGATATTCATAGAAGCCATTAGAAACTTTCCCGAAGCCTATCGCTTCTTTCCTCGGCTTCGAGTGCATGTTAGTTGGTTCAAGAAGAGTCACCAACCAACTAGATGACGATCTAGTCGGTCAACAACTCTACATGAACCGACTAGATGCCTTGCTATATTCAGCTCTTTCCAGGTTGATCAATTAGTCGGTCAAAGAAGAGTCACCGACCGACTAGATGACGATCTAGTCGGTTAGGAATCCTTCTTGGACCGACTAGTTGAGCTTGTCTCTGTACAGCCTGAGTTACTGTTTCGAGTTAGTCGGTCAAAGAATGTTTACCGACCGACTAGTTGAGAAACTAGTCGGTCAGCATTTGTTCTTAAACCGACTAAGTCATCTTGAAGTCAACCTATTTTATTTCGACGTTAGTCGGTCAAAGATCATTCACCGACCGACTAGTTGTGAAACTAGTCGGTCGGCAAGTCTTCTTAGACCGACTAGTTGTCTTTGCCTGTACTTCGACTTCTTGGCTGTTCTACCGTTAGTCGGTCTACGTTGTATCACCAACCGACTAGTTGATGAACTAGTCGGTCAGTGATCCTTCTTTGACCGACTAGTCTGGTTCAGAATAGAGCCGTTGGAGACTTTCTTGAAACGTTTTTCTCTCCCTCTCTCCTCTATCCTATATATAGTTGGAGGGACTCTTTCATAAGATCCAAGGCTGCCATTTTAGAGATTTGGAGAAATCTAAGAGAAGCTATTTAACTCCTTTCTAAAGCTTTCTCTTCCTCACAAGAATCTCTCTTTCAACTCTTTGAGCCATTTCCTCAAGAGAGATTCTCTCTATTGTGAGCCTTCCAAGCCAATAGCTTGATCCAAAGTCACCATCCTCCATCCTTGTCGTAGATCGCTGATCTTATTGGTGGAGATTCGGTTTGGTGACATTGTCTTCTCAAAATCCATCATTGCCCTAATTTGGAAAGATTTACTCAAGGCATAGTATTTTGTACGGTAAGAGTTTATTTCATTTACTTTCATTTTGTAAGTGTTTATCTCTCGGTTGTGAGAGTTGTGTTTGTGATCCCGGGTTGTGGGAGTCACAAATTACTTTGTGTATGATTTGACTTGTGAAGGTTTTTCACAAGTACTTCATAGTGGAAATCTTGAGTTAGGGTTGCTAACTCAAGTATCCAGAGGGGATCCGGGTGGTTGGGACGTAGGATCACCGGGAACAAATCGGGGAGACTTGGGTGGATCCGAACCCAGTAATATTGTTTGTTTGCGTATGTTTTAATTCTTGTTGATAATTGTTTAATTCCGCATTGTCGTTTGTTTCTTGCACAATAATTAGGAATAACTATCTTGATTATTTTAAGTACTATTCACCCCCCCCCTCTAGTACGTGTGCAGTAGCTACCACAGGGC
Organism: Scilla litardierei; assembly: GCA_030789695.1. Taxonomy (NCBI): domain Eukaryota; kingdom Viridiplantae; phylum Streptophyta; class Magnoliopsida; order Asparagales; family Asparagaceae; genus Scilla; species Scilla litardierei. The sequence goes on along the minus strand of CM061133.1, from coordinate 111,708,602 downwards.
ACTACAGGAACAAGTCAGGAGTTGACTTGGGTAATCCGATCCCTTGAAACATATCTGTGTTTGCTTGTGTTTCTCTTTTGGACGTTTTTCTATTCCGCACTATTTGTTGGATTGCATTTTATTTGGCGTAAATTCCTTTTAAATTTGCATAAACACTATTCAACCCCTCTTCTAGTGTTTTCCCCATAGACGGTGTCCTTACAATGGAATTCCTTGAAATTTGGTATGTTGATCATCCATGATATGAACAACAATCCCACGAAAATAATTTCAAAAATAATTGTAGGAGATGGGGGAAAATGGGGGCGCCTCCTTAGATTTCATCTAAGGAGGCATCCTAGATCCCCTTTTTCCTATATATATATTTTTTTTGAAAGGTAAGCGAGCATTTGTATTAATATGTGCAAAAATACAGTCCTATTATGGAAAGTGGATTCCTTAGAGGGAGGATAGGGCACAAGCGCCGTCACTCCCCACTAAAGTCTCCCCCTCCATTCTAGAACATGAACAAAACACTGAAAAAAGGAAGCAAAAACATTGGAGGTTCCACCATTGTCTCGGATCTCCCAATTCCTGAAAGCCTCGGTCTCTTCATCAGTTGTTGGATCTTGATCTTGCCCGGCAATTCTAATATCAGCAGCAATTTCCTTGAAAAGGGCAATCTTGCTTCTCTTTACATCATCAAAAATCCTTCTGTTTCTTTCGCGCCAAATATGCCAAACTATACATGCCAGACTAGTTTTGGCCAACAAACTCAAACTGCTCTTGCCCACAAAAGTAGTGAGGAAGTAGTTCCCAACCTCAGCTATGGAAGGAGTAATCTACGATTGAACATTTAGCTTCAACAAAGTCCTCCGTAGGATGTACTGAGAGTATGCACATTCAAAAAAATAGATGAGTCGTATTCTCCTCCTTATCCTCGTCACAAAGAACGCAGTTGCTCGGAGCATTATCTAACCATATGGCAATCTTGTCTCTGGTAAGCAATTTGTCTCTAATAGCTCTCAAAAGTGTGATCGACATTTTCAGAACATGATTGGGATACCAGATAAGCTTGTAGAGAGGGAAGGCCGGGCTTCTCCATCGTATACTATCCCAAGCTTGTCTGTAGGAGAATTTGTCTCCGCCCACCCATTTCCAACTATCTGATCCAGGCCGAAGAGAGATATTGCGCAGAAGGGGGTGCACAGGATCAATTACGGCATCAGCTGACCAACCGAGATCTGTCCAATAATCGGCCACCATCAGGCATTCACAATCCACAGGCACATCAAACCGGCCCTACAATGGTCCCCCTTCCAGCCAATTATCCATCTAGAATCTAGTAGACCGGCCGTCATGCACAGTTCTCTTGATGAGTGAGTGGGAAATCGGCCGGTGTCGCAGCAACCTCTTCCATGTTCCTGAGTTTGAAACATCACCCTTTGCTGAAAAGAAATTCCCAGAGTTTCCATATTTTAGCCGCATATAGCATGCACATATAGAGTCTGAGGATAGGAATTGCCAGGTAAGTCTAATACTCGATGCCGCATTTAGCTCGTCCAACATTCGTAAACCCACTCCCCCTTCAGTTTTTGGATTGCAAATGTCTTCCCAAGCCCAAGCTCTAGAGTTCCCCATAATAAATCTCCTACAGATAGCCGTGATGGCTCGAAGTACTGTCATCGGGATGTGATACACTTGCATCGAGAAAGCCACCATCCCAAAAATAACGGACCTCACAAGTTCGATACGCCCCGCGATTGACAGCTTTGAAGTTGTCCAACCGCCCATCCGCTTCTTGCACTTATCCACTAAATTCTTAAAATTTAGAGATGTTGGGTATTTGAGTGAAAGCGGTAGCCCAAGATAGGTGGTGATAGTAGTTGCAATTTTAATCCCCAGATAATCTGCTAGGGCATCTTTATTCTTTGTCCCCTTGCTAAACAAGCCCACACCCTTATCCCAATTGACTTGAAACCCCGTGTAATTTGCAAATTCATCCAGCAAATGTTTGATGCCCCGGAAAGAACTCATATTTGCCCGACAGAAGACCAGAAGATCGTCAGCAAACAATAGGTGGGAGATGGAACCGGAATGCCTCATAGGAAGTATAGAGCGAGTGTTGACAGATTTCTCAACATGAAGAGAGAAGGTTTCCATAATAATAACGAAGAGGTAGGGGGATAGAGGGTCACCTTGACGCAGACCTCTATTGCTCTTGAAATAACCACAGGGCGAACCGTTAACCATGACAGAGAAGGATGGTGAACTTATGCATTCCTTAACCCAGGAAATGAAAGAGATTGGGAATCGAAGCTGCTGCATAAAGTAGAATAGGAAATCCCGATTCACACTGTCGAAAGCTTTTCTTAAGTCTAACTTCAAACAGGATCTGCTACCCATTGGGTTGTTGAAGTCTCTAATCTGTTCATGAGCTATAAGAGTGCAGTCAGATAGTAACCTCCCTTTAAGAAAAGCCGATTGATTAGGAGATATCAGCTCATGAATCACAACCTTCAGGCTGTTACAAATGATTTTGCTAATGCACTTATAAAGCACATTACAGCAGGCGATTGACCTGTAGTCCCCCATCCCAGATGCATTGGAGTTCTTAGGCACTAGTGAAAGAAATGTGTGATTTACTTGCTTTAGAAGAGAACCTGATCTGAAGAAAGATTTTATATCCATAGTCACATCATTCCTAATAATATCCCAATTCTGTTGGAAGAAGAACCCATTATAACCATCAGGCCCCGTGGCCTTATCTTTGCCAATTTGGAAAATAGCCGTTTTGACTTCCTCATTAGATACCCTTCTGCTAAGCCAAATGCCAGACTCATCAGTCAAGATTCGTTTAGGGACAAGTTTTGGGAATGAATCCAAGTAGTTGTTCTGATTGTAGAGCTCACTGTAATACAATGGGGCCTCCACCCTCAAGTCATCATGTACCTTGTTACGTGTTCCCAGTGCATCCACAGGTGACTCAAATTATTTCTGTTCGTTCTAACCTTCATTGCATTATAAAAGAAATAGGTATTCCTATCCCCCAAAGAGATCCACTCATGGCGACTTTTTTGCCTTAGCATATCCTCCTCATTTCTAAGAGCATGAGACAGGTCTTTAATTAAACAAGCTTCCTGAGATTGGAGGGCAAAGTCAACCTGTAAGCTCGGGTTTCTTCTGATATCATCAAGTTTACGCCTGCAACTCTCTACGACCTTATCAGCTTGAACCTCTCTTGCCCATTCCCCGAGAACAGGCTTAAGTCTCGCAAGTTTTTGACAAAGCCGAAACATGGGGGTACCACATACATCCCCCGACCAATGGGTGATGATTATATCCTTGCATCCTGGGCAAGACAACCAATAGTTATAGAATTTGAATGGCTTAGGAGCAGAGGGTACCTGACTGTGCAGATGAACTACCATCTGGGAGTGATCACTAGTAGAGGAGTTGCGACATTGAAATGTGATTTCGGTATCATAGAGAACCACTCTGGATTAATGAAGATTCTGTCAAGTTGGGCAACAATACGGCCAGCTCCCACACGACTGTTGCACCAACTCAATCTATTGCCCGTACTTTTAAGCTCTTGGAGAGCGCAGTTATTAATGCAATCATAATAATCCCGAACCATGCTATCCTCCAGCTTTCTCCCACCAAGTTTATCTCCAGTGTATAGGACACAGTTGAAATCACCTCCCACAAGCCAAGGTGTTCCTCCAACCCGAATGTAGTCTTTTTGAAGGCTCCTCCATAAGTCCTTCCTCTCACCCATGGTATTCCGAGCATAAACTCCAGTAATGACACAGGAGAACCCGCCAATGTTGTTACACTTTAAAGTAATATGTTGTGCCAATTTTGAGAGGGGGTGGTCGACCAGACTTTTGGGTCGAATCCGAAGATAATACGCACGCCAATCGAAAGATCAAAATTATCATGGCCAAGCCAATTTTCTGGCAAGAATGATTTGTCTCCAGAAGTAGTCAGCTTGAGCTTTGTTTCAACTAGAATCATCGCCGAAGGCTTCAGAATATTTAAACTATCCCGCAATTCCCTTCTCCTCAATGAGTTATTAAGTCCCCTCGTATTCCATATGAAGACGCTCATTGATCAACGATGGGTTTGCGACCTTGGCCACTCTCAAGTATCCTACTGCTTTTCCTGGACGCGACGTGCTGTTGTGCCTTTTTAGATGGCTTTGTTGCTGAAGCAGTAGCTTGGCAGATTTGCTCTTCTACCTCGGACTCCCACTCCGGGTTATCAGTAGCAATACCCTCAGGGACCTTATCAATATCAGCAGATCCTCCTTCTTCAAGAAGGGATGGTAGGGGCCTAGGCTCCCTAGCCGTAGAGCTAAACCCAGCTCCTTCTCCTTTAAGCAATACCACTTCTTCTTGGGGCATTTGAGGTGGTTGATTTGATTGTAGGCCTGATATACTAGTTTCAGTCACGCAAGGCAAAGGACAAGGACCACCATCTCCCACAGAACCCGGTGGATCCTTCATAGCAGCCAACGCATTGACCATCGCAGCCTGCATAGCTCTGGGCACATCGCGATTAAGTTCTCCATCATTGTTCTCAATTCCACCACCAACACGTAGGCTTCCAACTCTTCCATGCCCAGAAACCGACCTTGCACGAGGTGGACCCTGCACATTCTCCAGTTCATGCGGAGAACCCATATCCCTTAAAACCTGAGGAATACCATCCTATTTTTCACCAGCTGTAGTGTCTCCCTGAGGGGAAGACAGAATATTGCCCTCCGGACCACATGCGGTAATATTCCCATTAGCTATGACATTGTTATCTATCTGACATTCTCCTGCACCAATATTAACTGTAATTTCCCCTTGCCTCAAAGCGGGATTAGGTACTGCCTCGCCAATATTCCTTGCCATTTGGATTGAAGGGGACTCTTGCGCATCAGGACATTGAATGTCCGAATGTCCAAAGCAGACGCATTTAGAGCAACGAGGGGGTTCACCCTCCACTTTGACATCAATAGATATAGATGGCCCATCTTCAGTGCCAACAAGAACAGATTTAGGGACTGAACTTTTGGCATTAATTTCCACAAGGCACCTCGCAAACGATAGCCTCTCCTTCTTGGCAGTAAGCTTATCCAAACAAATTGGAATCCCTATAACAGACACAATGCAGTTCAATATTTCTAGAGTCCACATACCCAATGGGACCCCGTGAAGCTGGATCCAAACCGGCACCGAGGAAATGATATCACGCTCGAGCTTTAGTGCTGAACTCCATCGTTGAAGAACAACGAGCCTCCCATCAAACATCCATGGACCAACGCAGGCGGTAATCTTCTCACATTCGCCCTCATCTTCGAATTTGAAGCAAAAAAAGCCATTCTCCCTACTGTAAATTTTAACACCTTTCTTCAGATTCCAAAGCCTATCAACCCAAGCGCAAATCTGCCCATAGAAAGGACCATCACCCAACACATAGCCAACCAGGGTAAACCTCTATTGTTCAGCACCCCGTTCCAACGCAGACTTAGCCACCATCGCCACAATTGAGCCATCCGCTTGAGTGATTGGTGCCACATAGGACATTCCTATGTCTAAATCGTATTTCCTGATTTTGGAGCAAACATCCACCCACGATTGCTTCGTACACTTAGTATTGATTGAAATGTCAATTGGAGGTCGTTGAGGCCTCTTGTCGAACACCTTAGCTGCATTAGAAGGAAGTCTGACATTGGAACCACTCGGCCGTGAGTGGTCGCTCCTTCTCGTTGGTTGATACTTGTTTTGTGGCCGGAACCCACGAGGATGTCGATTGAAATCAGGCTTCCGCCCAGGTAAATACCCAACGCCGCCCAACCTAGAACCAGCAGCCGCTTGTCGATCATTCCCGATGCCACCCACCCTATTTCCAGTCGATGAACGCTTCTTGCGCCGATCCACCAACTCCCAATTATCAGCAGGATCCAAAGGACCGTCAACGTTGGGACGTCCTCCAGGATCGCCAGAATCACTTAAATCGCCGGCCATTTTTTTATTCATGTATATATATATATATATATATATATATATATATATATATATATATATATATATATATATATATATATATGGTAAAGTGTTCCTAGGGTGACTCCTTAGATTAAATCTAAGGAGTCGCCCCGATTTTTCCTCATATCCCACAATTTTTTTGGATTTTATTTTTCATGGGGTTGTTGTTCACCTCATGGATGATCAACATACCAAAAATCAAGCCATTTCAATACTTTTAGAGCCCCCATATACCCCTTGCAACTTCAACGGTCTGAAAACGTGCTGAAAAGCCATGAAGTTGCAAGGGGTAGATGTGGGCTCTAAAAGTATTGGAATGAATTGATTTTTGGTATGTTGATCATCCATGAGGTGAATAACAAGCCCATGGAAAAAATTCCCAAAAAAATGTGGGATATGGGGAAAATGGGGGCGACTCCTTAGATTGAATCTAAGGAGTCACCCTAGGAACACTTTACCCACATATATATATATATATATATATATATATATATATATATATATATATAGGAAAATTTTCAAATGCAAACATTTCGCACCGTGCGAAAATGTTTTTAGTTTTTTTTTTGAAATTTTTTTTTTCAAAAATTCTTTTTTCCACCCACATTATATGTTGTTATACCCCCCTCAAAAAATAATGGTTGAGAAATAATGCCATTTGGCCTTCGATCAATGCATTTCATCAAATTCGCACGTTTTGAGACCGTTAAATTTGTAACGGATGGATGGGTGCTCTAATGCCCAACGGGTTCACCCATTATTTTCCCTGGGGTATATAAATGTATGGATTAAACATCAAAAAAAAAATTTTGAAAAAAAAAATTTCAAAAAAATAAAAAAATTGTTTTCGCACGGTGCGAAAAGCCCTTTTTTCGCATTTGAAGATCCCTATATATATATATATATATATATATATATATATATATATATATATATATCTATATATCTATCTATCTATCTATCTATATATTAAAACACAGAGGTTTTTGAATTTTAGGGCTGACTGGGACAAGCTGATGGCATGCTGATGTATAAAGAGGTTGATAGAAGAATGGCTAGGATTTAATCTTGGTAAAAGAAGGGTTGAGATGAGTGTTTGGAAACCACACCACTTTTTTCCTTTTGTTTTCAAACCCCTCACAATCACTACATTTGCGCAGAATACCACACATTTTCCTTTTTTGCTAAAAAACCCTCTTATTTCACTTTTTACCCACACACCATACACACACACTTATACACTTCCACCCCGCGCGCCGAAGGCGCCCGCGCACCTTGCGCCCGCTAAATTTTTTTACGCTAATTTATTGTTCCGACTCAAGAGCGCCCTCGCCGAATTTATTGTTCTACGTCGAATTTTTTGTTCCGCACAAATTTGACTGTGTAAATAATGTTTGGGAACAAAGATTTCGCGGGGGAAAATCTTAAATGAACCGTGCCCGCGGGCACGGGTTATGACTAGTATATATATATATGGAAAAGGGGATCTAAGGTGCATCCTTAGATGAAAGTCTAAGGAGGCGCCCACATTTCCCCCATCTCCTACAATTTTTTTTTGAAATATTTTTGCATGAGGTTGTTGTTCACATCATGGATGATCAACATACCAAATTTCAAGGGATTCCAATACTTTTTGAGCCACCATCTACCTCTTACAACTTCAACGGTCTAAAAACGTGCTTAAACCCCACGAAGTTGCAAGGGGTAGATGGGGGCTCAAAAAGTATTGGAATCCCTTGAAATTTGGTATGGTGATCATCCATAAGGTGAACAATAAACCCATGAAAAAAAATTTCAAAAAAAATGTGTGAGATGGGTGGAAATAGGGGCGCCTCCTTAGATTGAATCTAAGGAGGCACCTTAGGAACCCTTTACCCTATATATATATATATATATATATATATATATATATATATATATATATATATATATATATATATATATATATATATACTAGTCATAACCCGTGCCCAAGGGCACGGTTCATTTAAAATATCCCCCCCTAAAAAATTTGGATCCCCTAATTTTAAACAAATCGCAATAATTAAATCGCAATAATTGTTATTTAGTTTTCCAAAAAATTAGTACCCAAAATTTAGTACCCAAAAATTTTAGTCCCTCAAAATTTAACCTAGGACATGGTTCATTTAAGACAAAATCTTGGATCAATTAATTTTAAGCGAACAAAAATAAGTAAAGTGTAATAATTCTAATTTATTTCTGTCAAAAAATTTAGTTCTCGCAAAATTTAGTTCCCCAAAATTTGGTTTCCTCTAGATTAGTTACTGCTAACATTTTAGTGTTTCTCACAAACTTTTCACAAACTCTCATTTAATGCATTGATTACTTAAGATTCAAACAGAGATGTCCGCAAACACATTCAAAAACATCTCTCGATTGAACCAAAAAATTTAGATCCCCCCAAGAGAATTTAGTTCCCTCCAAAAATTTTAGTTCCCTCCCTGTTTAGTTATCCCCCAAATTTTAGGATTTTCACTCAAAATTTTCACAAACTCTCATCATACACATTGATTTCGTAAAATACAATCTCGATCGGAGTGGACACGTGGGGATTAAAGGGACAGTATCTGGAAAAGATTCATACTTGATTATGGTATTATGCCGAGCGTGTAGTTTGACAGGGATGTTATCTTAAGAAATGGAAGTGTAGTGTTGCGAAAAGTGGTTATGCAAGTAGCATAACAGACAGATCAAGATCTTTTCAATGTAGTTGTGAATGGAAAAAAGATTAAGCATTGACTGACAGATTCGACAATGGATAGGGGACATTGGAGGACATGAACATTCGGGATGAGCTTCAGTGGCGTATATATGGACGCAATAGGAATGACACTGTTTGTTACTTTTAGCTCTGTGCAAGGAAAGACATAAGTTCAAAAATTTGATCTCTCCTGCATTTGGGAAAAAATTATATTAGTTCAGAATTCCATTAATATGATGTTAATCCCCTCAGTATTTGTTTTTATGTTTTTATTTATGATTAATTGGCAGACACAATCAGCTTCTCTAAATGCAATTAGACGGGCAACTACAATCACAAATCATGTTAAAAGAAATAATTACAACCTCAAACTACAAAATTACTAATTTTATTATTCAAACAGTAAATCCAAATTTTAAATTAACATAATCAACATGATTACAATGATAATATCCATAGAAACAAAATTCTGCATTGATTTAATCTAAAACTGCATAATTCTCATTAAAGTGAAACAAACAACAAATTAATCAAAAACAAACAATGAAACTGATCGATTTTTCCCTCTATATTAGGACCAAACGATAGTATGCCGAAGATCATAGCAAATAGTAGCTGACTTTGGCCCAAGTCAGTTCAACAAAAAGCCTGGATTTCTAGTAGGGAACGAACTGGATCGGTTCTTGGAAGGAGAAAGCCTAGGAGGGATCTCACTACCTCAGGGTTTCAGCAAATATAATCACAAATTATCGTGAAAGAAACAATAGCAGCCTCAAACTACAAAATTACTAATTTTCATATTCAAAAATTGATATCCAATTTTTAAATTAACATAATCAACATAAATACAATGATAATCTCAACATAAACAAAATTCTAAAGTGAAATATTCTGATACAGCATAAATCTCAATAAATTGAAATAAACAATAAATTAAACATAAACAAACTATGAAACTGATTGATTTTTTCATCTATCTTAGGACCAAGGTAAGTGATATGAATATGAAATTAAAAATGGTTGTTGTACCCCTGTATGGTATTTGTGATATTCACGTCTAAGCCATTTCAGATCAAAATAGGCTCTATGGTTCAATGGAGTATAATTGCATATTTAGATGACTGTGTAATATATTGAACAACAACATTACATGCCCAGGATATTTAGGGAATGAGATGTGAACAAATCTGTAGTTTGCAATGAAAACTAACATGCAAATTGTTGTTTAGATTGAATGCAACCTTACTCATTTTGTTGTTTGACATAGCTAGAAAAACGTCCAATACTCAAAACTTGATGGGAAGAAGGAAATGATGAAATTTTGTTACATGTCCATATATGTGGGGCTGCATCAATTGATGGCGAACGTCATGAACAAACCATATCCCAAAATAGAATGCAAAAGGATGCACACCAACCACAGATATGTTGTTCCCAAGTTATCATCAATTCTCTTCTTCTGTTTCGTGTTCTTAGCTAACAATCTCACGTAATGTAAGAATAAACACTCATATAAATAAGGTCATCGTGGTGTTTGCTCACATCATCAAACTAATATAAATTTGATTCTTTTATATTAGATGGTGAGATTTATAACTTCACCTGCTAAAACACTTTTGTACATGCATAAAAGTACACTTATTTAATTCATTTTTTGTGGTTCTGGGAATATTCTGAGATGATCTTTCTATACTATCCACAGATCACCTTTTTTATAAAAACCATTAGTAATGCGCAAAATAAATCTGTTCAGATAATGACATTGAATGATTCATATAGAAGTGGAAAATTAATTATCTGGAATCTCTGTTTGCATTAATTTTGTTTGCAACCACTATTCACACAATTGTAGTATGTTCATATATAATGTAGGTTTGCACAACTGAAATTGATAGTCATGAGTATGCGGCATGCCATGCGGTAAATTTTATTAGTTCTTCTCACATTTGTTATTCATATGGTGAAGGGAAATGTTTCACACCAAATTAATTTCTTTCAACACGCACCAAATATTGATATTTTACTTCTTTCTATTTGAACTAAATCTAGGTTTCAGTTGAAATCGAGGAAGCAAATTAACAACCACTTTGCTCTCAATCACTTATTTTTCTTGGAAAAAACAAAAAAACAAAATAAAGAATTACAATTCCTAGATAAAAACAATGGATTTACCACACAAAATTGTTCTGCAGGAGAACAATTTTTTTCGAGACTTTCAGTTGCAAGAGTTCTTTTTCCTACGATAGAAGGAAAGAACGGATCACATGTAGTTATGGAATCAGTAGGCATTAGCAATGCTCAAACAATCAATCGATATTCTCAGAATATGGAGCATCCAAAGTTTTAGTGCGTAGCATTGTTCTATGTAAATCACATGATTTGTCTCTTAATATCTGAAAGAGGAATTTGCATAGAATGATTTACCGATCCATTTTTGTATCGTTAATCTCATTTATTTTGCTTAATCCATCTCCTGGCAACAAATAAATTTTGTAATGCTAATTTCAAACTTGAACGTCCACTACTTTAATATTACCTGTTTTAATGTTGGATCTCCATTTGAGCATGACATGGCTCGGAGTTCAGCTTCTTGCCTCTTCCTCAAAAGCTCATCCTCCAAGTTCCAGCACTTCACTGGAAATTTGTCCTTGTCTACTTTCGTTTCTAACAAATCCACCTTATCCCTTAGCTTTTGGACTTTGAAATGGGACAACTCGAGCTCATACTCCAATGTCGTCCTCTGATTTTCCATAACTTCTATTTTAGCAGCAAAATCTGTAGACAAAATTGTCTCATCTTCAATTCTCAATTAGGTTCACCCTCTCCTGCAGATTTTTGAATGGGATATTTCATCGAGCAGGTTGTCCAAATAATTTATATTCTTCATCAACTACCCAAAAAATCATCTCCGTAAATCAAAGCATATAGGGCACGTCACATGTGAATAGTGGAATGCCTTCATAATATAAGTCAGTTGATGTATCATAATTTTTGCATGATTTCATTTAAAAATTCTGTTCAATGACTCATAATGTAGAATTTAAACCATTTTGATTAAAAGAGATGTCACAAAAAACAAAAAAATAATTAACATAAACAAATGACAAAAGAAAAAAACATTCAGGTATTCTCTCCAAATTAAGGGAAGAGTTTAATTTTTACCACGTTGACATCGTACACACTCTGGGTCTCAGAGAACCCATCGAAACCATCAATATCATCCCCCTCTTAATCAGCAACTGAAGGGTTCACAGTGATAGTAGAGAAAGCATTCAGATTTTTCTCATCCTGGTCATATTCGATCTCTCTCTGCTGATTGAGCACTTTCATCAGAATCTTAGAGCTCAGATTGTACGAAATCAACTGCATATTGGGGAAAAAATCTAAAAGTTAAGAAAGTGATGATCAAAATTGAATTTTGGAGATAGTGAGATTGAAAAGGGATTAAATTTACATTCTCTTCTCTCTGATGGAGCTTCACTGTCCATGTAAGTTGCATCCTTCTTATTGTTCGATGAACATATACCATATCTTCTTTACAGTAGTTGTAGATCCTTTAAATACAACTTGTCCTCCCCCTTTCTAATTCATTCCATACTCTCACTAAACAAAGTTCATCATGGGATATCATCTTGAAGACAATCTATAACTAGAGGAACCACATCTGTTACTACAGTAACATTGTGACACTGATGTCATCTCCACCATGAACGAATTTCTCTCCGGAGCTTTTAGCGGAGCAATGCTAAAATTGAATTAAGCTTTTTTCAAAAAAGCATTCTGTCCCAATTTAAATTATATATATGATCAATGATTATTAAAATAACCAAAATCTACCTCCAAATTTCTTAAATTTAAGATCATCCGCCTAAATTAGATAAACAAATATATAAGAAAAAATTTTAAAAAGAAAAATGCAGGAAACTCACATGGCCACACAAATGAATGTTTCCCCTTCACGTCGCTGCAAGCAGTGATCCTCATCACATGAATGCTCTTAAACACAAATCGCCCAACTCAGTTCTCTCCATTCACAGTATTCTCCTTGGTTGGCATAGAAGGAACAACCTTTTGGCCTTTAAGCCCAGACCCAAGTGAAATCGCATGGTATAGAAATTGAAAAAGCTCTGTTTCCCTGTAAAATTTTGCAGCAAACAAAGAAAAGTAGAAGATGCCAAAAACAACCCACAGCTAACAAAAATAAGAGCAAATTGTTTACCGCAACATGCTCTATGCCAAAAATAGGAAATATGGAGGCCTTTGCTTTTCCGCAACATGCTCTGCCATCTAATAAATCATAGGAAAAACTGTAGAAGTCTCTCACTGTATAAGAAATTGTGATGAATATGTGTGCATTGCACTTATTATTATAAACATGTAAATCATCATAAAACCATGATAACTATCCATCATCACAAATCACATGATGCAACATCCATCAACATAATTGATCTAAAACATCATATATATTCAATAACAACCCAAAAAATAGGAAAAGGAGCGTTCTATGGAATTCATCTGTTATCAGAATTTTATAACATCAAATGTTAAAATGTATAATGCACATGAAGCGTAATTAACATTCCTAAATATACGAAGGCAATAAAAATCTAGTCTTGTTGAATACCTTTTAATTTTCAATCCAAACATGTACTTATAACATTACTCAAGCTTCCATAAGATAAGAATCTGCCGTTTGAACTAATCATCGTAGGATCCAACTCAGCAACAACACCATGTTGCTTTTGCTATTGTAAATAGGAGACGGTTTTGAGTTGAATCAATTGGCCATTGCATCCAATCTGATCGTCTCCAACGGCAAAAATTGTTGAAGAGTGGAGGAATAGCCTCCCAAATTACATACCACCACGGTGTTTAATAGTTGACTTGGGATAAAGCGAGGCATTTGCACAAAGGTAAAATTTCTTTTCTTTTTGTTTTCCATGCCAACGATGTTTTGGTTGACAGAATAACTCAATTATTTGAGTCCAAAGTTCACCCAATGGATGAGATTCTTCAAGCTAAAGGACCAAACGCCCATTTTCCTATATTTCTTTCAAAAGTGATTTGCTTGATGACTCACCTTGCTAATGCGAAGGATAGCATTGCCTGGAGCCTATTATGATTAATCTTCATTAATCAAAAGCACCCTTAGATTCTTCCACTAATTTTCAAGTACATCATGAAAAGGATTAGATGCTAAACTCGCATTATCCCATATAAATTGGGCATATGGAACCACCTTATTGGACTTCAAACATATAAATGAGTATATCAAAAGTGTGCTTTCAGTCATTCCTTTGAGGAAAACATGATGGCACCCCCAAGCTTTCAGGGTGCAGCTAAGTTCTTCCTTTCCCAATGACGTGCCATCTAATACTCGCCCCCTTAATTCTCTTTGAGCCTACATGTATATGTATATGAGTTTATAAACCTTAGCACTATGACTATATATAGGACATGGATTTGGACATGGATTTCCTTTAATAGAAATAAAATCTTACTAAGATCTCGAGTATCAGAAATTAATTTGAGGATGCTCAGCTCCAAATTAATTTGAGTTGAAACTAATTAAGCTCTGTGACAATGATAAGTAGGCTAATGATCACATGAAAAGAGATGTTCTTTGAGGAATATAAGCAAAGATCTCATGTGCACGCATGTACCAAAGCTAAATTCATCTGTTGTAATAAACTTTAATTCACACTCCCTCAATCACTCATGGATGAAAGCAGAAAATATTTCTGGTGACAAATATTTAATGAGGATACAACAGAGGGATGTTAGAGGGATGTTGAGGATATCGTGTACCAACCTTGAGAGAATGAGAGATGAGAAGGGTTGCAACCAAAAGCAATACCTAAGAAGCTATCAAAAAAGATAAATACAATAAGTACATATAATCGTAATGGACATCTTTCTCCAGTAGATGAAACCCACTTCCCAAAATGGAAACTTTATGAAAACCCACATCATATAACAGACTAAAACTGATCTAAAATCAACGAATTATCCAAAAAGACGCAAACTTTGGGTGTAAGAGAAAGAAAGCAATACCATCATCAGATGAATAGGGAAGCAATCGAACCCTCAGAATCATAGAGACCATCGTTGTAGATGGAGGAATCCCTTCCTTGTCCTGGATGTTGTAATCAGCTAGGGTTCTCCCATCCTCTAGCTGCTTCCCGGCAAAGATGAGCCTCTGCTGATCCAGTGGAATCCCTTCCTTGACCTCGAAGTAATGGTCTTCCCGGTGATGGTTTTAACGAAGAGAGAGAGTAGGACTTAATAGAGAGGCCGAAGCAAGTGAGGTTGCTCGGGGAGAGAGAGAGGACGAAGAACATGGGGGAGAGATGCGAGATGAGAGAGCAGTCGTTTCCCCCCGCGTGAGAAGTAGTGTGAGGTGTAAAATTCAAAATTTGATTTCCCCCGAAGGTTTAAATTTTAAAATTTGTGCAGGCCGAACAGTGGGTTCCCCCAACAGAGAGGTGTTGTGGTTTAAACACAATTCAAAATTTGTTTGCACACAATTGAAAATTTAACCCTAAAATTCAAAAGTCCTCCCTCCAAATTTTTGTCGTAGTCATCAACTATATGTCCTAGTCATCTTATCCTATTAGGACAAAATTCAAATTATGCTCTCTTTTATAGTGTGTATATATATATATATATATATATATATATATATATATATATATATATATATATGATAAAGTGTTCCTAGGGTGACTCCTTAGATGAAATCTAAGGAGTCGTTCACATTTTCTCTCATCTCTCACATTTTTTTTGAAATTAGTTTTCGTGGGTTTTTTGTTCACCTCATGGATGATCAACATACCAAAAATCAAGTCCTTCGAATACTTTTAGAGCCCACATCTATCCCTTGCAACTTCATGAGGTTTTAAGCATGTTTTAGATCGTTGAAGTTGCAAGGGGTAGATAGGCACTCTAAAAGTATTGGAATGACTTGATTTTTGGTATGTTGATCATCCATGAGGTGAACAACAAGCCCATGAAAAATAATTTCAAAAAAATGTGGTAGATGAGAGAAAATGGGGCGACTCCTTAGATTTCATCTAAGGAGTCACCCTAGGAACATTTAACCCACCCACACCCACACACACATATATATAGTGAAAATGGAGGAGTGCTGACAACGCTCGAAATTTTTCCAGTGATGTCCGCGATCTAGGCGACCTACAAATTTTTTTTATTTTTTTTGCAGTAGTTAGATAAACTTGTTACCTAGCTTTCCATAAAATTTCAGGTCGATCCAACACCGTTTGAGCCTCCGTTCATCAATTTCAAAAAAAACCGCTCCAAAATCTGGACAGTTTTGCTCAACGTTTTTGAAATCGATGAACGGAGACTCAAACA